>JAWWLV010000158.1:19611674-19629591 GCA_035041135.1 Platyrinchus mystaceus
CCGGGTTCGGCAGCTTCGGGGGCCGGTTCTGGCCCCCGGGCCGTAGTTTGAGGACGCCTGCCCCAGAGCAATCCCCTTGGGCTCACGGGCAAGCTCTACCAGTCAGGAAAGGTCTCATGGATTTGGTCTTTGGCACACCGGTGGCACTGGGCTGGAAGCACAGCTCTGAGAACATGGATGGGAGCTGCTGGAGTTGGTTGGAGCCCCGTTCTCCCACACTCTGGCAGAGGGGGGCAGGTCCCTTGGCGAGCTCCCTGAGTGCACAAAGGGAATCTAGTCCCCTATGGGTGCACTGCCCTTCGCCTCACACCTCTTGCTGACAGGAGCGTGCAGCAAACCAGGGCGCCGGAGGATCTGGGCTAGAAAATCAGCCGCACTGATTTATTTATTAACCCAGATCTGCAAAAGCAGGAAAAGAAGCTGCAAAAGCAGGAGAAGCTGCAAAATCCTGCCCTTCCTCCATGCTTCCCTGTGGGGAAGCTCAAATGTTGAAGCAAACTCTAAGCCCTTGGTTCAGGCCACAGGTTTTCCCTCAAGCAAAGTCACTGACAGCGATCGATCTCCTGCCTGTCCCCTCCCCGTGCCCCTGCTGCTGCACCATGGGTGTGCAGCTGTGTCCCAAACCAGACTGTGGAGGATTTGGGTTAAATCTGACTGGGCAAAGCAGAAAGGCAAGTTCTAATTCCAGTGTCTCTTGGCACTGGGTCCTTACAAGGCCAACGCAGGAATTTCACTGGGACTAAGGGAAAGGTGGCCCAGCATCCTTCAGCAGTGGAGCTTTGCAGCATTCTGGGCTTCACAATGCTTGAGGCTCATGTAGCTGCACAGAGCTGACGGATGGTGTTGCTGGCAGCTGTGGCCCTGCCCTTGCCCCATTCCTGGACTTGCTGGGTCTTCCTGAGCCCTTTGGAGCTCACCCTGTGAGCTGCTGCTGCCAGAGCCAGGCACTCACTCTGTGGTCAAACACCTTTTCCTCTTTATGCCCATCCCTTGGTGACAGCATTTTGCATTTAAACCTTGAAGGAGGAGATATAATCCCATCATTCACGGAGCGACTCCTGTTATTTGAAAAACTGTAAGGATGTAATTTATTTCCTTCTCAAAGATTGTTGTTCTACAGAAATGACATGCATGACAGGGCATCTGGAGGAACAAGGACGCCAGGGGCCAAATCTGGGGGAAATGGCGGGTTCAGAAATATTAAATGATTTTTCAGAAGAGAGGATTACTGCTGCAATCAGCGCAGGGGAACAAAATGTTTAAAAGAATCCAAAAAATGCATTAGACACCGGCACTGCCTACTGCATCTTGGCAAAAGCAGCAGGGAAATGGAGACCTAATCCAAGAGTCCCTTTGGCAATGATTCATCAGACACTTCCCCTGCAGCACTGGGGTGGACAGGGGCTGGAGGACGGCAGGAGTGACCACAGTGGGATTTGTGGGACCCTCTGCCACGGCAGCAGCCTGCCAGCGAGCCCTGAGCTCCCCCCCAACCCTCGCATCGCTCCATCCGTCGGGAGTGGATGTGGCCGCAGCGGATCCCGTGGAGTGAACAGGCTTCCCAGCAGGACGGCAGGCTGCGAGGGGCTAATGCCACACACGTGTTCCCTCCTTTGTATGCTCAAATACAGACAGCCGGAGGGAACATCAAACGCCCACTTAAAGCAAGCGCTTTTGATGTTTTAAGCTAATCCCTTCCAACGGGGGCTGGAGAGGGGAAAGCAGCTCTGCAGCATTGGAGTGCCGGCAGACCAACCCCCTCCCTCCCCTCAGGAAAGGCTTGGATGTGAAACTCAGGCTTGCACAGAGGTATAGAAGGTTTCCTTCAGCCCTGGGAACACATCAGCACATCACCTTTTTGTGTGTCCACAGGACCAGAGCAGGAGTAAAAAGCTGGGATGGGGCAGAGAGGCTGGAGCCCCCTCAGATGTGGCAGGACAGGGCTGGGGCAAAGAAGCTGAAGCCCCCATGGCTGCCCCAGTACGTCCCAGGATGCTGCCACCACAAACACACCAGCTCAGGGACAGCCCTGAGTGATCAGCTCCCAGTTCCCTGTGAGCTCCTCTCGCTCTTCTTGAGGGCTCCATCACCAGGAGGGACAGACACTGTGCCTGTGGATGACAAATCCCTGTCTGAGGAGGATTAGGGATGGTCAATGCTATCTCCCGTTGCAGGAGGCTGCACATTTCCCCAGAAACAGTCCAACACCTCCAACTTTAGAACAAATGGCAGCCAGGTTAATTTTGTAGCTCTGAAGAATCTCCTGTGACTGAGCTCTGCAGAGAGCAAATTCCAGAGGGACCTGGGGCCGTGGCTTGTCCTGAAAGCTGCCACGGACCCCCAGCCACGGGCAACTGGGCTGCATCTGGGAGGCATGGCAAGGACTGGGAGAATAACCAGAATTGTGTGACTGAGGAGCCCCAAACTGGACCCACTGCCCAGGCTTGGTCTCTTCAGTGCTCGCCACAGGGAATAATCCATGTGAGTCTCTTTAAATCAGAAATTTCACATAAATAGAGCTCTTCCACAGAATTTCCAGCCTTTGGCTGGATGAGAAATAACAAGAACTATGACTTTCTGGGGAGAAAGAAGCTGAAAGGCACAGAGATGGCTCCTGTAGGGACATGGTGATTCCAGATGGATTCAGAGCTTGGAGGGAAGGGCCAGGCTGGGGAGATGTTGGGGGCCATGAACTAGCCATCAGCTGCCATGTCTCCTGACTGTCACCTCTGAGTCGCCAAGGTGCAGCCATGGTGCCAGTGCAAACACTGCTCGTGCTACAAACACCATCCTCAGCGCTCACCTTGCCTGGATCATCTGAAGTTGAAAAATCTGGGCTCAAGCCTCCAAAATCAGCTGCTTTTGACTGATGATCGATGTTCCCTGAAGGCACTTTAGCTCTCACTGGTTGTTGAACACTGTTTTTCTGAGCCCTTTTGGGGAAGCAGGAGGGAGCAACTCTGCTTCAAGCCTTGCTAGGGGAGCTGAGACCTTTCCTGGCTCAGCGTGACTACATCTGGACAGTACTGGGAGGTGACTCATCCCTTTGGAGAAAGGAGACCTTTGGACTGTTCAGAGTAGACATGAGTTTCCAAGCCCATAAGCCCTGCACCATAATACCTAAAGCTAAACACACCTGTAATCTTCAGATCCCAGGATTTTTCCATCACAAACCGTCCAGGACTTCAAAAGTCTGTGTAGACTCTCATGCTTTCACTCAGATGAGCTGTCAGTGGGAATTGCTGAAGAGAAGGGATGAAAGATGAAGGATGAAGGGATGAAGATGAAGGATTTGGGGGAATCTTTTGGTCAGAGAGCCAGGAAAGCTGAGCTGCCACCAGGGAAGGCCTGGGGATGGAGAATTTAAACTGGAGGTGCTGGGAGGGAGCAGGAAGGGCCCTTGCTCTGTGGGGGGGATGCAGCCAGAGCTCAGTGTGCCTCTGGAAAGCCTGGAGGGAGACATGCTATGGCAACAAATGAGCAAGGAAACCAGGATGCCTTTGGGGGAAAATCCCAGCCTGCCATAATGATAGGGCTGATGAGGGAAAGTTGGCTGGAATTAGAGAAACTGCAGATTTCCAGTGGAAGGTGACAGCAGGGACTGCAGCTTCCCTGCACAGCTCTGACTGTGTCATATCAGGGCAGACAGGTGGAGAGGTGCAGAGACAACATTCTTGACACAAATGATGATCCTGGAACAAAATTGTCTAAATTCCCCAAGCAAAGGTGCTGCTCTAGACCTGTTTTGGGATGTGCCAGTGGGGGAATTGCTCTGCACCAGAGACCAGGGTACAACTGGTTTTAATGCTGCAGAGGGAGAGTGCAGACAAAGAAATCCAATGTGATCAATTTCAGGAAAGAAAACTATGTTAAAATGACATGAGTTATTAAAAAAAAATGAAAGAAAGCATCAAAGAGAGGAAAAGCACCAAAAGGAAGAGGTGCTGGAATTGGTAGAACCAGTGTGGTGGCTCAGGGGTGACAGGCGCTGAGGGATGCTGAGGCCACAGAAGGGAAGATCGGTGAATTTGTGCTGGTCTTTGCTGTCACAGGTGCTGGGTGGAGAACACCCACTCGTGCCCTGCCACAGTAGGAGGGCTGGAAGGGAGAAAGGGTTGGCTGTTCCCTTCACATCTCCATCCACAGGGACTGGGGGGGGACTGTCTCTTCACCATCACATTCACACCAAAGCCTGGGCTGGGGATCTCCTGCCAGGGCAGAGCCTGCGGTGAGACATTTGTTTCTTCCTTGGGAGAAATCCAGAGCACATATTTTGTGGTTTTTTTGATGTGAAATGCTGTTTTAAACCAAAATAATCCTTCCAGAAAATTTGGACAGGATATTTTGTTCCTCTTGAACTGCAGTCATGAGAGTGTAGGAAAAGCAGCACCACCCGTGGCACAGACCTGGCCAGCACAGGGCCCCCTCATTGGAGTGCTGCAGCCCACCCAAGTGCCTGGGGACTGTGGGGGGATCTTGGGGAGCGTGGGGGACAGTGTGGGGGCCCTGCCATAGCCCTTATGTCCCAGGAGCCACCAACAGTCACCAACAGTGTTCTTTACGAGAAAATTAAGGAGAGCAGCAGCCTTGTCCCTACACCATAATAACTTTTCCTAATGCCAAAATAAAAAAAAAGCTATTTCATGCTGTAATTACAAGTCATAAAAAGCGCTGTGCTGACAGATATACAGCACCCCAGTACCTGCCACTGACAGCCTGTCCCCAGCAACACTAATCACTGTAACAATTCCACAGTAACTCGGGATCAGGGTCTCCCTGCCAGCCATCACTCTGCATCTGCCCCTGCTGCAGCCCCATTCAACCTGGCCTTGAACACTTGCAGGTTCAAGTGGGGCAGCCACAGCTTCTTTGGGCAACCCGTGCCAGTGCCTCACCACTCTCACAGGGAAGAATTTCTTCTTGTGAGAAGATTATTCCTATCTGGCAGTAATGCCTTGAGCTGGGGTGTTGGGGTGCTGGGCTCATAGGGCCTCTGCTGGTTCTTGGTGACCCGGGGCATCTCTGGAGCTCTTTGAGAGATCCTCTGCTCGAGGGACTACTGGGAAATATGTTCTGGGACAAGAGGGAAGTCCTCAATGTTCCTCACTGCAAGGACTCAGCCTGCCTTGCACAGCACGGGCGTGTGTGTGCAGGCAGGTCTCACCGACACGGGCACACACCACCCCAGGTGAGGTGACATGCTGCCAGCCCCGGGCTGTCACCTGCAGTCCCCCAGCTTTTTCTGTCTGGGGTCCCTGTGCACCGGAGCACAGGGACAAGTGCATCCCCAAGGAGCTGTTCTGCCTCCCACCGCCAGCCCTCCTCTACGCTCCCGCCTGCGCCCACCTCGCTCCTGCCTCCTCCTGTATCTGCATATCATGCATATTCATGACAGATGTAGATAATTAAATATTCATGTACGCAGTCATTGAACTTGCAATTAATCTGGAACTTGCAGTTCTTCTTCCATCTCCCCCACCCTGCGAGGAGCCACGGGTGGCTCTGGCTGCCGGAGGATGCCGGGCTTCACGAGAGAGAAACCAGCACATCTCACCCCTTCACTGACCCACTTTTTATAGATCCACGATTTTTGCAGGAAGGAGCATGAGAAGAACCATAAGCCACCCTTCTTGCTCCAGGGAGCCCATAGTGCCCGATGGGAGCACAGAAATAGAGCAGCAAAATGCCCAGTGCTGCAGATGCAGGAGCTTTGCCTTCAAGCAGGGCTGGTCTCAGGGCAAAGCTGTCCCCACCTCCCACCAGCCCCCATGGGGGTACAGGCAGGTGCAGGGCAAAGGTGAGGGCAAGGGCGAGGGTTCCCTCCAGCAGAGATGACAGCACTGGGATTTATTGGATGCTGTAGCTCCTCCACAACACTCACCACCCCAGCAGTTGGCTCTTCCTCCGGGATGCTGAGGGTGTGGAGGGGATGGGGCACTCACACAGAGCCCTGTCCTCACTCCTGGGGCTCCCACCCTGCTGCCAGCTCGAAGCTGCTCCCTACAGCATCGCTCCGCAGCTCCCACCGCTCCTACAGACTCCCTCTCATCGCCACGTGCCAGTGATGTGTCAGGAGCCTCTGCTTCAAACCACATCCACCCTGACAGCCTACCCCGGAAAAGCAGCTTCAAACAGCCAGAGACTGACAGAATCAGAGCAGGGATGGGACAGGGTGGCGGGGAAGGGGGGAAAGCAGACGCAGGGCTGTGGAGGTCCCAAAATGCAGGGCAGGACTGCACTGCCAGTGCCCTGAGACCAGGGAGCCCAGCCTGGCTGCTTCTGCAGCCACATCCCCCTTGCACCATGCACAGCACTCATCCCAGGCCACGCACAGCATCATCCCCAGTAATGCATAGCACTTGTCCCTCACACCACATATGGCCCCACAGCCCTTCACAGCCCTCACTGGCACACTGGGGTGTCACTCCCAGAGTCCTAAAACTCCCTTTTCACCTCAGCCCCCTGTCAGGCTGACACAAATGACCCCTAGTTGACTGTGACCCTTTGAGCTGCCTCTTGGGTCGTGTTGCCCAACTCTGCTCTGGACAGAAACTAACACCATCAAAACACCATCAAAAGTGTTTGTTAAAACTCTCTTTAGTAAATCCCCCAGTGTGTTTGGGGGATTCTGGACAGGAACTGAGCCCTTCAGAGCCATCACAGCTGACCCAGAACATCCACTGGGTAAGTGGTAGATGCCTTGAAAACACTGGCAAAGCAATTCTGAGTGTTTGTTTGCCTAAAAAACCTTCCCAGCAGCATTCCCACGCTCCCCCAGCCCTTTTGTCAGGCCTATGAGGAGAGGCTGAGGGTGCTGGGGTTGTTTGGCCTGGAGAAGAGGAGGTTCAAGGGACACCTTGTCACTCTCTACAACTACCTGACAGGAGGTTGTAGCCAGGTGGGGGTTGGTCTCTTACTATCAGTAAGACAAGAGGGCACAGTCTTCAGCTGTACCAGGGGAGGTTTAGGTTGGATATTAGGAAAAAATTCTTTACAGAGAGGGTAATCAGCCATTGGAATGGGCTGCCCAGGGAAGTGGTGGATTCTGGGGTTTTTAAGATGAGACTGGATGTGGCATCAGTGCCATGGTCCAGAAACCACAGTGGTGTTGGATCAAGGGTTGGACTTGGTGATCTCAGAGGTCCTTTCCAACCCAGCTGATTCCATGATTCTATGATTCTATGATTCTATATCCCCATCTACTATTCTTCACTACACAAATGTGTTTTGAAACTCATCTCCTTGTTTAAGGCAGGAGAAAACATCCGGCAGGGATGCACTTTGTGGACTGAAGTTTGGGTGGAGTTCGGCTGAGAGGGGTAAGGTGTTGGAAGTGCTTTTTTGGTGAGCCCAGGCACAACCCAGGGCCCCCCAGCTCCCCGCACTGGTGGTGATGGGTCCTCTGTCCTGGGGCACTGCCTGTTCTCTCTCTGGTTCCCCTCGGCCGCTGCCTGCTCCTGTGCTGGTTTCTTGCTCTTATCAGTGCCCATCTGCTTTGCAGCAGAGGTGATGAGAGCTGGTGGTTTTTCAAGGCAATAAAGATGTTTTCTTCCTGTCATTCACTTAAAATCACCCAGCGAGCTGGTAGGTTTTATATCAGCACATCTGCAGGAGACCTTCCTGGTTCTGTGGATAGAACAACTCCAAACACACCACAGCTCCCGGCGCCGCAGCGCAGGGCACTGCTCTCCTGTTGCACTCCATGATTTAGCTCTAATTATCCCATCAGTGTTTGCTGCTGCTGGACAAAGACACTCACAGCAAACCCAGTATGTTTGGAATGGCAGAGCTGGTTTGCAGAGCCCCCGGGGCAGCCCCGCTCCAGAGCTGGACACCTGCTTGTCCCCAGCACTGGGCGTGGTTTGTCACAACACAAATCACTCGTGCCTATGTGTGTGTGTGAGTGTGTTGGTACAAACCCCTCCCTGATTCCAGTGCTGGCTGGTGAATAAGACACCGGTATGATCCACAAGGTGCCCAGTCACCCCCGAGGCAGTGACAAGAGAGGGCTGCTCCCCATTTTCTTCCTGGGATAGGGATGAAGACATACATCAAATCCCAAGGAAGAGTTGGGTGTTTACCTGCAAACACCTGGAATAGCTTGAGGGTACTGGGCTGCAGAGGGAAGTTTGAGCAGCCAATTTAATGGCATTTTGGTGATGACAACCCCCCATCCTTCCCTCCTAGTGCTTTTGTCCCGAAGCCAGCAGAAGGTAACTGGGGCTGTGCTGGTATCCAAGGCTCTGGGGGAGAGATCACAACCTGGTTTGCTGTGGGAGAAGCAGGTAGTGGGGGACATAGCACCTTCCTCAGCCCCCTTTGCATATCCTTCATGGAGCCCCGAGCCTCCTACAGAGCTGAGAGGGGTTTGGTCACTCCACAGCCTTCACTCCAGCAATGGACACAGGCACAGCAGCACACGAGGGTGAACAATCAACATCCTGGTGAACTGCACAGTCCTGAGGCAGTGACATCCCTACTTGGCACCTTTTGAAAACCAGGATGGGGGGCCCTGGGGACACATCTGCAGTGGAAAAGCATTTGGGGATGTGTTCTGCAACAGCTGTGCTGAAGCCCTGGCTGTAAGCAGCTTCCTCTGACATCCCAGGGGCACACACCACCTTTCTGCTGACACTGCTGCATCCATTCTGCACGACTGCAATCATGCTGCTGTAGGTTGCTCTGCTGAGCTTCTGTGAATGTAAATCCACTCTAAGAGAGAGGAGACTGAGGAGCGGGAGATTCAGGGCTGGGTTTTCTTCCGCCTTATTGTGGGAACATGAACATCTGTCTCCAGCTGCAGTACCCACTGCTCTGAGCTGCTCCACATTCTCCCTTGCCTTGTGCAGGTCTGCTAATAGAGCTCAGAGGATCTTCTGAGTGAACACGTTGCACTATTTGCCACTGTTTGCCAGTGCCGTGGACTCCTGTTCATGCAGGCTCTGTCAATGTTGACCCACAGGTCTGTGGATGTGAGGTAACTCCCTGGGAACCCTCTGTAAAGGCACCACAAGCAAATGGCACAGGGGTCAGGGATGAGGCTGCTCCCAGGAGCTGGAAAGACACCCCTGATCCCCTTAGGGCTGGGGGATGGCAGGAGCTGGGGTCCCACCACAGGGCAGGAAGAGCCCACCCTGGGCAGCTGCACTTGGATAGAGCTGCAGCCATGCTGACATTACCATCCTGATGTTGACATCCTGACATGGTCCTCCAGCCCTTACAACACTGCAAAGAAATTTGCAAGTGGCATTTTCACGGATTTACTGTCCCACACAAGTGCCCAGGATCTTTGCAAACAGTGTGGGTCTACCAAACCCTCTCACCCAAACTGGTCCCAGCAGGAACCAGTGCACTGTGGAGTGAGGCATCACATTGATTGATGCTTTGGTTACAAGCCCTGAAGCACAAACAGGTCCCTCTGTGGGCCACTGGTTTTCCTCCTTGTCCATCCTCATCAGCTGGTGTGGGGGGAGCACACAACCCTCACTGACAGAGTGCCGAAAGTGTCCCAGTACCACTCTGTCAGACCAGAGCAAGATGCTCTCAGAGCCAAAGCAAGCTTGGTTTGCAGAGTACTAATGCTGCTCTGGTGGATATTTAGACACTTCCCAGCTTACTGTGACTTAGAAATGAATATTTATTATTAATTCTATTCCTTCTCTGGTAAATCACAGGATAAATCACTGCCACTTGGTGATAAAGGGTCCAGGAGCCAATCTTTAGCCTTGCTTGAGATTTATGCCCCTTTAAAAACAAAGATCCTGACAAAGAGACAGATTTCCTGGCAAGGAGTAACTCTGTTTAATTAGCGAGATGATTCATGTTTTCAATCACAGTTTATACCAGGCCCTTTACAGTCAGCAGTAAAGCAGGAGACTGCAGGTCTGCCAGGCCCTTGAAAACAACCCATCTGGGTTCCCTGCGGTGCCTGCACCGGCGCGGGTGGCTCTACAGGGATGAGGTTGCTGTACCAAGGGGCTCAGCTGGACCCCAGCACCTGCAAACCCTCACCAGAGCTGCCTGTAACCCCTTTACACTGGATCTGAAGCGTGGGAGAGACAGACCCCTGCTCCCATGCCTCAGGGTCGAGGCTCAGCTCCAGCAGAGAATTCTCTCCTTTCCCCATTCCAGCCAGTTCAGCCCTGGGCTGGTCCCTGGTGGGAGGTTTGCTCTCCAGGTCTCATGAGAAGGCTCCCAGCCTCCCTGCAGACAGCAGCTAGGGGCTGTGCCATGGGCCACCACTGTCTCATGGTGGCCATGTGTCTCACAGGCATGGCTTGCAGGTGGAGGCTGGCTCCCACTTTGTTTTTCCCACTGGGATCAGCATCAGGGATACCCCAGGATGGAAGGGCTGGACAGACTGGTCTGAGCATTCCCAGGATGGGCAGATGGTGCTAGAGAAGCTCCACCGAGCTCCCATGGCTGTGGGGGTCTTTGCAGTGTTGCTGGGGGTCTCAGGGAGGGCAGCACTAGAAAGAAAAGCTTTATCCCTAAGTCTGCTCTGAAGTGGGAAAAGGTTCTTCCAAGGCGGGGGCAAACACATGATGATGCAATGTCATGCTGAGCTGGTCCCTGGAAACAGGGACACTGCCATGGAGCAGAGCCTGTTCCCGGGATGCAGTGCTTGGATGCAGGTCCAGCACCACAGGACCAGCCAGGATGGAGGCCCAACTCAGCGTCTCCCTGTTTTCCTCCTGCCTGGCTTGGCTGGAGGAGTGACAGCCAGCCTGGCAAGGAGGTTAAGTGAGGTACCAGCCCTGCACAGGGCCACCATCCTCACACAGGGCCACCAGCCCCATACAGGGCCACCAGCTCCACACAGGGCCACCAGCCACACATCCAGCCAGGACTGTCTAGACAGTCCCAGGAGCCGGTGTCTGCCTTGCTCTCTGCACCTCTGCCAGCACAGCCCAGGCATTAACTCAGAAATGAAACAGACATGGCCAAGGCCCATAAAATTAATTAGCTCTCACTTTAAATTAAGCATCTCAAATGGGTGTTTCATGGAGATTTAATTAAAAGCCTGGAAGTTACACTGTAAGGAATGGCTGGAGCCCAGCCGCAGGATGGGGTGGGGGACAGGGCTGGGAGCAGGCACCGTGTCCTGGCTGTGCTGAGGGGTCTGACAGGCAGCACGAGCTGGTGTCTCCCTCCTGGCACCACCATCTTCTTCCTCCTAAGCCTGTCTTTGAGGGACGTCTGTCCCCAGAGTGGGGCACAGCTGGGGCACACAGGTCTGCAGGAGGGACACCTGGGTGGCACTCTGCCAACAGCGAGGGACTGCTCTGAGGCAGACGGGATTGGGAGTCTGTCCCCATGCTTGTGTGTGGCCCTGGACACCCTCCTCAGCACCAGGGGATGTGGGAGAGCCAGGAGGAGTCCCAGACTGAGGGCGTGCCCAAAGCACGCACCAGTATCAGCAGGGGCAAGAGTGGTCAGGCTGGGTCTCCTCAGCCTATTATGTGTCAGGTCCATGGGCATCACCTGAGGTCCCTAGGGTGGGATACACCTGATGCTGGGTGTGCCTTGGTTATGCACCAACAATTAATGGGCAAAACAGTCTGTGCTGAACAAACATTGGTCAAGGGCAGCCCTCACTCAGCAAGATGTCTGCAGTCACCTCATGTCTCTGTCCTTGTGCTCTGCCAGCAGGTTCCCTCCAGCTCAGCCTTAGCAGGGCCCCACGTGGCCACAGAAGCATCCCAGATGGCAGGAGCCAATGCTCATGGTGCTGGCACACTGCTGAAGCTTGATGCTAATGGAGAGGAAGCACTGGAGAAGGAAAAGCTGGTTATTCTCACACCTGAAGAGCCGTGAGGATGCTTGGCAGTGTGTTTGAGCAACACCCCTTTCCGATCGTAGAGCTGAATTCTGCCCTTCTCCACCGCTCCTGTCCCTGGACCCTCAGGGAATTAAGGATGGGATGCTGGGAGCCACATGAACACAGTGCAGAAGAATCACCTTCATTTTTCAGCCAGGCACTGCAAGGGCAGCTCTGAAACATGGGAGCAGAGACATGGGGACAGGGCCCTTACTGTGGGCAACAGCAGTGCTGGGTCAAGACCAAACCCCAGAATAGCCACAGCCCTGGTACCAGTCTGGGTCTGGGGACTGCATCCTCCCCTGGAAACAACCATCCCTCTATGAGACAGCCACATTCCATGTGTGCCTGATGCCAAGCTCCAAGGCAGCCTCACAAGGGCAGGGTCCTGCCAAAGGCTGCACAGCCCAGCTCAGCCAAGGTTTGTCCTTTACTTGGTGTCAGGTTTTTATCTGAGGTCCCTCATTGTTTAAATTGAGGTCCTGCAAGACGTCAAGTACAAGGAAGGCTGCTACAGGCAGGCAGGGCTATTTTTACCCCAGGGAGAAAACAGGGAGCAGGCAGGATGTCCTTACAGGGACAAGTACTGGGACCAGAGCTGTCCTTACAGGGACAAAGGCTGTCATTCCCTGCTTATGCTGAGCACCAGCAGCTCACGTATCTCCCAAAGCAGTGCTCAAGGAAAGAAGCTCTTTGGGGTAAGGAAGGACCTTTCCAGCTTCCCAAGGTGCCTACTATGGGGGGACCACCTTGGCCAAGCACCCTGGTGCTACTCAGGCCAGCCTGTCAGCACTGCAGTGAGGGAGGCTATTGCACAGCAGTGAGAGAGGCTGTTACACAGCATTCCAAATGGAAAGGGCTGAGCATGAGTTTTAGCACGTGCTCCTGACACCAAATCCCCCCTTCCAAGGCCTTCCAGTGCCCTCATCTTCTAAGGGGCTCCCCTTTGTTCCCTGGGGTTTGGTTCCTCAGATGAAACCCCACACTGGGTGAAGAGCTAGGGGCTGGGGGGGGAGAGGCTCCTTTGAAGTCAGCCTGGGGACTCCGTCAGAGAACAACCAACCCAAGGCTTTCCTGTGTTACAGAAACTGGATGCTTAAGATCCCACTTTTAACATTTCTCCCAGGAGAGCACTGATGCTGCAGCTGTGCTGTTTCTTGACATTCTGTTTTCTGAAGAGGAGCTTGAATTTGAATAATGAGGCTTTGACAGGAAAGCATCCTGCCTTGCCTTCTCGCTTCGTGCTGAGACTATTCCTCTCCCCGGGGAGACCCAGCCTGGCTGCCAGAGAGTAAGAGAGGCCGTGCTGAGGAACAGAAGCCCAATCAGTCGGGGTGTGGGTGCTCCCCCCTTCGTGCACCTCCCCGTGCCATGGAGGGATCCCAGCACCTCTTACTCATAAAGGCCACACACATAAGACTAGCCCAAAAGGCATCATTACATGAGCATGTCTCACCATTATGTAATGGCTAATTTACCTTAATTACATTAAACTTATAACAAACTTTTATCTCATTCCTAAGCTATTTATGCTGCTTATTCTTTTGCTCTGCCCCAGCTTTCTGATGAGCAATTCCCAGCTGTTGAACAGTGTGGCCTGTCACGGCACAGCCTGTTGCTCCCTGGCTTACTTTGTCCTGGAATTTGTTATCCCCATACTGCTACCAATGTGCCAATCCCACCAGGTGTCCCAGTTACCTCCTCAGCATTTTGGGGTATTTGTGAAGCCCACATAGCCACAGCCAGGTTGGACTCTGCTGGCTCTCCCACCTACCACCTTCCTGTGGCCACTCGTGCATCTGGTTCCCACACCAGCTGTTAGAGGTGACATTCTCCCCAGCTTTCTCTAATCCCCTCAGATTCACATTCCATTCATGAGAGCCCATTAATTCCTGTCTGAGGCTTAGGGACATCCCCAGAGGAACAGCACTATAGCACCTCCCTGAGCCCAAGAAGGATAGGAAATCCAGGTGGGAACAAGAAGCTCTTTGCAAAGCTCCAGTGGCTCACAGAGTTTCTTCCTCCCTGGTTTCCTCCCCACCATCTTCCTGGGGCTGGATTCCTGATCTCAAAAACATGGGAACAAGTGGCCCTGCTGCCAGCAGGACCAACTGTGCCCTGGATCCTTCTCATACTTGCTGTCTTCAGCTCCAATTGCCCTGTGTGCTTTCCCGACCCTTCTCAGTTGTGAGAGCATCTCATCACCCCAGAACCATCTCTGTGACATTTCAATGGATGCAGAGATGTCTGGGGCCTTCATCCTCTCATCCAAAGCTGGGTTTTGCCTTCTCTGCAACTGAAAGTGCAGCAACCTGCATCCACTGGAAGCATTTCCATGGGAGCTCCATGTTCTTCTGGGTTCCTTCAGCCAAGAGGCTGGGACCTGATTCTCTCTTGCCAAGTTCAGAAGTGCCAGAGAGGTGTGAAACACCTGAGATCAGGTCAGGATGTCATCCTCATGCCTGTGCAAGGGTACCCTCCTGTTCAAGGGGCATCTTTAGGATCAGAAGCTGTTTGCTACAGAATCCGCTGGGGTACATTAATTCCTTGGGGCTGTTCTCCCCGTGGTGTTTGTAAAAGTGGCCACCACAGGGACAGCAGCCAGTGTGCTTTCATTAAGTCTACAATAATTAGGATCAAAGGCTCAAGAGGCTTCGTGGGCCAAACAGCATCAGGGCAGTGCTGGGATAATGGTTGGACTCTGTGACCTCAGAGGTCTTTGACAACCTAAACCATGATTCTATGATTCCATCCTTATATTGCAGTACCTGTACACCTCGCCTGCTGGCAGGCGGGTGCTGAGCCCCTTCCCTCGGAGCAGCATCCAGCACTGCTGGGCTGTGCAGCAGGACTTGTGCTGTCCCCGCCTGACCTGACAGGCAGATTTCACCAGGCTCCACAAGGACACCCTAGCACCAGAACACCCCTCGCCTGCCCCCGGGGAGCACATCCCCTCCTCCGCTCGCCAGATGTTCCCCAAATCCCTGCTCTCCACAGACTGTGCCGCTCGGCCCGGCGCAGCCCGGCCCCGCTCCCCTCTCCCGGTGGCGCTGGTGGCAGCGCTGGGGACTTGCTGCCATCCAGTGGCTGCTGCCGCGGGGATGGAAACTCGGGTCCGGGCTGCCCCAGGACGGAGCCCACGCGTGTGTGACAGTGTCTGCACACAAAGGAGCGTGTTTGTGTCCCTGCCCACGCGTGCTCTGGGTGTGCGTGTGAGCAGGGACCTGGTTCAGCACAAGTCGCCAAGGCAGCCTTGCGCAGGCAAGGACGAGTGTGTGTGTGTGCATGGTGTCTGCATGGCTGGGAGATGCAGCTGAGGGGGGCAGCACGAGCAGGTTGCTTTGCACGGGCATGCCTGTCGTGTCTGCCCTGTCCCCTCTGCGTGGCTCAGCGTCACACACTCGGTGTCACACGCACAGTGTGAGCCTGAGCCCAGCGCGCACAAGCAGGCAGCAGGGCTGGCCCTGGAGGAAGCTGGGACCACTGCTCTGAGCAGCAGAGCCAGCAGTGGGACAGGGCAGCCAGGACCTGGAGCTGGCCTGGCTCTGCTCAGAATCCTCCCCTGACAGCCAGGACCTATCCCAGAGCTCAGCATCTTTTCGGGCAGCCAGGTCCCATCCCAGTCTGGCCTGTCTGAGCTCAGCATTCTCCCCGGCAACCAGAATCCATCCCAGAGCTCCACATCCTCCTCATCAGCCTTATCATTTGGGTCTGACTGTTCCTGGGCCACCATGGGGTGATTCTCTCAAGTCTGCAGAACCTTGGGGATGTTCAGACTGTGGCTGTGCCTTTTCTGGCCATGACACCACGCCATGACAAGAAGGATAGGAGAACCAGCCCTGCTCCAATGCCCATGAGCTGTGCTCCTGTTCTCAAGCACACAGCCCCACTGGTGCTGAGATATCTTTGCTCCCTCCCAAGGCTCCACATAACTGATGGTGGTGAATTGTGTTTGTTCAGGGCCTTTTCTGTCTGATATCATGCATCTGCCACCCAGATGCAGACAAGGAGGTGGGGAAGAAGGTCTCAGCTCAGCATTTCCCTTGGGCATGGAAGTGCTCCAAATGCCCTGCTCCATACAGCCCTCCCTGATCTTCCCTGGGAGCTTCCAGTGGGCCTGGCGGCTTCCATCACTATGACATCCTGCCCCAGCAGCAGCAAGCACAGGGCACAGGGACCTTGCATGCACCTGCCACCCCAACTGGGTGTTACAGGTCACAGGGGGACAGTGCAGGTCAGCTGTGTGAGTGTAACTGGCCCAAAACTGGCAGGGTTGCAGCTGGATGCAGGGTTTGGAGTGCAGCCTCTGGGAGAGAGCTCAACATGTGTGTCAAGTTCCACCCCCTGCTTCCTTCCCATTTTCCAGGGTGTGCATCCTGGTGTCATGGCCAAGGGGATGGCAGCCAGCTCCTGGTCCTAGCCGAGACCATGGGCATGTCTGAAGTGGGAGACTGCCCCAGCACCAATGGGACAGGCAGCCGCACTCACCCCCTCCCCAAAGGCAGCACGAGGAGGTCCCTGTCCCAGAGCCATTGATTAGTACACTTCCCTCTCTGTGTAACCTCTAAGGATTGTCCACCCTTGCTGCTGCTGTGGCCCTTCAGCTGGCCCGGTGCAGCCAGGCCCCGTTCTGTCATGGCACTGCCCCACACCACCCAGCCCAGCACAGAAGGATCACAGAGGTGATAGGTAGTTCTCCCCTGGCCAGGCTGTGAGCACGACTGTCCCCACAGACCCCCATCACCCAGGGACATTCAGGCAGGCAGGTGGAGCCACGGGACCTTGTTTGATCCCTGCACGCAGAACAGGCTTAGTGCATGTCCACAGCTTGGCCAGCCTCCATCTTCATCCTCTGACCATGGGAAACTTGGCAAGGGAGAGACTTTGTCCACCCACTTTGCCACTGACTGGACAAGCGTTGAGCATGATTAAATTGGTTTCCATACACAACTGAACATAAAGCAATTTCATTCATATTAGTAAAGCCCAAATTTCTGTGGTCACAAGAGTGAGTGTTTCAAGCAGGGATTTAGTGTGTGGCAGCTCCTGGCAGTGCCACAGCTGGGCAGCCCATCAGCAGTGTTAATTAAAGGCAGAATTGGAAATTATAACCATGGCTGTGCTGCTTCTTCTTTGTGATAAGTTATAATATCCCTCATAAATTAACACTTATAATGCCTCCCATAAATTAACAAGGGTAGGGAAGAAATGATCCCAAAACTGCAGGGGCTTTCCAGGGAAATGAATCGCTTTGCAGGGATGATCGTTTTTTAATATCCCAAATTAGGTAATTTTGAAAGTGCCACTGCTGTGTCACACCTCCTCCAGCAGAAACTGCCAACACCATGGCTCTTCCACCTTCACAGGAGAGGCTGTGAGGGATGGGAGCACTCACCAGCCCCA
Organism: Platyrinchus mystaceus; assembly: GCA_035041135.1. Lineage (NCBI taxonomy): Eukaryota > Metazoa > Chordata > Aves > Passeriformes > Tyrannidae > Platyrinchus > Platyrinchus mystaceus. The sequence goes on from JAWWLV010000158.1 coordinate 19,628,899, forward strand.
CGGCAGGGGAGGGGGGGTACTCTTTGGAGGTCATCCTGGAGCAAACATCAGTCCCTGCCTGGTGCCAGCGTGCCAGGAGCACAGGTGGGGGCAGGTGAAGGAGAAGCTCCTGTGTCTTCTTTGGCCACAGGCACGGGCCAAATTAGCGATCATCCTTGGGATGCTGCCACAGATCCTCAGGCCAGGGAGGTCTCCAAGGCTACCTAACTGCTGCGTGCCCACTGCAGGAATTTCAAGGCAGGTAGAGGAGGCTAGACAGAAGAGATGGGCTGAGAGAGGGGCCTGAGTGGGGTGGTATCCCCAAAATCTCTCTGGACAAGGCTCAGAAGCTGAGGATCTGCTTGGTAGCCAGCCAGCAGGAGCCAGGAGAGCCCCAGTGTGCTCTTGGGCCGCTCCAAACATAACAGATCCACAGCCCACTGTGCTCCCATGTAACCATTCAACCCCCAGAGATGAGCCTGGAGGAGAATATATCTCTTGTCTTTCCATCTGGACATGAGGTTTCCTTCCAAAAGGGCTGAAAAGATTGATTCACATCCAAAAGCACTGCTTATAGCTCAGAATGCTCAAAGCTGGCGTTTACTGCCATAGGGAGGCAGCTCACAAGTCCTGAGGGAAAGATATAATGTCTTGTTGAATATTCTGTGATTTGCACATTCTTTCAAATGCCACCAAAAATAAGACATTCCTGGT
>JAWWLV010000158.1:19629691-19689813 GCA_035041135.1 Platyrinchus mystaceus
AAAGATATAATGTCTTGTTGAATATTCTGTGATTTGCACATTCTTTCAAATGCCACCAAAAATAAGACATTCCTGGTGCCCGCCAAAACCAGCTGGAACACAGAGAAGTCTCACAGGGGTGAAGATGAGGAGGGGAAACACATACACCTGGGAGAGGCTCAGGGCTGGAAGCATTTGTGTCCCTCTCTAGCCCACTGCATGGAGGGATGGCTCCCACCACCTCCTGCTGACCTGGGGTGTTCCTGGTACAGTCCAGAATCCCCTGTGTCCCAAGTCCCACCATCCCACCTCCTCCCCAAGCCTCAGCATGCCCTGTGTCCTCCATTCCATTGGCCAGCGGGGTGAGAGCCAACAGCTCCAGAACTCATTTGGGTTCATTTCACCAGTGGCCAAGCAGGAATGGGGTGATATTCTTAACACCAGCAGGGAGAGGGGGGGAATAACTTCTCCAAGTGCCTGGGAACATATTGAGAGTCACAGGCTGGAAGTGAAGGCAGGAAGGTGCAAAGCTCTGGGCATAGGAGAAGGGGGTTTTGCCTGGGGGTGGCTCTGCAGGTGGCTCATCACCCACAGCTACTCTCAGAGGAGCAGGCATGCCAGGAGGGGATATTCACTGTGGTATGACGTATCCAATTACAGCCATGGACTTTATCCCCCAGGGAGGGCAATTCTGCCTCACCAGAGGGAAGCACAAGCTATTTTACTAAAAAAAAAAAAAAAAAAACAAAAAAAAAAAAAAGCTGAAAATGCCCAAGCAGCCAGCATGGCTCAGGTGCTGCTCAGCTTCCACCCCAACCCTGCCCTGGCCTTTGCAGGGGCTCCCTGCAGCCTTGGGCCATGGGCAGTGATTGCTCAACTCAGAACGCCAATTTCCAAACCAGTGGAGCTACACAGAGCTGAGCCCCTCTGCCTGCCCCCACCTGCATCCACACCCTTGGGTGCCATAATGATTTCAATACCCCCACACAGTGCACCCCTGCAGCTCCCACCACCCTTTGCTGTGCTCCTGACAGAGCCTCAGGATGGTTTCTCAATGCCCATGAATGCTCACCTATGCGGGTGAATCCCTTCCCCACCAGACGACCCCAGGCTTGCACCAACCTCATGGAAATGCTCCTTTGGTTTTAATGCCTTCCCAATGAGCTGGAAAGTCTTGCATTGGAATAACCCACCTTTCTCTGTCACAGCAGGAAATGCCCCTCGACAGTGATGACAGTGACAGTGACGTTGTGCCTGGGTTCACTTCCAGGGCTCTGCTGGAAGAAGGGCGACATGTGGAGCCCCCCATGCCACAGGGCACCTTGGCCCAGGCTGTCAGGACATTTTAAATGACTTACTGGAGTGTCACACAGACAGAAAAACATCCCAGCCTGGCACAGCATGACTCACCATCCCTGCCTGGGAGGAAGGCTCTGGGCTGTGCTTGTCTCAGTGGGAGCACTGTGTCCTGGCAGAACCCCCTGTTTGGGGTCTGGACGTGAGGGAGAGTGCAGCTCATGGGTCCAAGAGGAGGAGCAGCAGCTCTGCATTTGAGCCCAGCCTCAGGAATGGCAGGGCTGTGCCAGGTAGCCATGCAATGGGCACTCAAACCAGGGGGCACAGACCAGGAGAGAAGGAGGTGTCTGCATGGGGGACCTTCAGGGTGGGCACAGAGGAGGTGACCCAGGCTAGAAAATGCTGGATGGGAGAAGCTCCAGAAAAGCTTGTCAAGGAGAAGGACCGGGGATTATTTTTTAATTTTTCCTACAGAGTCGTGGTTTCTCACCATATGAATTGCTGCCTTCAGGAGTGCAGGCATGGGATGGCCGTGCCAGGGAGACACCCCTTTACTTGGAGCAGCTGGGAGGAAAAGAGCAGGCAGTGGGCAGGGCAGAGCCAGGCAGAGCTCTGGGGAATAGTCCAGATGGGACTCCCCAAAAACAGGGTGGCAACAGCTGAAGGCACCTGGACTGCCATCTCTGCCAGCTGCAGATCTAGGGCTCCACCACACATGAAGCTTGGGGAACTGCATTGGTCCTCATGGCCCTGTGCACAGGGGAAAGGGCTGCCCTGGTGCTCAGGGGAGCTGCCTCATGCACTGTGATGGGCAGCTCTGTGGTGTCTCATCTCCCTGAATGGAGGAGACCCCATGCTGGGTGACAGAGACTGCTGGGTCCCCATTCCCCTGCACGTGGAGCCAGGCCCAGGCAGGACAGCAGAGCCACAGTTACCCAGCCCTGGGGGCTGTCCTGATCTCCCAGGGGTGCTGCAAAGCTGTGGGTGGGGCGTCTGTTTGTTTGACACTGGGAAGAGCAAGACAAAAGGAAGGCAGCACCTCCCTGGGTCTCCACGCTGGATGCTGGCCAGCAATACCACCCTTGTCCCAGCACATCCCTGCTCTTGTTCGGGCGAGGGGGGCGGGCCCCCTCTCCACAGCCACACGTGGCCCCCCAGACTGCCCACCCGTCCCCCTGCGTGGCTGGTGGCTGACGTCAGGCAGCAGATGGATCCTGTGCCTCACAGGCTGGCGTGGGGGTGGCACCGGCGGTGCCGACAAATACCACGGCTGTGACGGCGCTGGTTATTCTTAGAGCCCGCGGAGGCGCGCAGGGGGTCGCCTGGCAGGGGAGTTGGCACCGCCGGGCTCCCCTGGAGCAGATGGCCCATCAGCATGAGCCAGCTCCCATCAAGGCACCATCAGGGAAGGAAAAGAGAAGGCATCACAGGCAGATTGCACCGGGAGCCCTACCTGGTGCTGCCCCGACTGCAGCAAGGTCTGCAAGGGAGATCTGGAGACCCCCTGAGAATAGGACACAGTGCAGTCCCTTCTCCTAGACTCCACAGGGGGAGTGTCTTTTCAAAGTGAGCATTGGGAAAAGGGGCTGTGGAACCTGGACAGCCCCACAGCTCTTGGACAGACAGATGGTATGTGGCTGGGTCCACGGCCAGCACGGAGCTGGCTAAACCCAGGCCTCTGCAGCCCTGCACATTCCTCCTGCACTCTCCTTCGAAGTCCACTACCCTCTTAGTCTGAGAGACTGCAGGAGAAGCTGGAACAGGACTGGAGTCCCTGCCCTGAGCCAGGAGCAGAGTATCCTGCGTTTCAGCCAGGAGAAGGAAATTCCTTTCAGTGCCGACGAAGGAATGTGGAGCCCCCCTGTATGCGAGGCCCTTCGGGACCAAAGCTGTCCTTGCCCTCCTCGTGTGCCCCACCCTCCAGCGTGTCACCCTGTGCCAGTCATGGCTTAGGGCTGGCAATGCCACGTCTGGGTCAGGAGCACCTGGGTTCCCTTGAGGGAAGTGGGTGTGCAAAAACCATCACTGTCCCAGTCCCATGAACAGTGGGACCCAAAAAGGCCAGAGCTAAACATAGGAAACCTACTTTTCCAGCTGCCACAGCCAGCAGCAGGGCTGGATGCCTGCTCCCAGCTGAGCACCTCGAACCACCACGTGACTCCCAGATCTGGGGCTTTAGGGAGCTCGTCGTGGCTTGCATGTGAGAACGTGGCAGCCCACCATGTGTGCTGGTTGTGGATGAGAAGCAAAGAATTGATGGCCGGGCAGCAGCAGGGCTGGCGTGGGGCAGCCCTGCCGACGGCCAGTGTTGGCCTTGGGGCTGTCCCAAGCCCTGAGTGGCAGCTCTGGTGAGGCTGGAGGAGCAACGGGCCAGGCGACACAGCCAAAGGGCAGAAGGAGCCTGGAGAAGCCAGCGACCTGCACCCAGGACCACCTTCAGCGCCGCTGGGGACGGGCAGGACCGCCGCGCCCGGGGCAGAGCCATGGGGACGTGGAAGTGGGGAAGGGGTGCCAGCCCTGGGCGTCGTGTTTCCCTCCGTGGCCACGGGATGGCAGCAGCCTCCCGCAATCCTGCGGGCACCCGCCCACTGAGCCCGGCGTGGGGCTCAGCGACGCTCGGGTCGCAGCCCAGGGCGCGGTGAAGGCAGCGGGAGGAGCCCCCTCCCCAGCTCACGGGGGCCGTTCTCCAGCCGGAGGGATGGAAGAAGAGAAAGCTCAGCACCCTTCTGCTTCTGCGGTCCTGGCAACAGTGGGGTCACCGACGACCCCCTCACCAGTGGTGTGGTCATCCCCGGATGCCCAACCAGCAGGGACGCTCACCAGGAACCCCCTCACCAGCCTCCTGCCAGGCTGTTCCCACCCCACACAGGGCAGGCGGATAAGGCTCATTCCCCTTCCCTCCTTCATCACCCACTGGACGGGGTGAAGAAGCACCACAACAACGGCCCTCACCAGGGCACAGAGGGAGGGGACATTCCTCTGACAACCTGTGGGCCGTCCCTTCTTCAGGAATTCACCTGTTTTCAACATCACCTCAGGGCTGACAGTTCCCCCCATCCACACCTGGATCCCGGCTAGTGCCAGCTCCACTGGGAGCCGGATCCTACCCGTCCCCGAGACCGATGGACTGGCACGGAACGGAAAGAACTGCCTGAGGTCGCTGTGGCCACTCTCCCAGCTGTGGATCTGTGGTGGCCGCTGTCTCGTGCCTCCCCTCGTTACTATCCTGGAAACCGCTTCATCCTCATGTGATGCATCTTCCTCTTTCTCGCCAAACAGGGAACGGGAATGTTTATTGGACACTTCTGCTGCTTCTTCAGTGGGAGCAGCTACCCCCTTAAAATCCCCGGCGGGCGCTGCGCTGCCGCCAGGACCCCCGCTGTCCCGCCAGGACCCCCACTGTCCCGCCAGGACCCCCACTGTCCTAGTGCTCTGGCGTCTTTGCCCTGCCGGATTTTGACCTGGTTTATCTCTCCTTATCAATCCCGTGCCCTTCAGACACGCTGCCATGCTCCGATTGCTGCTTCCTGCACCTCCTTCCACCAACCCTTTTGCAACCTCTCAGTACAGACCCTCCCTCTGCCCTCACGTCCCCCCCTGCCCATGGTGGGCTTCCCCAGCCTGCCTGCTCCCAACCGCGGCAGCTCTGATCCCTCGGACTCTTGCCCAGCCCTTGCCCACCAGCTCCCCGTTGTTTTTCTCTCCGTAGGGTGAGGGATCACCGGGCTGGCCCGCAGGGTTCATTGACCGGCAGCGATGGCAGACCAGCCCTGCGGCCGCCCTCTCACCCCATCTCTTACGTGTGCTCCGGAGCCGCGACCTCGTCACGCTCCCGTTCCTCAGCCTGAGGGTCCCGACCTGGCCGTCCCCACCTCTCTGCCGTGTTGCCCCATGCCCCAGCCCCATCAGGGCAGCACGGTGTGCCCCAGCCACTCTTTGCCAGCCCATTAGTGCGGGTCACTGGTGGCAGAAACCTTCCTCCTGCAGTGCCAGGGAAGCCACATTTCCCCATTTCAGAAATTCCCTTTTCCCCTCGCATATCCCCGAACGCCCAGGATCTGCTGGCGAGTCCCAACGTGCTCCACATCCATGGCCCCCCGGCTCCGTGCGTTCCACCCACGCCAGGTTTGTCTCCGGGCGAGGATGCTCCCCGACGTTCTCAGCAGTGGGATCGAGTCCCTCCTGGCTTTCCCCCCATTCTGGGGCCTTTCATCCCCTTTTCCACCTTTCCTGCCCTGGCTCCGGAACCACGCGGGCTGCCCACGCCGATGCTTCGGCGACTGATGCCGCGGGCAGCTCCAGCCTCCTGAGCCCCCCCCGCTCAGCCCCCCGGTAAGCACAGAGAGGGGCGGGGGTCCCCGCCGAGAAGGGGGGCACCGTGTCCCTTTGTCACCCCATGTCACTCCTTGCCAACTTCTCCCGGGCCCACGCGTGGGGTGAGTGCGCGGCGCTGCCGGGGGGCGGTGGATGAGCGGGGCCGGGCCGCGGCGGAGCGGGACTGTGGCGGAGCGGGGAGGAGCGGGGCCGGGATGGAGGGAGGAGGAGCGGGGCCGGGGCGGGGAGGAGCGAAGCGGAGGCGGGCGAAGCGGGGCCGGGGCGGGCGGGGACGGTGCGCGGCGTTCGGCACCGGGCGCGTCCTGCAGCCGCTCGCCCTCCGCGGCCCCGGGAGCGGCCCCGCCGTGGCCAGGCTCGGGGACACCCGGGATGTCCTCGTCGCCCGCGGAGGAGTGCCGGTCGCCCGTGGGGCTGGACTGCTGCAGCTGCTGCCTGGACCTGGCCAACCGGAGCGGGCTGGAGGAGGGGGCCGGCGGCGAGAACAACAACCCGGGCAGCCCTACCGTGAGCAGCTTCCGGCAGCTGCGGGAGCAGCTGGTCCGGCAGAACCTCAACACCGACAAGCTGAGCTCCATCATGCGCCAGGACTCGCTGGAGCCCGTCGTGCGGGACCCCTGCTACCTCTTCAACCAGGGCATCTGCAACAGGAACATCGACCAGACCCTGCTCTCCATTCTCCTCCTCTTCCACAGGTGGGTGTCACCGCCGGGGGCCGGGGGGCTGCCGGGGACCGGGAGCCCCGGAACTGGCAGCAGGTTCGGAGCTGTCAGCAGCGTGGGGCAAGACGTGGGGCCTGCAGTCCCCCCGGGCTGGCAAGGGACGGGGACTTGTGTGACCCCGGGGCTGGGGGGTGGCAGCGCCGGTGGGGTCTGGGTGGGGAGAGACAGGAGCGGCGGCGCGTGGCACGGAGCCTGTGGGTGGTGCCAGCCCATCCCTGGTTGCGGGTCTGGGTGGCTCTGCTCCACCGTGCCCCTCTCGTGGTGCCCCGTGTCTGCTGGGCAGTGACAACAGCCCCCAGCTGTGTGTCTTGGCCGCTGGACTCTGTGCTCGTCTCCCTGGCTACCTCTGTCCACACAGACAGTGCCCGCAGGGGCATGGATAGTGTCCAGCGATAGACAGGCATCGGCCCCATTCTGCATGGAGCGGGTGGCAGGTTCCTTGGGAAGCAATTGTGCTGCCTCAAAAGCCACCCTGAGTGTCAGTGAGACCCTGGGTAGGGAGTCCACGACTCCCAGTGCCAGGTCCTGCCCTTTCAGCACCTCCCCTGGCTCCCCCCAGAGTAAATTGAGTGGAGACAGGTTTGGCCGGGGTGGTATTTCCCGTCCCTGGAAAGTGGCTCTGCCCTGACCGAGCTGCTCTCACTGGGCTCCGGGCTGTTCTGCGTGGGCTACCTGTGCCCCCACAGTGGAATGTGCTTGAGGCTGCTCCCAAACACTCCCTGGGGGGGCTGAGGAGGCAGTACTGCGGGGTCCACACTGCTCCCCTGCTCTAGCAGTGAGGGCAGAGGAGACTGAACAGGGGGTCCCAGGGGCTGCCACTCTGCAGGGTCCCAAGCCTGACAAGGTGGACCCCAGGGGCAAAAGGAGTAGACAGAGCTGTCTGAGGTCCTGCACTGGTGCTGTGTGGGCCTGGCCCCGGTGTCCAGAAGCTGGAGGGCTGGTGACTCCCTGTGGGGGAACAGCCTGTGCTGGGTCTGGCAGGTCTGGGTCTTCCCAGCTTGGCCTGGGAGAGCCGAGTTGGGCCGGCGGTGCCGAGGCTGCCTGTGGCTTCAGCAGGTGGGACGCATTACCCACCCCCAGGGCTGAGGGGGGACCTGTGGCCCATCACTGCGTCGGGGGCAGGTTCTGCGTGGCTGGCAGGGCAGGCAGTGGCTCTGGCACTCGCTGCTCCGCTGGAGTGGGGGAGTAGCTCGCAGTAGGAGTGCGCGGCAGCACCCACGCGTTCACAGACACCTCGCCATCCCCTTCCCTCCCTGCACGCACATGCACCCGTGGGCGCGCTCCCGTGGGCCGTGCGCGGGCGGGCGAGCCGCCCCTCGTCCCCTCGCCAGGCGCGGGAGGCGGGTGGGCTCACACGTGGCCGCCCCACGCGTGCGAGCCGCCCCGGCGCACGCCCGCCTCCTCGACCAGCCAAGCGTCTGACGCCGGGAGGCTGCTGCCTCGAGCCGGCCTTGGCGACGTTCTTCCTGCACTTACATAACGCCGAGCTGCCGCTCAGGTGGGAAAGGAGGAGCTGGGACACCCGCCAAGGCACCAGTACCCGTGCGGGCAGCGAACCCACCCGGCTGGGAGAGGACGGGAGCGAGAGGTTCTCCTGCCCCCTAGGGAGGCTGCAACCAATTGGCACCACGGGCGAAGGGGAGAAGTGAGATGCCATCCCCAGCGTGGGCTGCCAGGGCTGGGGTCGGAGCCAAGCACCCGGACTGCTCGGTGGGACAGGCAGTGCCCATTGGCACAGCGGGCTGCTTTTGAACTTGTCCCTGCTGAAGCAGGACCCAGGAGCTCTTGGTTAGTACCTGGTCAGCTCCTGCTGAGGTAGGGAGCTAGTGGAGGTGCCAGGGGACCAGGGTTTTTCCCCATCTGTGCCCCTCAGTGCTCTTTGCTGCCTGTCCTCTGAGCCCTAGTGTGTGTTGTGTCCTGAGAGGCTCTGGGCATTCCCTCTTGTGACACCCCTGTGCCGTGGTGTGGCGCAAAGCCACGTCCCTCCATCACACTCGGTGTCCAAGCACCTTGGTCTGAAGGTTGCCTGGGTGATCCCCCATGACCCTTAGGTGGCACGGCATGGGGGAGCTGGGTGCACGGCCCCAGGCACTGGAGCCAGGTGTGCCCACACCTGTGTTTGCGGTTGTTTTGCTCCAGCCTGAACTTTCTCCTCCTGGGGAATGAGCCAAGACACCCAAGAGGAGATAGCATATACAGCAGAGGATTGTGGGTGCCAGAGGAACACCCCGATAACAGGCCTGATAAGGGTACCCTGCTGCTGGCACCAGGGAACCCAAACCAGTTGGTGCCCCTTGTTGTGGCTGATGTGCTCTGATGACACAGGAGGAGGTGAAAGTTGTGTGGATGCACATGCTCGTGCGTGGCTGACATCCAGCACAGCACGGGAGCGCCAAAGTGCTTCACCCAGAGTTGAATCTGGGGCTGGCTGGAAACAACTCTATCAGGGTCAAACCAGCGCTGGGCATCTCAAACAACTCATATACAGCATGTCTGACCTGTCTCCGGGGGGTTTCCCCAGCTGGGTGGTCTCTGCTGGGCTCTCCATGCCCCTTTGCTCACACAAGGGTATTGTCAGGGATGCACAAGGCAGGGATGCTCTGGATCGATTGTCTCCAGGGCTGACGCTCCTGCAGGAAGCCTTCCTGCTCCAGGAGTGCATGGGATCCTGTGCCCAAAGGGCTTCTCCCCACCGTGCCTCACACAGGGCACCACAAACTGCTCTCCAGGGAGATCTTGGCAGTGCCAAGGGGCCAAGCTCATGTGGAAGCATCAGGTAGAGGGAGGGCAGCTGCCACCAGCCTGGCTGGGCACACCTTCTCCCCACAGATGCCAACACAGTGGGCAAAAAGGTCTTTGCCATCCCTCTGCAATGGCAGTGTTATCGCAGGATTGCTCGTCCCAGAGCCAGGCATGAGCCTGACCAAGTGTGGGCCAGGAAGAGCAGCCCTGTGACCACGTGATACCTTTCCCCAGGGCAGGGGGTGAGGGGAGCCGGTGGCATGGGAGGAGGTTGGTGCTGTGGGGGGAGCAGCACCCCGGGTGTGTGCTGGCACCTGATCGAAGCAGGGCTCCGCCTGGCTCTGGGTGGGGAGAGGAGGTACGTGCCAGTCTGCTCGCCTACATTGGCCAGTCACGCCAGTACTTCTTCCAGCCTCTCCTGGGCAACACCTGGCAGCCTGGCCAGCCTGTGCCCATCCTGCTCCGGGCAGTGAGGGGATGCCTCTGCGCAGCCAGACCACCTCCAGGCACTGCCAGACCTGCTGCTCCACCCAACAGGTTGGGCAACGACCCACCCTTTAGTCTGAGCCATGAAAAGGACTGGGGTCCACCTTCCCCTGGGCCAGGGCAAGCCAGGGGAGTCACAGGGAGGCAAGGGGGCCTCAAGTGTGAAGGGGTGGGGGAAAGATGATTTTGGGCAGGAGAAGCAGGGCAGCACTGCCTTTCCCACTGTAACATCAGGCTGGTGAGCAAGAGTGTCTGGACAGCAGTACCAGGGTGGTATTTGTGTCACAGCACCACTTGTTCCTGTCCATCGGGTGTCACTTTGCGGCAGCAATGCAGGAGGAGAGGAGCCAGGGCATAAAGGGCACCCTGGGGTGGCGGGGCCAAGGCGTGCATTCCAGCCAGCCGAGTGGGCTGGAGCAACAAGGACACATTGATGGGGAGAGGGGCCACAAGTGAGCGTGAGAGAGGTGTGGGTGTGAGACCAAGCTGTCCCGCTCTCCTTGCTCTGGCCCTGGGACAGCTCTGCCAGGGAGGGGGCGGGGAGGGCCCCCTTGCCCACCAAGACCATGCATCAGGGTTTGTTTGCTTTGCTCCCAAAGGACAGAGCTGCACGTGGCCTGCAGTGTGGCTTGCCAGCCCTGTGCACTGCTGAGGTGCTGGGGAGATTTTGTTTCAGTGGCAGGAGTAGCTTGTACTGCTGGGAGGTGCTGACCTTGGTGTGCCCAAATCCTCCTACCACCAGGAAGATGCCAGGCAGGCAGGCAGCGGAGCCCACCTTGGTCTCCACCATGGGCATCCTGACACCCTGGGACACCCACCCCATGACCCAGCAGACATCAGAGCAGTGTCCCCACAGGTCAGGTTCACAGGGGCTCTGACATAGCCCAGGGGGTTCAGCATGGCTTGGCAGGGCTAGTGGCAGAACATGCCACACCATGCACTGTGCTTGTCCCTTCCTGCTCCTGCAAGACCCAGCTCCCTCCAGAAGGAGATTTCCAACATTCCCTGGAGCTCAGGAGAGCCCTGCTTCACCCCTCCAGCCTTTTGGGACAGAACCATTTGCCTGCGATCCCAAGGCTGTGGCCAAGGGGGCTGGCACAGCTGAGCTATAGTCTGGTGATGCCAACGTCAGCTGCTCAGCAGCTCGTCACCTCAGTACCCTGGGGATGCTCCAGCGCTGCCTTTCTTCCAGGGCAGGTGCCTGGCTCCCCACAGGCAGGGGTAGGTGTCCCAAGGTCAGGCAGGGATGACAGCATGGCCCTATGGGGAAAAGGCTGGCCAGGATTTATTTCCAGCTTTGAACTTTAGAGATGTGGAAGAGGTTGGAGCTGGTGCAGGCTGCAGGGGTCTGCCCTGGTGTCAGCATCATGTCAGTTCCCTCCAGCATCAAACTTTCCCTTCCTGGTGAGACATGGCCTGATCCTGGATGGTCTCTGCTGGGACAAATGCCACCTCTCTGGCCACTGCCCAGCACAAGGAGGGTTAAAGCCAATATTGTGCTTTGGGGAGCACTGTGACCTGCGTGGGACCAAGGGGCTTGGAATGTGTGTCATCAGAGCCTGGCAGCTGTGTGTGTGCCCAGGGGATGTGACTGTCCATGTGCTGTAAGGGGACTCCCAAGGGGAGTGGGGGTCCAGGTTGGATCCTGCCCTTGGGAAGGACTGAGACTCCGTTGGTACATGCCAGAGAATCACAGAATTATTTAGGGTGGAAAAGACCTCTGAGATCAAGTCCAGCCTTACCCCAGGGCATGTGTCTGGGAGGGAGGGGGCTGGAGAGGCGATAGAGGCTACAACCCATCCCCATGGCGATACTTTGCAAATGAGCTCTGAGTTATATTTATCCAGGTGATGCACATGGCTGGCTTTGGGACAGGAGATCATCATCTGTGTCCTGAGTTATATATAAATACATTTGAGGGGGCTTTTGCTGTAGAATGACTCCAGTGACAGAGCAGAAGCCCTGGGCCTGCCAGACTCCAGGGTGAGGTTGGGGTCCAGTCCTCATCACCCCCCCACCTGTGATTCCCTTGGGATGGCAGCAGGTGACTGATGCCTTGGGGCAGGGCAGGACATGGCCTCAATGGTGATCCCCCTGTGACACAGAGGGGGACTGCTCTGGGCGGCTTGGAGGCAGGGCATGGTCTCAGGTTGGCACAAGCCAGGTGAGGGCTGGCTACTGAGGCCAGCACACAGAGAGCCACAGCAGCAGAGCTGAGGTACACGTCCCACCAGCAACTGATTGTCTTTCATGTTGTTATTGTTCTGAAATGTCAGCAAGGGCAGGGTTTCAGCAAAGGTCCCTGATTCGAAATGCCCGGGATTCCTTGCAAAGGCCAGGCGGGGTATTAATAACCGGCTCTGCTGAAGCTGTGCCGCCCTGCATGTCCTTGCCTGACCTCCTGCGGGTGCTGGCTCACGCACTGGCTGAGCGCGGCTCCTCTCCTCTCCAACCCCCACCAGGTCAGGTCTGTCTGGGCTTCGCACTCTGGGCATTGTGAGGCTGCTGGGACTCCCCCCAGGCATCCCCATCGGGCCAAGCAGGAGAGCGCCAGGTTCGGGCACCTGCGAAAGGGGCTGGCAAAGGGCTCAGGGGGGTTCTGTAAATGGAGTTTATTCTGGGCTGGAAGAGCAGATTTGGGTAGCATGGGGTGCGCCACACTGCTCTCACAGCTCCCCGGCCTCCATCCTCGTTACATAACGAGCTGCCTCCCAATTAGCGAGCGGGCACTCCCGCACGCCGCAGGGCAGCCACTGCCAGCGCCCAGCGGGGCTCCGGAGCGCCCGCTCCTGCCTGCAAAGGGGCCCAGGATTGCTTTTGGAGGATGCGGGAGGCCCTGCCTTGGGGTTCCTCTCTCGGGCTGGGGATCCCTGCAAAGCTGAGTGAGGGGCTGGGGGAGGCAGAGCCCAGGCTGGCAGCCCCTTGCCTACCTGCATGGCCCCTCATGCTGCAGGGTGTCCCTTCAGCTTCACGGCCACCCCAGTTCCCTGAAACTGGACCAGAAAAGAGGAGGCAGTATCTGGGGATGATCCAGCCGGCACTGTCCAGGATGACACAGTAAGCTGTGAAACAAGGACAGTTCTGAGTTCTGGAGTTCAGAGCCATGGCTGGCAAGAGCCCCAGGGCAGGGCACAGGCTAACTGGGAGGCAATAACACCGAGTTCAGTGACAGGGCTCCACCCTGGGCCTGCGTGGGTGTGAAACACTTTGCTCTGCGGACAGATTTGTGGATTAAAGCTCTGCAGAGGGTTCAGCCTGCCATCCTCCCTGGGGTTGGGCATCCCCTCCCACGGGAGCACGTGGCTGTGCTCCCCCTACAGCCAGGCACAGTGCTTGGGGAATGCCACAGAGTTTTCACTGGGCTGTGCCATACCTGGCTACCTTGCCTCTGTATTTGGTGGCCATGGGACCCTTTGAGGGGGTGTAAGGGTGCCCCATGGCCCCTGGCAGGGTGCTCACCAGGGCGGCCCTCACTGGGCTGGCAGCACTGTGGGGCTGGTGTTGACAAATGCCAGCAAGGTGGGATGTTGGGCCACATGGTCTGGGGCTGGTAACAACTAGATCAGCCCTTTTACCTCCTCCTCTCCTACCTCAGCATGTCTGGGGAAGCCATGGCTTTGGGGTCTTCCTACAGCATGGTGAGGAGGGCTTGGCTGGAGCTGGGTCCTGTCTGACCTCCCGTCTTCACACTGGTGCTGGGAGGCAGCTGCTACTGTGGGGCACGGGAGGAAGAAGAGGGTCTGGTGACAAAGTTAGAGAAAGAAAAATTGCAGCTCTCAGCAGGCCGGCTCTGGGGTGTGCACTCGCACGCAAGAAAAAAACAGAACTGGGAGTACAGCCAAGTACCTTTATCAGAGGAAGCAGGCAGCCCCACAGCTGGACACAGGAGCCTGCCAGGGCTCCGTCCACCACCCCACACCGCCTCCAGCCTGACAGGTTGGAGGAGTCTCCGCAGCACAACCCCTGCCCGTGCCTGCTGCCTGGCACGGGGGATCACCCGTGTCCCCTGCCCATAGCTATAGAGCTTGCTGTGCCTCCGTTGGGGGTAAAGGGAGGTTCCTTGTCAGCCTTCCCGAAGGACAGGTTCCCCGTCAGCCTTTCCTCACTGAACCCCCACCCCCTGGGCTTCCCCAACATGGCAGAGGCCACTGCCTCTGCGCAGCTCTTCCCACATGACTCTGGTGTCCCCTGGCTGGGACTGTGACCAGGTAAGGCCAGTAGCACCATCTCTGCTGGCAGGGGCTTGCAGCCCTGCCTGGGCACTTAGAGGTGTGCCCAGGAGGGGTTGCCCACTGCTCTGGAGCAGCACATGCCCTGAATTGGGGGATTTATGATCTCTCTAAGGCTCTGGTGGGTATGACCTGGGTCCCCATGTTACAGGGCTCCTAGTTGTGTAGGGCTTCCATGTGTCCTACCTAGCCCCTGGAAGGCACCAGCTGAGCCAGGGGTAGTGCCAGGCCTCAGCGAGCAGCTCAGTCAGGGCATATTCAGAAAGAGGAAACCAAAAGCTGGACAACTGGTGTGCTTTTGCAGTGCTAGCCCCTTAGCCCTCAGGACTGGCACAGCAGCCCCACGCCAGTGCCACAGGGCAGGCAATTCCAGTTCAGGATGCTGGGACTGCACATTATCCCCGTGCCATTGCCACAGGGCAGGCAATTCCAGTTTGGGACTCTGGGAGTGGCACAGCAAGTGACCCAGCTGCTTGCTTGCCTGTGGGCAGCCCCTTGCATTACCCCTCCCTTCCCAGTACCAGGATAGGGCTGCTGGACAAGACCAGGAGCTCCTCAGCCCTGTCCCCTGCCCAGCCCTTCCCACCATGGGCTCCCACAGGCTCCAGTCATCACTGATGTCCCTCTCTCCATTCCTGCAGGGCACGGCTGGCTCTGGTGCTGGCATACCCACTCCCTTGGCCAGCACCACCACAGCTGCAGGATTTTGGGCTTTGACAAGCAGAGTTTCCTTAGCGTGTTTGCAAGCAGTGGTTTTTCCTCTCCCACTCCACTCTGACCCTTAGAGCGGGAGATCTGGCTCTGCAGAGCAGCCTGGGCAACCTTGGCTCTGTGCCTTTCCCAGTTTGCTCTCCAGGCTATAAACATTTCCCACGCCTCGGACCCTCTGATGGGCCTTCCTCCCATTGAGCTGAGTCCTTGGGAGAGAGCAAGCCAGGAACGCTGCCATGGAGCTGTGAGCACAGCCTGCAGCAGGGGGAAAGAGCCGAGGCTGGGGAGCCAGGGCTGCTCCTGCAGCCCCAACAGTCCTGCTGGGGCCAGAGCATCCTTTGGTGTGTGGCACCACCGTGCCTGGCTTGGGTCCTATGCACAGGGCTCAGCGCAACAGCACCTCTTGTCCCCAGGGCCATGACCCACAACACTGTGCGAGTGTGGAGTGCCAGGCAGTGAGAGATGATCCCCTCATCCTGCTCCCTGTCACCCCTTGCTCCACCCAGGCAGAGCCCTCGTGGCAGTTGCAGACCTCTGCATCCCGTTGCTGAGGAGGGGCCTGTCACTAAACGTCACTTGGCAGAGGGGCTGGCATCTCCTGGACTGGGGCACAGGGTGTGTGAGGGCTGAGGGGCTGCTGGCAGCTTCACAGGGTGTCCTGCAGGGCCACTGCTGGGGTGATACCACCATTGGCTGGTGTCACCACCTCTCCTCACTGCTCAATGACAGCTGCAGGTGTTTTTTTTCCCCCAGAAAGCACAACAATTAGTGTCACAATTACCCTGTATCGCGGTAACTGTTGCTGTTCCCAGAATAAGCACAGGCACCAGCCGGGCCCAGCCTGACGAACCTCCCATCGCTGCATACAGAGGCAGGAGCTGCCGTGCTGCTGCCCCAGGGATACAGTTCACAGCACTGGCCCTTCTCACCCAGCCTTCCCCAAGATGCTCATCACTGACTGTGTCCTCTGATGCCATAGGGTAGCTGCAAGTCCACAGCCCCCTGCTCTTCAGGAAGGGCAAGGGGATATGTTGCCTACCCTACTCCGCTTGGAGGACCAGGTGCGGGTGGTGGAGAGGAGGTGGCTGCCAGCAGCCTGGCAAGGCCTTCAGCCAGGGTTGTTGGGGGGCTGGGGCCCCACGTGCTGCTGTGGGGGCATTGGGGCAGCTCAGAGAGGCGCCCTGGGGACAGCTGGCACAAAGCAGGGTCCAGCAGAGCCGGGAGCTGCTGCTCCCGGTGTGGAGGTGCCAGCAGGGCTGCAGGTGACCCCCGTGGGCTGGCTGTGCCCCCTGCTGCACAGGGGCCCGCGGAGCTGCCTCGCGCCGCGCCGCCGACACGGGGTGTGCAGGCAGGGCTGTGCGTCAGCTCTGAGTCAGGGCAGCGTGTGCGGGGGGTGCTGGCAATGCACGTGCATCCACACGCACGGAGCGGCGGCGTGTTTGCTGGGCATGCCTGCAAAGTGCTTGTCACAGGGGCGCTGGGGTTGGAAAAGACCCCCAAGATCATTGACCCCAAGTGCTAAACTAATGGGTGTGCACACGCTTGCAAGCAGGATGCACAAGTGTGCACATGCATGTGCAGGGTGTGACCCTGTGTGCGGGGCGCTCACCCATGTGGGCTGGCAGACACACGTGTGTGGGCATGTGGGCGTGCTGTGTGTGCAGGGTGTGTGTGTGCACATACGTGTGCGGGAATGTAGGGCCTGCAAGGTGTGCCATGGTTGTGTGTGCCCAGCAACACGTCCAGGAGCCCCGTCCCCCAAGTGGGGGTGCTGTGGGCACAGGGCTGTGGGAGGGCTGCAGTCCCCTGCCCAGCCAGACCCTGCCCTGGCCACAGGCTGCCTAGGAATCCCTCATTTATTGAGTGTGAGGAAGGAGCTTACTGATTCTCCATCTCTCCAGAGCATACCTCCCTGCGGTCTCATGGAGGCGGACAGCATCCTGCCCAGCCTTGGAGCAGGGAACCTGCACCCCCAGCAGTGATGGCTGTAGGCAGGGCTGGGTGGAAAGAGCCGGGGGGGGGGGGGGGCTGCAGGGAAGTTAGTTACATAGTCCTGTTTATTTTTGCAATAGTCCCAGCTCCCTGGGAAAAATATTGGAGGTGGCAGAGCTGAAGTGATCTTCCCCCAAAGCACTTTCCACTTCGCTCCAGCAGCTGCAGAAATTGCTTGGTTTTCCTCAGTCGTTGGTGTCTGAGTGCTGCATCAGGAAGGGACCAGACAGGGACTGGGACCCCTGAGCTGTGGGACATAGGGCACCAGCAGAGCCCTTAGTCCTTGACACTAATGATTTAGGGCTTCCTTTGGGAAGGAGGCTGGGCAGGACTGGGGGAGGATTAGCTCAGGAGGTGGGAAAACAGGCACAGCTGTCAGGGCTGGGGGCAGGCTGGAGTCTGCCCATCCCATCTCCCTGCTGCTGGCACCACTGCAGGAGACAGAAGGTGGCACAACTGGTGATCTGCCCAATCGTGGGAGAAAACGTCTCTCCCCATCTCTCCTGCCGTCTTTGCAGTGAGACCAACAACCTCCCTGAGCTGCAGTGGGAAACTGAGTCCAGGGACCCCTGGTGTGGGTGGTCTGGACTCCTCCCAGTGAGGGGACAGAGCTGTGTCCCAGAGGCTGCTACCCAGCCCACCACCAGTCCCTCTTGCGACAGGCGCACACAGTGCCCTTTCATCTGCCCATGGAGGGGGGCACCGTGCAGCTCGGGGTGGCACACTGGCCACTGGCCCTGAAAGGGCCAATTGAGCACAGCTGAGGTCATCCCCCAGCATGTTTACCCCGTGCCTGCAGCCCCTGGATGCGGCCGGCACCCAGGCTGTCTCTGCCATCGCAAGCTGGGGGGACACGGCCACAGGCAGAGCCGGCATCGCTGCCGGGGAGCAGAGGGGTCGCAGCGGGCCCGTGGGGCAGCATGGCCTTCCAGCCACCATACTCCCCGAGCCTCTTCAGAAGGAGGGACTGGTGAGTAGGGCCTGGTGCGGGCGGGGGGGTACATGCGTCAGCCCCCTGGCTCAGGGGACAGACCCCTGCCTGCTCTCTGCAGTGCCAGCCCTGAGCTTGTGCCGGCACAGGGGGACATGCATCATCTCCCCCACAGGTCCCAGACATGCCCACTGGGAGAGAAAATTGCTTCTCACATCCCCACATCAAACCCGTCTGTGTGTACTGGGGCAGCCGTGCATGCCTGGCTGCGGTTTGCAGGCAAAACAGCGTCCCAGGCAGGGTGCCTGTGCCCTTCACCCCACGGGACCCCACGGCCCTCACCCTGCCCTGGGAGGTCAGCACGATTTGTGGAGAGCTGCCTGGCCAGGTCTTGCTTCCGACAGCAGCTGTAGTGCACTGTGCCTCAGTTTCCCTTTCTGATGGGGAAATACCACCTTGTTCCCCCTCCCCACCTGAGGAAGGGGCCTGGCAGCAGACCTGTCGGTCAGAGCTCCTTGACCTCTTCCAACAGCCAGGTACCTTCAGGACCCCCTGGATCGCGGCAGTCGGGGTCCTCTGCAGCATCCCTGGGGTACACATGTGTCGTGAATGAGTGTTTTAAGGTCATTTAAAGTGCCCTGCCAGCTCTAACATTTTCTTGGATGCTGTGCCATGCGTGAGTCTGTTCAGCATCAGTCCTGCCATGGCCTTTGGGGGACAAGCTGCGGGGGTCAGGGGCAGTGGGTGGCCACTGAGCAAAGTCCCCCAGGCCCAGGTCCAGAGGGCAGAGATAAGCGGGCAGCCGAGCACAGGGGGGGGTCAGTACCCGGGTGGGCAGTGCCACTCCATTCCCCGGGATGATGGGGGCGTTTTAGGAGCCCTGCCTCCACCCCATGGAGGAGATCCACTTGCTCTATGTGCAGGTCGCTCTGCAGGCGAGCAGAGGAGGACTCGGCGTGACCCCGGGGCTTGCACACGCGTGTGCACACACAGGGACGCCACTCCACACAGACAGCGCACCCGCGGCCCCTGCAGTGCCCCCCGGCACCCCCGGCCCTTGCAGTGCCCCCCGTGCCCGCGGGGGGGCCCCCCAGTCCGGTCCCGCCGCAGCCCGGTGCGGGGTTATGCAAGCCGGGCGGGGCCGCCGCGGCCGAGGGCGTGTTCGGCAGCCGGTGGGGTTCTGTACCCCGGGGTTGTTCGGCACTCCGCGGTCGTTGTTCTGCAGCCGGGGGATGTTGTTGTTCTGTACCGCGGGGCTGCTCTGCAACCCGGGGTGGTGTTGTTCGGTACTCTGAGTTTGTTCTGTGCCCCGATTCCGTTGTCGATCCCAGGTTTGGTCTGCACGCTGTGGTTGTTGTGCACTCTGGGCGTGTTCTGTACCCCGGGTTTGTTCTGTACCCCGAGAGTGTTCTGCAGCATGAAGGGGGTGTTGTTTAGCACCCCGGGCTTGTTCTGGACCCCTGGTTTGGTCTGCACCTCGGTCGTGTTCTGTACCCCAAATTTGTTGTTCTGCACCCCGAATTCATTCTGTACCCCGTGTTCATTCTGTACCTGGGTGCCATTCTGCACTCCTGGACCACTGTTCCGCCCCCCGGGTTCGTTGTGCACCCCGCAGTTGTTCTGCACGTCAGGCATGTTCTGTACCCTGGGTTGGTTCTGCACCCCGTGTTTGCTCTGCCTGCAAGTTTTGGTTTCCCCTCCCGGGATTGTTTTTCACACCCGGGTTGTTTTTCTTCTCTTGTTTCTGTTGTTTGTCACGCCCGTTTCTGTTTGTTTTGCACCCCCATTTGTGTTATGCACCCCGGGTTTTTTGTTGTGTGGGGTTTTTTTTTGTATCCCCGTTTCTGTTTTTTATTCCTGTTTCTATTTTGCACCCTCGTTTCTATTTTGCACCCCCGTTTCTATTTTGCACCCCCATGGCTCCCCTTCCCCTCCTGCCTCCCCTTCGCAGTCGCGGGGCCCCACCATGTGGGAGCTGCAGGCTGCACCCCCAAACACAGAGCGGGTTCACCCCTTCTCCCAGGCCCCCAGGCAGCTGCGTGTGTGTCCCCCCCGCTGTCCTGGGCGCATGTGGGGAGCACAGGAGGGGGGAGCGGAGGCATGTGGGCTGTGGGGGAACTGTATTAGGGGTGCCAGGACTCTGGTTGCAACAGTGTGTGGGGGGTGCAGATTAGGGGGGAACGCAGTGCTGAGGGCAGGGGTCCTGCACAGGGAGTGTGTGCTGCTGCGCTGAGGTGCAACTGGAAGGGGCGGAGGGGCGGCAGTGGGGTGCAGTACCGGCGTGTAGGTGCAGTACCGGGGGGCAGGGTGCCGCATCAGGGGTCAATGTGTCGCATCGAGGGGCAATACTGGGGGTCAATGTGCCACATCGGGGGGCAGTACCGAGGCAGCCCCGGTCGCGGCGCTGCGGGCCGGCGGGCGGTCCCGACTGCGTTGGCCCCTCCCGGCAGGGCGGGCGCCGCCCATATAAGCGGGGCGGCGAGGGAGGGGCCCCGCAGTGCGTTCAGCGCCGTCTGTGCGTGAGTGTCTCTGCGCCCGCAGTCATGAGCACCGGCATGTACCAATCCCCCATGGAGGTGGCTGTCTATCAGCTCCACAACTTCTCCATCTCCTTCTTCTCCTCCCTGCTCGGGGGGGATGTGGTCTCCGTGAAACTCGACAACAGGTAGGGGCAGCCCCGGTGCCGCCGCAGTGCCCTCGCCGTTCGCCGCAGGGCCCCGGGGGAGGGGGCGTCCCAGTGCCCCGGGAGGAGGCCCGCTGCGTACCCTGATTGAGGTCCAGGGGCATTGCTGCTCCGCGAGTGAAAGGCACGCACGACCGGTGCCCGGATTCATGGATTTCCCCGGGGAAGGGGACGCCCTGATACATTGGGAGGCTGTGGGGGGAGGGTGGCTGCGCTGATCCCCGTGGAAAGAGGGGTGTTCGGTGCTGACCCTCGCCTCTCTTCTTTCTTCCAGCGCCTCCGGAGCCAGCGTGGTGGCCATCGACAACAAGATCGAGCAAGCAATGGTGAGCTGGAGGGCTGTCCCCCCACACCTTCCCCCGTCATCCCGCGGGTGCTATGCCCCAGAGGGAGGATCCCCGTTCTCGGGTGGGTGCTCTGCCCTAAGTGGAGGGTCCCTCTGCCCCCGGGGGTCCTCCCTTCCCAGCCCGCTGCCGGGCAGAGTCTCTCTTTGTCTACGGCCGCCGCGGAGCTCATTGGCTCCAGCCGCGCCGCAGTGCGCAGGGAGCGAGGGTGGACATGGAAGGGGACCCTCGGGCTATGAGGGTGACGGAGCCGGGTTCTCTGGGTAATCGGGAACTGCAGCCCCCACCCCCCAAACCCCGGGACAGGGGTAGGAGCTGGAGAGCACCTCTGTATGCAGAGAGACCGGAGAGATGGGGGCCGAGGGAACTATGCTGCGTGAGCACCAAGCCCTGCCCAAGGTTCCAAGGATAGGGTGGGGAGGGACAGCCTTGGGAAAAGCTTCTGCAGCACTTGGCACTTTTCCCAGTACTTGCTAAAGGGAGGGAACTACCCCCAGGGCATAACTCTTCTGTGATGGTCTCTTTCATGGCCTTTTGCAGGATCTTGTGAAAAATCATCTGATGTATGCTGTGCGGGAGGAGGTGGAGGTTCTGAAAGAGCAAATCAAGGAACTGTTGGAGAAAAACTCCCAGCTGGAGCGTGAGAACAGCCTCCTGAAGACCCTGGCCAGCCCTGAGCAGCTGGAGAAGTTCCAGTCCCGGCTCCCAGCAGAGGTGCTGTGCCCTGAGGAGCAGAGCCCCGGGGTGGCTGCCCCGGCCCAGCACTCCGGGGGCTCTGCGGTGTAAGGTGGCTCTGTCCTTGGGGTGGGCAGAGCCACAGAACTCTTTCTACTTAATCTCCTGCAAAATCGTTTCCGCCTTCATCTCACACGAAGGACTGCCAGACCTGGCGCTGAGCCGTGCCCCCCGGGCAGCCCTGGCCAGCCCGCAGAGCCAGCGGCCGTCTCCTGCATGAGGATGCTCTTCTTCAAGGGAGATGCGGGCAGCTGACCCCCCTCCCCATCCAACCGCCCACCGGGTGCCAGGAGGAGATCAGTGGCTGCCCGTCCTGGGCTCTGCTGAAGCCTGGGCACCTTGGCACCCTGGCAGTGCTGGGCAGCCTTTGGCACCACGATGGGGAGCCTGCGGTTGGAAGGAGCGCCGGCCGAGCCTCGGGCCACGGCTGCACTCTGCAGGGGGGTGTCTCTTTCTGGCAAAGCCTTACGTTGGAGGGAGACCGATGTTTAGCGAGCGAAGCACATTTGTCCCGCGAGCCACCCAGGAGCCTGCTGGAACCCGACCCAGACTGAGCAGCACCAGAGGTGGCAGCTGCAGCGTAGTGCATGGCTGAACGCACAGCAGTGTGGGGATTACAAGGAAAAAAAAAGCTTGTTTTGTTAGTTTGGGCGTCTTCTGTAGCTGTATCTATGTATAAACATGCACACATGGTGGTGCCTCCAAGGCTGTGGGGTGCCCGCTCTGGGCCAGCCATGTCCATTGGAACAGCTGGGGGATTCAAGCCAGACTGGAATGGTGAGCGGCTGTCACTGGGTGGCCAGCTGCTGCAAGTGGCAGCAAGAAGGGGGACAGATTCACCCCTCTCTGGCATCCCACGTGATGAAGCAGTGTGGCAGCACTGGGAGGATCTGGACTGACCACTGGGCAGAGCCACGAGCAGGGCTGCACACCAGCCTGCCGGGTTGGGAGGAGATGGCCTGTTCTCCTGGGCTCCTTCCCTGTACCTGGCCTGCTCTCTGGGAAGAGATGGGACATTGCTTTTGATGTCAGAAGCAGTGACACTGTTGTGTAAATCTAGATAGAAATGGCAATAAACTCTACTTTTTATATATACGTGTGCCCTGAACTGTGTCTGTGGCTGGGAAGGTGGGGGACAGTGGTGTTGCTCAAGAGGAGACTGGGGCTTGCTGAGATGGGACTGGTGAGGATACTGGGCTGGCATTATTCTCCAGCTGGGAAAACCTGGCAGCTCCCCACCTTTGCGAGGGATCAGCCTCACCTAGACAGCCTTGGCTGAGCCAAGATGGGGTTTTGGAGACGTGAGCAGGGCTGCGCGTGCAGTAGGGAAAGGTGCCGTGAACCTGCAGGTCTCTGTCCCTTGTGTCACACCTGTGACCAGGGGTGTGTGCAGGGCAGGCTTGGGGGGCAAAAAGGAAGGGGGCTTTTCTCAGGCTGTGCAGAGCTGTCTATACCCACAGCTCTGCTCTTCCTCCAGTGTTTTTGTTCTCACTTCTCCCAGTTATCTTTGATATTTTTGTTTCATTTTTTTTCATTTTGAACCATCCCAAAGGGATGTGAGGGTCAGAGGATGGGTCATCTATTGAACAGTGCTGGATGGGGGCTGAGAGTGCCCCAACGCTGTCCTAGGTCACAGCCAGCCTTCAATTCAACCCCATGGGGTATGTGGAAGAGGGCATAAAAAAACTAAACCCTTCATCTCTGTGGATGCTGATGGCTATGACAAGTTAAAGGCTGGTAGGTGCCTGGAGGTGTGTGTGCAGGGCTGCAGGCTGGCAGGATGTTTGAAGCCAGGTGCCAGGGTTTTATACCTGGACACAACTCCTGGGCCAGCTGGAGCCATCTGGGCCAGCATTGCCAGGGCCCAGGGCAGTTGGTAGGTGGCTGTACCCTGTGCTGTGGCTTTGGGTCTCTGTTGTGGTGAGGGCAGCTCAGCCCCAGCCCCACATGAGTCATAGCAGAGCTGGGTACAGTTGGCACCCTGGAAACGCCAAGTAAACATCAAAACACAGGCCATGGGGTCTCAAAACCATTATTGGGTGGCTGTCTCCTCCCTGTCCTGTCTGTCCCAGGACTGGGAGCCCACCACAGCCTCACACAGGCAGCCCTGCAAGCACTCTAGTGCAAGTGTCTTGCATGTGCGAGTACACGTGATTGCTTTCCCTGTGTGTGTAGACAGGTTCAGGCCCTCTGTACTACGTAGATATGCATCCCTTGCACGTAGCAGCGCTGCAGCAGGCTGCAAGGCACACACACAGCTCCCCCCCAGTGCTGCCAGCCTCCCCAAGTGGGGCACAGCTGCTCCAGGAAGGGCTGTTCCCCAGGGCAACTGGATCCAGCTGTACTCGCACTGGTCAGGTCACTACGGTGGGTGTTGGGGGTGCTGGGAGATGGTCCATCTGCCCTTCTGCCCCTCTCGGCTGTGGAAGGTTTGGGCAGCAGCAATGAGCTCTGTGCCCCATTTGTCCTTGCTGCACTCTGCAACCCAGCTGCATTCAAAGGATGCAGGGATGGTGTTTGGAGTAGTTTGCTGCCTCTCCCTGTACTCTATCCCCTCTCCACAGCCTTGGGGTGCCCCACAGCCCATGTGTGCCTCTGTGCAGGGGGACAGGCAGTGGCTTCCAGGCAAACGCCACTCATCACAAACACCTGCCCCAAACCACTCGCTCCAGCTCAGCCTTCCTCCCACGAGTGGGCAGAGCCTTCCCCGTCCCTGCAGCGTGGTGTGACTCGATGCCAGCCAATGGCACAGGGCAGCCTCTGCAGAGCATCCCCCCCCCTCTCCTGCCTGCTGGCCCTCGGCGCCCTAGGGGTTAATGCGCGGGAAGGACCCGAGAAACGGTGGATTTGTGAAAAAATAAGAAACTGATGCACTCAGAGAGCGGCCCGCCCGGCCCCACCGGAGCTGCCTGCACACCCTGCGTCCCGCACACCCTGGCCCCCCGCACCTGGCCCCACTCGGCCACCAGTGTCCTGCACCCTGGCCCCCCACTCCTGACTGTCTCAACTCAGGGCCATGATGGAGAAAAGGGCTTGGGGGTCCTGTTGTTGCAGTGAGTGGGGCGGGGGTGTTGTCCATGTAGGTGATCCTCAGCTCAGAGAGCGCAGATGAGCAGCTGTCTGGGAGGAGTTTTGGAGCATCAGGGGGAGGGCAGCAGGGTTTGGGGGTCCTCCCAAGGGTCAGGGTACAGGGGAGACACCCCCAGCCCCGCACTTCCCACTCTTCCGCTGTGTTCTCCTGGGGAGATTCCGCTCCAGCCAGGCAGAAGGGCCTTATGCAACATCCCTCCCTGTGCCTCAAACACTGCATCTCTCCCGGCTCCTCGAACTGAACGCAGTGTCCCAGCCCAGCCCAGCCCCGCGGGAGCCTCGCAGAGACATGTGTGCCTGGGATTTTCCACACAGTCCTTAGAGCCCAGCACCCCCATGGATCCAGATCAGCCCGGGCCTCTGGCCGGGCTGGGGTCAGCCCACCGCAGCTGCCTGGGGTCACTGGCAGGCTTGGGGACCCTCTCAGAAGGGGAAGCTGTGCTGCACAACGGAGGCTCCCACTGGAGAGTGGCACAAGCTGTGGTGCCAACCCAGAGCAAGCCACAGCTCAGTGTCATGCGGGTTGGTGCATGGCGGGAGCAAGAGCTGGCCAGAGCTCACACAGGCAGCCAGAGTGCTTGGGCTCTGTCTGCAGCAGCCTCCCAGGACACCTGCACAGGCACTGCATGGGCACTGGAACCCCCCATCTGGGTACTGCTGGATAAGAAGAGATGCAGCATGAGGGTGCCAGCAGCAAGCCAGGCTTGCAGGACTCATCCCCTGGGAATCCCCGCAGCAGGGTGGGTGGGCTGGACAGAGGGGGTGTCCCCCATTTGTGGCTGCAGAATTGAGGGTCCTTGTCTAGCCTGTTTCCTTCCCCACAGTTCATCCACCCTTCTGCTGTGCCTCAGTTTCCCCTCTGCAGTGTTCATGTCTCCTGGGAAAGGGGTTTCTTCAAGGCAGGGCCAGGCTGAAGCCCCAGCACGCCTCCAAAAGGTCTCAGATGGGGATGAGGTTGCTGTACCCCATGGCAGGCAGGCCCAGACTCCAAGCTCATGCAGTCAGAGGGACGTGAGCTGTTCCCAGAGCGCATGTGTGCCGGGAGCTGCTGGCAAGGCTGCCCGTCATGGGCACGCTGCAGCTGTGCCCTTTGCCAACACTGTCAGCCCACGGGCACTGGCACCTGTGGTGTACAGGCAGCACCTTCCAAAAGAGCACCGGGAGTCCTTGTGGAGCAGCTGTTGTTGTGCCGGTGTGTGCCATGCTGCTGTTATATAACTGTGGGGAACCAGCCCAGGCCTGTGCCCTCTGCTCAGGGCTGGGACGGGATCCAGCAGTGCCAGCTGCCAGCCCCCTTAGGGCTTCTGGTCCCCTGACAGGTGAGGGGGCTGTTCCCCCCTCCCAGGGGCACTGCCACCCCTTGTCACCCACCAGCCCTGGTGGGATGGGGACCTGCCGGACCACGCCCAGCCGGCCATGGAGGGCAGGGGCTCAGTGCTGGGGTGGGGGTTGAGGACAGGGCTGTTCAGATGGGTACACGGTGTTCCCTTGTGCGGTTTGTGTCCCCAGCACCCTGCCCTGACACCTGGCCACAGGCGTTTGTTGGTATCAGGAAGTGAAACAAACATCAGGCAGTCGCCTGGCAGCGAGACCGCAGCCGCCCCAGTGTGCACCGCGCTGCCACCGAGCCTGGGACACCACCACCACCTGCCCCCAGCACAGAACCTCTCCCTGCCCTGGGGACTGCTGGGGATGCCTGAGGGGAGCCACCAGCTCATTCTCTCCACCCTCAGGTGCCCTCCCTGCATCCTCCTGGGCTGCAGGATGAGTTTTCCCATTGGGAAAAATAAAAATCTATGCACTGCACACTTTCACGGTTTGAGGCTTGTGGGCTGCAGCCATGTCCCCAGCTGGATCAAGTCCTGTGAGGGGACAAACTTGTCAGCAGGGCTTGTTGTGGTAGGACAAGGGGGGGAGGGGTTAAACTTAAAAAGGATTAAGTTAGATTAGATATAGGGAAGGAGTTTTTTTCCATGAGGGTGGGGAGGAACTGGCACAGTTAGCCCAGAGAAGCTGTGGCTGCCCCATCCCTGGAAGTGTTCAAGGCCAGGTTGAATGGGGCTTGGAGCAACCTGGGCTAGTGGAAGGTGTCCCTACCCATGGCAGGAGGGTGGAATAGATGACCTTTAGAGGTCTCTTCCAACCCAAGACATTCTGGGATTCCATGAATCTGTGACTTTTTGGTCTGGCTGGGTCCAGCTATCGCTGAAGATCCCTTCCTTTCCCCCTGGCACAGGGGTGTCATGCTTCTGGAAGCCGGAAGCACTGGCTGCCCTTTCATCCAGCTGGAGAAGTGAGGAGCCGTCTGCCCACAGTCTGCCATGGGTCAGCACATGGGGAGCCACAGCTTTGTCCCTATGGTGAGATGGCTTTGAGTGTAATCCTCTGGATAGACACTTCCCAGGGCTAGGACAGCCATGAGACGTGCTGTGGCAAATGGATTTTAGCTTCCCAGGTAGAAATAAGGTCAAACAGCCACAAGGAACAGAGTTTAGAGGAGCAGGAGAGGAGAGGGATGTGTCGTGTGAGGCTTGTGTTAGGGACAAGTGGGACATGCTGTTGAACGACAGCATAAAAAACAAAAGTTGCTGAGGAGGGTGAAAATCAGCCAGGTCATGCAGGATGGTGACAACAGCGCAAAAGACAGATAAACAACCTGAGATGCCTCCTGCCTGTCCATGCCAGAGCCAGTGCTACAGCTCCCTGAGGTTAATGGGATCTATCAGAGGCGATAAGGAGGCAGCTAAGCAGTAAAATGTCCCCGAGAAAGTAAA
Source organism: Platyrinchus mystaceus (assembly GCA_035041135.1). Taxonomy (NCBI): domain Eukaryota; kingdom Metazoa; phylum Chordata; class Aves; order Passeriformes; family Tyrannidae; genus Platyrinchus; species Platyrinchus mystaceus. The sequence goes on from JAWWLV010000158.1 coordinate 19,656,738, forward strand.
CTTCCTCATTCCAGCCAAGAAAGGGAGATTGGTTGAGAGCAAACAGCACCAGGACAAACAACTCAATTAGAAACAGCAAGTTCTCGAACCCAGACAAACAGCTCAGACCCGGAAGGTTTCATATGAGAAGAGCCACACTTGGAGCAAACACGTCCCTGTGGGACTGCCACTTAATGAATGAGCACTTGGAGTTACAGAAGGTGCCAGGGATTAGCTGGGATTTAGGGGCCTGGGGGACCTGGCCAATTTGCTTTAATTGATCATTAGAAACAGCATAATCCCTGGGAAAATCACTGTGGGAAATCCGGGCGCCAGGCCCTGGGAGGACTTTGCAGGGGCTTACAAGAGGGCACAAGTCATGGAGGGGTTGTCTCCATTGCAGAAGGGGCACAGAGGCTCCTGAGGACAAGTAGCTTGGCTTGTCCCTGACCCCCTGGGTACTGCCCACGGCCTAGGTCCCCAGCCCCCTGCCCAGTGCCCTGCCTGCAGAGGCAGCTGCCCACACTGCCCAGCCCCAGAGGCAGAACAGAGGGACAAGGGTTGACCTGCACCCTGGGCAAGGCTGACCTCTCCATTCTGTCCCTCCATGTCCTACTGCCACTCAAGCCCAGGGCTGCCTGCAGGCCATGCTGGGGCAAGAACAGGCAGCTGGTGACCCTGGTGTGGGTGACATTGGGGGCAGCCCTGTGCCAGGCTTACACCATCTCCAGACATTGCCATGGGCGTTTTCCCCTGAGCTCAGTACTCTTGTCTCCTTGGCTGGCATTTGAGGTATCTCCTGTCAGCCTTCCCAGTCCTGTCAATGATTACCCAGGAGGGTAATCAAGTTGCCCAAGAGCCACCAGGACAGTAACAAAGCAGAGACAACATCCCCAGACAAACACCAGCCGTGCTGGCCAGGGCAGGGTGCCAGCTCCTGCCAGCTCCTGCACAGCTTTTTGCTGACACAGCTGTGTCAGCAACCCAAGGGTGATCTGCTACAGAGGGACCCCTGGCCCCCTCCTTGCCTCTGCAAAGCCAAGATCTCATCGCCATGGTGGGTCAGCCGTGACGGCCCGTCTGCCCCTCGTGGGGATGCCAGAGGTGTCACGGGCCCCTGCACTGGAGGGGATCAAGGCCCTGGCTGATGATGCCATGCAGCATTCAAGCATGTTTGTTGTGTCTGAGCCTTCCTCTGCCCTGCACAGCCGCCACTGCCTGGGCATGGCCTGCTGCAACCAGTGGCAGTAACCCCATTGGGGTTAAGCGTCAGCTTCAAGGCATGAGATCTCCCTGGCTCTGGGGTCACAACCTGGAGTCCCTGCTGTGGGGTTTTGGTCTTTGGTTTTGGCTGTGGAGCCTCCCTGGCATTTCAGAGAAGGGGTCCCTAGGTGAAAGGCTCTCCTGCAGCAGGCACCAGTGGCACCCAGAGTTTGGAGGAGACAGCAAGAGGTGGGCTGCAAGAAACCACCTCTCTCCCAGAGGATATATGGGCTCTGTTTGTACTTCCACAGTGCAAAGCAGCAGGGCACTTCTAACCTTTCCCCTCTGTCCCTGGAGAAACTTCCCCCTGAACCTTCCTGCACTCTCCCCTCAGTCAACCCAGTAATTCTTCTGTGCCTACTGTAGAAGACACACTGACAGGGTTAAGGATGGTCCCTGGCCACCTCTGAGCCAAACCTCCTGTTCCAGAGGTCCCAGAGGCATGAAATGGCCTCCTGACCCAGCAGGAGGATTCTAATGGTCTGGAGCATGGAACATCAGCAGGGCCCCATTTTTAAGCAGCAAACTCTGGGAAAAGTGTCACCCATAGCAGAGCTGCTGCTGCTCCCCAACATCCCTGCGTTCTTGAGAGAAGCCCCAAGGATGCTTGAGCTGGGGTGATGCAGACAGGACGGTCTGTGGGTGCTGGGGTGCCTTGGCTGCCCTGGTCCCCCCTGCAGCTCCCCACAGTGAAGGCTGACCATGGGTGACAAAGCTGATGTGGTGGCAGGGGCACTGTGGCTGGGTTGGCAGCATGGGGAGATGCTCCCACACTAGGAGGACAGGCAGGGGGTGGCCACTGCCAGGCGTGGGGCTGGTGGCTGCAGCCTTGCCAGCACCCTGTTACTTATTCTCCAGGAGGGAACCTTTGGACTGTGGAAAGTTCGAGGCTCAAGGAGGGTGGGGGCGAAGGCAGAGTCCAGGCTGGACTACGTCTCTCCAGCCTCCCTCGGCAAAGTGACTGCTGGGCTGAGAACACCCATGTGTAGGGCTGGGGTGAATGCACTGCACAGCGTCTGGAGCACCCCCTCCAGCAGTGGAGCCCACACATCAGGAGGCCCTTTTCATCTCCCCCATTCACTCATGTCCCCTTCAGTTTGGGCTGAGCCAAGTGGGGGGGGTCAGACCCCTGCAGCCCCTGTGCAGGGTGGGCGGGTGTGAGCACAGGGCATGCAGGGGATGCAGAGCAGGACATCATACTCTGTCCTGAGAGGGACACAGTGCCATCCCGTCTTGGTGTGAAGGGGCTCCATCAGCCTTAGGGACACTTGAAGAGAGCTCATCCTGGGCAGGAGAGCTTGTCCTGGGTCTTTCCAGGCTGTCTCCATCCCAGCACCGACCCCGCAGCAGTGCCTCTGGACAGCCCCCGCACCCTGGACTGTGCTCACATGGCCATGGCAGCAGCCCCTGCCCTGTGCTTGACAGCGGGGAGGGACCACGGGCACCACGGCTGCATGTCGGCTGCCACAGCTTCCAGCCGGGACTGGCTTCCTCCCATGGAGGCTCCCAATTAAACCAATTTCTTGGACAGCTTCAGCGATGCAGGAGCCAGAGCCTTTGTAGTTGTGTGGCCCCTTGGGCCACCCCCAGGGTCTCCCTGTCCCCCCAGCGCCCTCCCCATCTCTGGGGCAGCACCTGCTCTCTTGTGTAACACGTGGCCTGATCCCCTGAGGTAGTGCTGCCACTGGCCTCGCTGCTCTCCATAAGCCTTATTGGGAACATATCCCAGCAGGAGCCAAGTACCAGGGACTGCCCCAGCCTCGCCAGGCACAAACAAGGCAGCACCATGCTGGGATGTGAGCCGGAGGCACCTCTGATGCTGCCGCCTGGTCCAGGCCCCACCAGTGCCAGCCCGCTGTGCCCAGGATCCGTGGCGCCGAGCAGAGCAGCACATCAAAGCCCTTCTTCCCTCAGCTCCCCACTGCCCCAGCCAGGCACAAAGAGGGGATTTGCCCAGGGAGTGGCAGGGAAGATGGGCAGGCAGGGCCAGAGCCCCGGTGGGGCTGGGGCTTAGGGGTGTGCCAGGGAGACGGGTGTCTTCCCACTCCAAGCACCCCCTTCCACCTGGTGGAGCTCAGTCCCAGCATATAACAGATATTCGGAGTGGCTGGTGTGGAGTATAGATGGGAGCATCTGGGTGGGAACACAGCAGGGGCCAGAGTGAGGCTTGCATGCACAGCCTGCACTGATGGCTAGGAACAGGGACAGCAGTGGGTGAGCTGATCTGGTCACCCCAGGGCACAGGAGCTGCATTCCTGCAAGCTCAGAACAGAGGGACAGACAGAATGGTAGCAGGGACCTAACAGGACGATGCAGCAAACTCCTGGGGTGTGACTACAGTGAGAAAGACCCTAAGGTGTCCCATACTGGGTGAGACAGTTCTTGGACACACACCAGGGTCCCTGTGCCAGCCAGAGGTGCAGGGGCAATGCTGGGGGTAGGTGAGACGTGAGCTGGGCAGACAGAGCCTGTGCGGCAGTGGCAGTGCTGCTGCTGGCCCTGGTATACTGGCACCGTGGGACACTGCACTCACACTCACCAGGGTTACGCACTCAGCCCTGCACCCATGGCACTGGCCCACGGGCACATGCCTGACTCCATGCTCAGCTGGACCCCCAGGCAGCCTCTGAGATGGCTGAAGGCTCCAGAGGTGCAGGTGAGACTCTGCTGTAGGGAGCAGAGTGTGAGCAGCTCTGCTGCTCCGGCAGAGCTTTGGGAATTTGGATGCAGTGGCAGACGTGGGGTGGAAATCCTTGATGCTGAACCCATCTGGAGCTCTGGCTCTGCATCACAGGGGCTCAGGGACTGAGGGCAGCAGGGCTGAGGCCCAGGCAAAGAGCCTGGATGGCACAGCAGTGACTGTGGACTACGCAGAGGGGTAATTATTGTTATTGTTGTTATTATTGTAATTGCAATAACAGCAACAGCTACTGCTGGCTGCTGTTGCATCACTGCTGGCATCATCATTGTCATCATCACACTGGGAAAGTGATGCCCCAGGGCAGAAAATGCCTGAGCCAGTGTCCTGCATTTTGTCCCTCTCTTTGTCCTGCAGTTTGTCCCTCTCTTGTCTTGGGGCTCACAGCACTCTGTCCCTCTTATCCAGGGACCCACAGCCTAGGACTCTGCTCTGTTGCCTGCAGGTATCCAGACTGAACAAGACAGATGGGGCTGGAGATGAGCTAATAGCTCCAAAGCACCCTGCTGATTCCTGGGCTGTGCCTCTTACCCAGGTCACTCCCTGCCAGGAGCTCACCCTGTCCCCAGGGTCTGGCAGGGTGTCATTTGGGGTACAGCCAGGGTGGCTGTCACCGTCCAGAGCTCTGCGTCTGCCAAGGAGGATGCACTACTCATGAAAGGGCCCATGTGGCTTCCCAGCTCTCCTCCCGCCCCAGCAAACACTGCCGTTAATGGAGGGATTATTAGGGAATTAAGGGTTGGAGCAACAAGCAGGTCTGGGCTGTGGGTTGCAGAGGGCCAGGGATTACCCTGGGACAGCAGTCTGGTGCCAGTACCCTTCCAACCGGAGCTGACACTGCTGGAAAGCTGAGCCCAGAGTGCTGGAGCCCAGCCCAGCTGGCAGTGCCTGGCCTCTGCTCCTTTGGGAAGCAGGGGTGCTGCACACCCCTCTCCTTCCATGTCACCTGCCTGTCCTCAACCTCCAGGTCCCAGAGGGTTCCTGCTGCATGGCTGGGGCTCCCAGCTCAATTAGGTAGTGAAATGGGGGTACCAAACCTCATGAGCTGGTGGAGCAGTGCCTGGCAGCTACCCTGGGCAAAGGGAAACACTCCCCAGCTTCCTGTAACTGCTCACCCTTCCTTAATTTCACACTCAGAGAAGAAGACACAGACACCCAACTTGGACGGCCTGCACCCAGCAAAGTCACCCACCCCTCCTGCTTTGTCCCCAGCTGTCTGCTTCCTTCAGGATGCTGTGGGGGAGCAGGGTTGCTGCAGTCCCTTGCAGGGCTGAGTCCCACGGGAGCGCCCTGCAGCATTTCTGGGCGCCCCAACTCTGCCCCACCACTTCCAGTGCAGCCGTGACAGGGCTCACACCTCTCCTGAGGATCCGTGACAGGGCTCATATCTCTCCTGCTGAATGCCTCCACGTCACCACGCAGAGGGGAGGAAAGTCCTTCTCAGCCTGGGAGCAAATCCCTGCTCCAAGCCGGGCCTGGATTACGCTAAGGGGCTTGTGGCAGCAGCAGGTCTGTCTGGAGCCCTCCCGCCGCTGCATGGCTGCAGCGTCATGCCTTGGGGAGAGGAGCACACGTGTGGGGACATGTGAGCACACACAGAGACCCTGCGCCAGGGCTGGCTTGGGCATCCCACCAGTACCCGAACCACCGAGGCTGTGACCTCTCAGCATTCCTATATTGGGGAAACAGAGAAGGAACGTGTCATTTTAACAGCTCTGACCTGGCTCTGCTCCCCTCTCTCTGCCCCTCACAAAAGCTCTGCTGGTGGGTGACCCACAGGCACAGCAGTAGAGCTGGGCAGGGGCAGGACCAGGGGTCATTCTGCACACACGCTGGGTGCAATTAGGCAGCCAGAGGCTGCTGCAAACAGCACTGCTGCAGCATGGGAAAGCCACAATACTAATTAATCCAGGCACTGGCTTGGGGCCAGGATAGACCTTCCAGGGCTGAGAGGATTCAGGAAAGAAGAGAAAATGCCCCTGCAGTGGGTGGGCACCTGACCAGGGCCTGGGTCTGGCAGTCAATGTGCCCACCCCAGGGCTGCATCCCTGCCCCACAGCTTGGGGGTCACCTGCTTCTGCCTAGGGCTGGAAGAACCAACCCCTGCCCCCTGCCACCACCCTGGGGACATCTCAGCTCAGAACCCATGGCCAAGAGGGGTCAGCAGCTAGGGGTGGGAAGGAGACAGCATAGCTTCATGGCCCAGAGGGGGTTTGCAGGTCCCTGGCCATCTGAGCCCTACCCCAGCCACAGGCCAGTCTCCCAGTGTACTCATCCCTGTGGCATCCAGAAGCCAGGTGCCAAGAGCCAGGCACAGTGCTCTATATAAGTCCAACACATCTGCTCTCTGCTCCCTGCTCCCATCACAATGGCAGGTGGGCGCCAGGCCAGAAATGCCTTTCCCTTCCTACCTCCTTAGGGCAGTAGGATGGATGGAGGCGGGAAGGTCGTAGGGAAGGTTGAGGTGAGAAACCAAACCCGGAGGCTGGCCTGGTACCCCCACTCTCAGCATCTCCCACTCATCCTGTCCCTGGGATGGTCCCATCACTGGCAGGTTATCCTGACGGGACTCAGCCTTCAGCCTCCTCCTCCCATGAGCTCGTGAGCTGCTCTGCGCAGCCTGGCTCTGCTCACCACCTCTCGCACTTTCTGCCACTCTCCATGAGCATCACAGGGCAACCTGCTCCAGGGCGTTTTCCAGAGCTGGGTTCGCAGCCCTTGAAAGCACCCAGGCACTCTGAACCCCCTCATCTCACCCAGGTGTCTTGGTTAGAGACAGTGTGGAAGTGGGGAACACATGTCCCCACATCTACTGACCAAGGCACCAGGGCCTGGGGGAGAAGCTGTAGGGACTTTCCAGCCCAAACCACTTCCAGGAGGGGTCAGCTCCCCAGCGCATGAAAACCAGAACATTTTCTTCCTGCTTCAAGCTAAATTTTTGCATCAGGCAGGACTGATTATTTTTAATGAACCATAGATGGGGAAACAGGCACTGTTAGTTCTGCTAACTTTGTTTTTTTTGGGAATCTCTCAATTTTCAGGTCTAATGGATCCCACAGATGATGCCCCATTGGCATGGAGGGAGCCTGGTAGGGAGGGCCTCTGGGCTGAAAACCGAGATGTGCTGTGCCCTGTATTTTTAGAAGCTGGAGATAGCCAGCTGGCTCCCACTCCAGACCCACCCCTACCTTGCTCTGACCCTCTAAACCCTGGGTTTCCAGGTCAAGGTGCCTTGGGACACGTAAAAAGCTTCTGCCCCCAGCAGTGTCGTGCTGCTGCCGAATGCAGTCATGCAGAATAGGGCTTATTTTTTTATTTAAAACTGGTCTCTTCAGGTGGTTGACATGGAGGTATCATTCCCACATCTGTCATATCCCTTCCAGAACAGGGAGCACATTCTGAAGGTGCCACTGGCGTTGCAGGGGCTGACGCAGCAGCAGCACTGGCAGGATTGGGCCACCGCAGTTTGTGCGCAGCTGAGCACGTCACGGCCGTGGGATGCCAGAGAGCTTTGAGGCACTGGCTGTACCACCCATGACTCTGACTGGATGTATCCCAGGAAGGGCTACACTGTGCCTGGGCACCACATTGCTACTGCAGCCCCCTCTGTTCCTGGCCTGCGGAGCTCTGGCCCACGGAGGAGCTGCTGCTCGGCCGTGACCATGTTTGGGTGTTTTTGAGCCAGTGGATGACTCAGGTCTCTGTTCCCAGGACTTGTTTACCAAGCTGGGTGGGAGCAGTAGGAGTGTGAGGCCAGCAGCATGGCGGCCGTGTGATGTTCAGTGTGCCCTGTGTGCAGCTGCCCCTGCCACCCACTCCCGTCCTCATGCCAGGGCTGGCGAGGGACAACTTCTGCTTTTGGAGTGGGAGGTTGCTGGCCCCCACCGAGTGTGGGGAGCCCTGGGGAGGGACTTGCTTGGGCTCAAGCAGAAAGGCAGAGGCAGACCTAGGCGTGCTGCTCCAAGGTGGGTCATTCCAGGCTGTTTTACCCCCTCCTTGCAGGATCAGACCAGAAGGTCCTTTTGTCCTTACTTAATGTGCTGATCCCATGCAGCCCCTTGCCAGTGCCATGGCTGTGCCTCCGTCCTGCCACCAGCTCTCCCAGCTGGCAGCTGGCACCGTCCCCTTGTGTGCCTGCCTGATGGAGCTCATGCCATGGAGGTTTCTTGGAAAACAACCCACTTTTTGCCCTGCCTGGAATAGCAGCTCAAAAAACACAGAGAAAAAATCCCCAGGACTGAGCAATGAGTCACTGCTCTCCTGCAGCTCATCCCACATCCCTGGCATCAGGGCAGTGTTCCCAGGGGTCTGGGGAGCCTCACCAGCATCCCCTTCCAGCTCCTCACACTGTACATCCATGGGCATCTTCTCAGCCCTCCTGACCACAATAGCTCCAGGGCTCTGCTTTGGCTGCTCTCTGTGGACATCCCAGGGCTTCTCTCTGCCCTGCCCTGGCCATCACCATCACCAAGCCAGCTGTTGCTCTGGGAGCATGAACCAAAACCTGACGCTACCGCCTGCCCACGGTGTCTCACAGCACTGCCCAAAATAGCTCAAAAAGCCTTAAAATATTGCTGCCCACTCAGCCCAGCCAGAACCCTGAGGAAGATGTAGGAGTGCATGCAAGGGAGGGGTGAGCAAGAAGAGGGACCAGCCCAAAAACGTACATCCCATGGGATCATCATACCCCTAAGCGTGCAGGAAAACAGCTGTTGCTGTGGCGACAGCTCAGCGCTTGCTGCTTCCTCCCACAACATGGGGTGACACGACGTCACCAACCGGCCGGCCGACGGTGAGTGTGGCCACGGCCGTGACTCAGAGCTGGCCACCGGCCCCGGCCCCGCCTGGTTCCCAGCCTCCCCCCTCCTCCTCTCACCACGCCTGGGCATCTCTGCCTTTCTTAGAGCACCCATCAGGCACCAGGATGTGGAGCTTAGATCACTATCAGCACGTTCAGGCGCGGAAATGGGGTGTCCCCATCGCTCCAGCCGTGTTCTGGATTAGCCGATACCCGCCCCCTCCCTGGCGTGTCCCCTCTGTACCACCCTGAAGTATTCTCTCCACAAGTGAAATGCTTCTCAGTGCTTTCAGGTTAATCCCGCTCTGCTGCCAAAGCATCCAGGGGAGGTGCCGAGCTGGAGGTGTACGGGGTTCACGAGCCGGGGAAGTGGGATCAGGGGAAGCTAGGTATGAACATGCAAATTGCCCCGTCCCGGGGACCAGACATCCTGACATGCTCACAGCATCTCCAGGGAATGCTAATCCCCCTCTATTAAACTCAGATTACGTAAAACTCCCTGTTTTCAGTTCTTGCTCTTCCTCTGGCTCTGTGTTGCTGGAGGACCCCTCTTCCCAGTTCCCCCAGCTCCAGCACCAGGCCAGTCTCCAGGCTGGGCTGTCCCCATATCTCCCTCACAGAGCCAGATGCACAGGAGCACTCCTGGAGGGTCTCCTCTCCCCCCTGTCTCGGCACCCCAGCGTCTCTCTGCTTATCCCAGTGCACAGACCCAGAATGTGCTGAAGGTGTTTTAAAGCTCAAAAACAGGGGAATCCCAGGGGAGGCAAGACCAGAGCTGAGCTGTGATGCTTCTCATGAACAGTTTTCCTGAGAAGGCAAAGAAAGAACCCAAAATCCCAGCTACCCTATTGCTGCTCATTGCCACCCGCTGAGCACACCTAACCAAAGGAACAGCTGCTTCCAGACTCCCTAACTCTACCCAAGGCTGCAGCATCTCAACTGGGAGGGCCAGGACTGTCCCAGGGAAGCTCCTTTGCATCCATGCTAGGACAGAGCAGCATCAGGCTCCCAAAAACCTTCATTTTGCTCCCCTGAGCCACAGGATACCTTGTCCTTGGGTGTTCTCAGGCAGGCTCTGGACTCCCATACCATCATGGAGCAGAGCCACAGCATAGACAGCTGGAGCTTCCTTATCACCCGACAAGGAGCCAGAGACCAATTTGAGCTCCCCCAAGTCCTCAGCACCCCTCCTCCCCCATCCAGGATGCCCTCAGCCCCCAGTGTGCTCTGTGCTGCCTGTTTGTGTGCTGCTGCCCTGGTTACCGACCACTGAGTCACCACCAAACCTCCTCATGGGCAGGGAAGCCCAGATTCATATTTTCCATGGGAATCCTACAACTCATTCAAGCTTCTGAGGTGGAGAGAGATGTTGACAGAAGTGGGTAGAGATGTTGACATGGCAGGGGTGTCCCAGAGACCAGGGCTGCCCGCACAGGGAGCTGCTGAGGGCACATCCAAGCCCCGAAAGGGATGTTGGGGTTTCCTTGGGGCTGCATTAATGTATAATCTGGGCAATAGATCCAGGAGAAATCCTTCCCCAGCAGCTGCCCTTCTAGGTGAGCAGCCTTGGTACCCACAAGTGGGGTCACTCCCAGCATGTGCTTTGTGAGCCCACACACGGGCACTGTGGCTGTTCACCCCTTCTTATCCCTAGTTTTGCAATGTTGCAAAATTATCCCTGGCTTCCCACAGCCCCCCCCAGCACAGGCTTGCGAGGAACCAGCATCTGGAAGGGATCAGTGCTGTAACCACTGCGGGGAAAGGGGAGGGCTATAAATAGCAGCAAGTTTCCAAATCAAAGCTTTAAAAACAACAACCAAAGAACACAGGCTGAGGGGCTGGTTTTTCTGCCCAGCATGTTTATATATATAGTCATTTTTTTATTCCTAGCTTGTTTTCAATCTTCCCTCACTGCTGGGATGTTCTGGATCTGTCTTCTTTCCCACTGGGCAGCTTCCCAGAGACACATTTCTTGTAAGGTTGTAACCTCTTTTAGTAAATAAATCTCAGGCAAGAAGGTCCCAGCACCCATTTTCTACTCAAACAGGCTTGTCCTTGGTTTGGGGGTGCCACAGGGCTGGCCTTGGTGGCCTCAGAGTGCTGTGGGCACAGCAGGGAGGGCATGGATATTCCATTAAGTGGAGGGGTGATGTTTTCTGGGGGAGCTCATTGGCAATGGGAAAATCTCAGCACCTGAGAGGAGAGTCTGGATGCATACTTGAGTTTAACACTCCTGGCTAAGAAGTGGTGCTGGGGGAGAATTGAACCTGGGAAATGTTGTCTGGATGCTTTGAGCATTTCCTTTGGACCATCCTGAAACAGTGCCCCTTGTTCAGGCATGGACACTCCTCAGAATGACCCAGGCCCAATCCCAGGTGCTGGTCCCCTAACCCTGTGTCAGGAACAGATATTGCACCTCCTGGGTTCTTCCCACTCTCCCTGCTGGGGCTCACAGACTCACTTTCCAGCCCCTCACAGACACCACAGCTCTAATAATGGATCTTTCCTGGACCATTTGTGGCCCCAATGGCATGGCCTTTTGGGACATCTGTTCTGCAGGGCAGTGGACCCCCAGCTCCTAGTTGAGCAACTCAGATGTTGTAAGGCAAGGGAGCAAGGAGAAATCACACCTTTTCCCCAGCAAATTACTCTCCAGCTTGAAATCACCAACCATGGGTCAAACTCCTTGAGCCCTGGTGAGCCCCTGCCATCTCCCCCTGCCCAAGACTTCTCAGTGACTGTGGGTAGCGGCAACCAAGCCTCAGGAAGTGTGGATGCATGGCCTCCTCCACAGACCAAACCAGTGCTGCTGCATTTATCCCAGTTTTATTGCTCACTAGAGTTGTTTTGCTGGAAGAGCTGAGGTCTGTCAGGCTCTGTTCTGGCAGCAGTGCTGGGGTGCAGCCAGGCCAGCATGACATGACACACACATTTGAGAAATAACCTCATAAATCTGCTTAATTCAGCCGATGAATCATTCCCACTCCCTGTGGGCTCCCTTCCCGTGAGCAGAGCCTCACTGCCCCTGCTCTGGGAAACAACACAGACAAAAACTACCTGGGCAGTGTTATCCCCTGAGCAGCAACAGCAGCACTTCCTGCCCCCTCCCTGCAGCCCTTTATCCTTCCTAGCATTCCCAGCCTCCTCACAGAGTGCTGGGAGCTGCCTGGCACCTCCACGGCATTCCACAGCCAGAGCAGCCAGACACCTCCAGCTCCCCTCTCTCAGCCTCCCCAGGAGAAGCGGGGAAGAGGACATCAGGCACTGGAAGCAGCCATGCCACGAAAATGCAAGGACAATTTTGCAACCACCCCTTGGGATGCTGGCTGCTGTTAAGCTAAAACCGTGAGAGTGGGACCAGCTCTGTGGGGACTCACTGGCACCCGAGGCCACGGTGACGGCCTCAGGCAGCACATGGCTGACAACAGCACGGGCAGCCAGGTTGTTGGCAGCTGAATGGTGAACAGCAGGGTGGCTGGGGGCAGCACCCCCAGAGAACAGCTCTGTGTCCCGGTCTCCAGGCAGAGCACAGCAGGCCGTGCTGGCCCAGCCTGCACCGAGCTGCCGAGTGGCTCCAGGTTTCCCTCTCACAGCAGGGATTGTGCCATCGGCCCACAGAAATGTCAGCGTGTTCTTTCTCCGGATGACGGATGGTGTCCAAACTTATCCCACAAGGAAGTAATCAAGTGGGCTGCTTGCTAATTTGGGGCAAGGAGAGGATGGCACAGCCTCTCAGTATGCTGTCCCCTGTATAGTAGGAAGTATCCCTGCCTCACAGCAGGGACAAGACCCTGGGCGAGCTGGCAGCACCCCTTGGCAGGACTGGGGCTACCATGGGAAGGGGAAGGCTGGGTCACACTCCACCATTCGATCCAGATGGATGAATATATCCACCTACTTCTGTGTCACAGCTGACACTGGTGTCAAAAGCACCAGGAGCAGAGCAGGATGTTCCTGTTCAGGCGATGGTTAATGCTTTGCCTCTGGCAAGGGGCTGGTGCTCCTGAAGACTGGTCCATCCACGCAGCAGCACTACTGCCCACTCAGGCCCACGCTGACATGGATAGGTCCGGGGCCAGTCCTCTCCATCCCCTTCTGGGATGGGTACGCAACCCACCAGCCTCAATATCTTTTTGGGGGAGAAAGGTCAGAGTGAGAGGTCTGGATGTCACACACCCTGCTGGTGCATTGGCAGTGCATATTTGTCCCAGGGATGCTGTGGAGCTGTGGCACCTCCCCATTTCCATCACACACCCCTCGTGACAGCATCCTGCCCGAGTCAGACTGGGTCTGCCCCACACAAGAGGCACGTGAAGGGCCATCAGTGTGGACACTTGTCATGTCCCTGAAATAGCTATGAGCTGCAAACCTGGCTGGGGGGGTCCATCATGAGGGTTGTGGCTGCAGGAGTCCCAGGGTTACGTGACAATCCAAGCCTTCCTTTTAAGAACAATGACACCAAAACAGCGAGTTTCCTGCATTTCCAATTATGGTGGGGAAAACCTGGGAACTTTTCTAAGTCCATGCTACTGACGTCTGCAAAGGAAATGTCATTAGAGAGACGGTGAAAAGATGTGACAAAAAAATCAAAATCCCATGACATGTGATCCTGGAATCATACCCTGCCTGGGTCCCATGCCTATGTGGCATGTCCCACCCCTCTTAAATGGCCAGCTCACAGCATCCTTCTCAGCTGGTGCCATTCTGGCCAGCATCCCAATGCTGTGTCCTGGGGAAAGGACTTGTAGAGATGGAGGAAAACCCGGGATGAGCCATCGGGCGCTTTGCTGACACAGCACAAAGTGGAAGCACTGCACTTGGCCAAGTTCAAGGTCGAGGGCTGTAAATTCCTTGTTATTTTTAACTCCAGGATAGTAGCTGGCTGAAAACAAGAGGAAGAACAGCTGGGATCCAGCGAGGGAGGGGAGGTGCAGGGAAGGTGCATGCTTTTGCCTGCAAAATAAAGGCAAAAACTTAAGGAAGAGGCAGGAGGGGTGAGAGAAAACTGGTGCTGCAGGGTGGCAGGATGCCCCCAGGGAGGGGCCCTTGGGATGAGCAGCGTCCTTGCCTGTGCCCCACCAGGCGCAGAGCTGCAGCTGGACATGTCCTGGTGGCTGAGGGGACCTGTGAGGACACGTGAGGTGCTGTTGCAGCCTGGGGCCATGGGTGGATTGGGGGCACAGGGTGAGCTGTGCTGCAGTGTGTGCTGGCACACACGTGTGCAGCCAGCAGTTTTCTTCCCCAAAGGCAGCACTATAAAACAGCAGCATGTGGCTGATTTTGGGAAAGAGCCTTTTCTCTTCCTTGGTGCAGTGTCCGAAGCAGGGTTGGCATCCCAGCTCCCTCCTCCTGCCCTGCCCGGCCAAGGGTGGGCAGAGGTGCAGTGCTTGGGGCTGGGGCTTCACCTCCAGGCACAGTAGAGCCATGGTGCCCACAGCACAGTGTTCCCTGTCCCAGCTCTTGGCATGCGGCTCCATCAAAAAGGTGTTTCCAAAGTAGCCCACGCATCGTGTCACGTCACCCCAGCAACGGGATGCATATGGCGAGGGGACAATGCAGAGACCACATGCCTGCAGCTCTGCGTATCCCCCACCCTTCACAGGGCAAAAGTGTGGCTGTCAGGAGAAAGCAGTGATGTTCCTGGGGTGTGAAACGATTAAATGCTGGGTTTTGAGGGAAAAAAAACAGTCAAGGAATAACAGAAGAGAGAACAGCCTTGCAGCGACCGCTGCGCAGGGCTGAGCTGTGCACAGGAGCGTGCTTGCACAAACACCCACACCCAGTCTCCTGCTGGCACTCAGATCCTGTGGGATCCAGCTACGTGCACAGGGCATGTGTGCACACACGTGCATGTGCACACTCTCACAGGGGTGTGTGATTCCTGGGATCCAGCTACAGGCAGCACAGGTGGATGGGCTCAGGTGTCCAGACCCAGCCTTGTGCCCACCGTGGTCCCACTCGGCCCCAGACCCACAGGGCTCTGCTCTGGATGGACACCATGACCTGGGGCCAGTGATGGTGTTCCAGGAAACATTTTGGATCCTTGTCCTTGAGCCCAGCCAGAAAAAAATGGGTAATTAAAGGGGATTTCCTTGCTCACAGCCTCTTCTGCTAGCACAGGCCTGTCCCTTGGCCTCCTCCCAAGCCTGCCCTCCTGTCATGCCTCGTGCCCCAGCTCTCCCTTGCCGTCATCTCTGACTGCATCTGCTTCGACTTCCTGGCTTCTCCACACACCCCACAGAGACACTGGGAACAATCCCAGCCCCATGATGCTGCTGGGATGGGTTGTTATGCACTTCCAGGCTCAGGGCAAATCCTCCCTTGGGAAACCCGAAGTCTGACTTCAAAGACACCCAGGGCTGGCACTCTCTGGGCTCCCCAGGAAAGTCTCGCAGATGGTCTCTGAGCAGCCGGGATCTGAGACAACCACCACCACCCACGGACCCTGTCATGCCTCAGCTTTGGGGTAATGGAACTTTCCTGGGTTGGGGGGCACAGTCCTGCCAGCCCCCATATGCACAGGAAGACCAAGAGCCCAAGGGCTCACATTGCCTTTCCTAACCTGCCACTGTCTTCAGGGGACACCCGAGCTGCATCCCTGAGCAGCACAGATGCTGTACCCTCATGCACTCCACTATGGGGACACTGTGGGAGGCACTGCCCCATGGGGCAATGAGGACACAGGGGACACACCACTATGGGGACACAGGCACAGACACTGCCAGAAGAGCTGACAGTGAGCATCTCTCCCTGCCTGGCAGTGCCAGGCTAGGCAGCTCTGGCAGGAGGATGGATGCACGTGAGGAGATACTTTGTGCTCCGGTCAAACCCTGTGCAAACAAAGCAGCGTGATCCAAGGAGTGAGGGACAGCCCCTGCGTGGGGACAGAGCCACTGTGCTGGCACACAAAGGCCCCTTCACTGCCCTGGAGAGACAAGCAGTGTGTGCAGTGGCATTGAATCTGGGACAGGGACAATCGCAGTGTGAGCCCTCCTCAAACAGAAAGGCCTTTGTGAGCCATGAGCATCCCCAGCTCTGCAGCCACCACGGGTCCCTGAGCACAGCCCGAACCATGGTGCTGGGCTTCCCTGGAGCTAGGTCATGACAGGGCCACCCTAGACACGGTCTGTGTGATGGCTCAGTGTGTGGGAACTGCTGGGAGGCTGGATGGCACCCAGGGAGCCAGGAGCCAGCTGCTTTCCGCAGCTCTGCTGGATCACCAAATCCCTGCTCCATCCCAAAAGCCCTCCTCTGCCCCGTCTCCTGTCTCCTGTTGGCGTGACTCATGTCTCGTGGTCTCTCTGTGCATTGGAAGGGCCTGGGCACCCCACAGCCAGCCCGGCGCCTCTGAGCGCTGCGTGCGAGTGGGAGAGGCAGCACCCACTGAGTCACAGCGGCAGCACCCTCTTCCCACCCCACAGCAGACTCAGACCTGCTGGGCTCCCCACAGCATTGACCCCTGGCCCAGAGCACCCCAGGGACCCACTGCCACTGGGAGATGGCATGTGGCGTTTCTCCAGGAGACCACCCACCCAGCATCGCCCCTCCACAGTCAGTCATGTCAGAGTTGGGCAAGCAACGAGCAGGAGATGGTGCCTTGCTTGGGCTGTGCATCCAGACTCAGGGTGCAGAGGACTAGTGTAGGAATCCATCTCTCTGGAGACAGGATTTGGAGAAGACCACAGTGCTCCCCTAAACTCAAGTAAACACAAGCGGATGCCACCAGATTGTGACAGCTGGGTATGACAAGTTCTCTCCATGGCCATTCTGAGCAGGCTTAGGCAGCAGCCTTGCCAGATCCCAGTGAATCCTGTAACTGGCACATGGCATGCCAGCTCCCAGAGACAGCCTGTCCTCACCACCACCACATCCCAGCTGTCTCATTCCAACAAGAGGGTGACATCAGAGCATGGCCATGGCTTGGGGTGACCGTCTTTGCACACTGACACTCCCAGACTGGCCTGGAGTGCACAGCTGGGGGATGCTGCACCCCCTACTCCTGGATCTGCGATGTGTGCCTCTCAGTTCCCCCAGCCAAGTGACACTGCTCCCTCTGCAAGGACTCTGCGATGGCCCAGCATGTGCCAGGAGGGGGTCGAGACAGAAGGGAAACCACACACAAAGAGGCTCAAGCCTTTTCCAAAGAGGCTTGTTGTTTCTTCTCTGGGATGTGGTGAGCTGCCAGGGCTGTCACATGGCCAGGCCATCTGAGCTCTGTGGCAGAGCCAGGGCTTGCAGTGGGACAGGTGACACCACAGGAACCCCTTTGGAAAGTGCACCCCAATGCCAACCTTAGCTGGGTGGTGCCAACCACAGGGTCAGTGTGGGCACTGGTGGCACCCAAGCAGGGGCTGTCCTGGGAAAAGCGACCCAGAGTCCAGGAGAAGAGGGTGGAAGTTGTGCCAGCGTCATGGTGCCCAGTCAGCCAGCCCAGAGCTCAGTGCAGGGCCCAGCCACGGCTTCCCAGCCCTGCTTGGGGCACTGCTGCACGAACAGGAGTGTTTCCCGGTCTTTTATTCCCGAAGGAAGGACCGCAGGTCTCAGGCACCTGGAAGACCCAAACCTGGAAGCTGCGCTGTGCTCAGAGGGCAATGCAGGGAGGACATGCTCTGCTGCCAACAGCCGGTGCCTCACGCCTTGTTTTCAACTTTATGTAATCAGGGAACCCAAGCCTGTTCCAGGACATGGTGAAATTGGATCCATATGGAAACAATTAGAAAGGGGAGGGATAAGGAAGAAACTTTGCTTTGTTGGCACAACTCTCTGCCCAAGGAAGAAAACAGAGCCCATGAGCCAGCCCAGATGTATTTGTGCTAGGGGAAAACAACCCATGAGTGAAGGAGAGACACAGAGCTGGGGCTTGCTCCAGGTGGGCTGGGGTTGCAGGGCAGCTCACCCCACACCCAGCCCCTCTGGGACCAGCTTTGGCTGAGGGAGAAAGGGGCAGGTCCTTGAGGGCAGCAAAGCTCTTGAGGAGTAGAATCATAGAACATCCATAGAATATTCCATATAATATGGAAGGGACCCACAAGGATCATCAAAATCCAGCTCCTCCAACAAGAAGGAGATGGTGTCTGACCAGGGAAGCTCTTCTCACTGGTTTGGAGAAAACCCACCCTTAAGCCAAGGCCAAGGCAGTCACACAGGGACTATAAATCACTCACTGGGATCCACTCTGCCAGGACCACCTACAGGTCCCCAGCCCCAGTTCTGTGCTGCTCACACAAATAGGAGGTCACCTCTGACCTGAGCAGGTCACCCCTCCTCTCCACAGGCCAGGGAGAGGACAAATGTTTTTCTGCCTCTCTGGGTTACAAGCCCAGCCTGCACCCTGATGCACCCTGAAGGCTCAGCAAAGGCCCAGAGGGCTCCACTGCTCCTCTGGGCTGTTTTGTACCTGCAGGGCTTGTTGACAGGGAACACTCACCACCACAGCTGCTTGGGAAATGCACCCCCCGTAGGCACGAGGTGTTCCAGGATGAAAGCGGTTTTATCCCCCAGACTGTGAGTCAGCTTGGAATGTAGAGTCTGGAGCATCTTCAAGGGTGATTCCAGGATTGCACCACTGCAGTGGGAAAGTTTCACCCTCTGCTTGTGCTCATGGAGAAGTCCTTGGTCAGCCTGTGTGGGTAGGTGTCCCCCCTGGACAGGTGAACTAGTGCTGGTGCTGCAGGGTGATGCCTCTGCCTGCACCGCAGTTCCCACAGAGCCACAACAGCTCCCTCGGCGGCTTCAGCATCCTCCCTTACTCAAACCTTACCCTTCAGCCACAGATCCTGCACAGCTCTGGGCCAAACCCCATACCTGCCCCCACTCAGGGCAACTGAGGAGAACAACCTGTTCTTGAGGTACCCAAGGGATGTAGCCGTATTCTCCAGCGCGTCTGCCGGTGTCCTGAGAAGGGCAAGATGGCAGCAGCAGTTTTCCCTCAGCCCTTTTTGGGACGGGGGCCCATGAGACAAACAGGAGCATAGCTGGGCACAGAGTGCTGGCCATGCCTCACCCCAGTGAAACCTGGGAGCCTGATGCAAGCACACGGGGAACTTGCTCTGCTGGCAACTTCCACTGCGTCTTTCATCAGCCAGACATCTGTTCCAGGTTTGTGTCTTTCATCAGCAAAGGCCTTCAGAGCAGGAATCCTGGGAGGTGAGTACCTGGAATGTGTTGGGAACAGGTAATCCCAGGTTTGTCCTTCCCTGCAGGAGAGGAGGAGCAGGGCAGGTGAGACAGGGCTGCAGGTGCTGGCTGGTATCCCGGACTGCTCAGCAGGAGGATGGGCCGCCCTCCCGACGGCAGCACGGCCACCACGTGCAAGGTTCTCCCTTGCAAGGGGACGTGGTCTCTGCTAAACCACTGGAGTCCTGTCATTGGATGTGTCCCTGCTGTCACTATTTGATACCTGTGATGAAGCTCTTGGGACCCCCAGTCTGTCGTCCCTGGCTGAAGGCTGTTCTCGGCAGACTGGGAGATGGCAAGAGGACAGTGGGAGCTGAGACCTGCCAGCCCTCCTGGGAGGCATCCAGAAGCTCCTGTGCAGCGTGCTAGGGTGTGGCTGAGACCTCTAGGAGATGTGGATGGCTCAAGCCAGCAGTGGGGCCAGGAATCTACAACCACAGGGCAGAGGATGCAACTCAAGAGTGGTCAGAACCAGCCCAAAGAACTCCAGTGTGTGGCATGGAGCTCATTCTCCATGGGAGGAAGTGTGCCCATGCCTGACCCAGCTTCCCTCCTTGTGACAAGCCACCACTCACTCTGGAGCCCCTGCCTGACACCTCCCACCCTGTGCCCACCAACACTGAGCTCTTCAGGAGCTGACAGCCTGCTCCAAAGTGCCCTAAAATATCCCAAAACATATCTCCCTTAGGTTGGCCTCCTTTGGGCTTCCCAGGGTGACCAGCAAGATCACCTGCCCCAAGCCAGGCAGCCTAACTGGGCCACTAGGACCTCTTCAGTGACCAATTCAGCTTGTTCAGGTGGCTGTTTCCATTCCCTACCCAGCTCCCTGCCAAGTGTGGGTTGGTTTGGGGTTGGAAAATATGGATTCCTTCTTTACTTCCAAATGTGAACATTGTTTTCTCTTGCATGTCTTTTGTTTTTGTTTTGTTAGACATGGAAAGTTCCCAGCATTTGTCAGCCTTGGAGGCCAGGCAGGGAAGAGAAAGCAAACACTGTGCTCAGCTGAGGACAAGGAGGCTGGAGGAGCTGGAAATTTTAAGCACAAATTAACCCCAGGCACTTTCCCCATCATTCAGCCAGGCCTGGGCTGAGCCTTTCGCAATGGCCATGTGTCTTTGTGCCTTAGTTCCTCATTTCCTGCTCACCATTTCCAATTAACTCCAGAAATCATGGCCCAAACTGGAGCTACCTCACCCTGGCCTGGACAATGTAACCCACATGTGGGAGCAGCTGAGGTGTGCCTCAGAGGGGCACAGCCACCTCCAACCCGCGACACGGGGGTTGTTCCAGGGAACAATCTACAAACTCTCTCTGGTCCTTCCCTCTCTGTCCTGTCTGACCACTGCACCAGCACTTCCCCAACACAAGGACCAGGCAAAACTCCCTCTTGCCCTTCCCAGTCCCCACAGGAGTTCCCAGCCTTGCCATGACCCTTTCCTGCTGCTTTTCCTCTCCTCACACCCATGCTGAACGTGTGCTGGTGTGCTCAGGGGAAACACCTTCTAGCATCCAGAGATGTGGGGCACTCATATGGGCATTGGTGCCTTCTGAGGGCATCCTGGAGTGCCTGTGGCCCGAGCTTTATAAAGACCCAGGTCCAGTAAAACTCTTCAGGTGTCCATTTTGCCCATTGGAACGCTGAGCATCCCAGATCCCCTTCGCACAAGGGAGAGCAGTAACCCTATGACAAAAATGTCTCAGAGGAGCTGTGAGGGGCAGCAGTAGAGCTGGGTGCCATCCCTGGGAGCTCTGCAGGGCTGTGGCAGCCGGCAGCCGGGTGCACTGCTCACCACCCCAGATAATTATAGCTCTGCTGTTTATATACCCTCAGCCCGTGGCTGCAGGAAGGAAGGCTGGAGGATGCACTCCACGTAGCAGGGCTCCCCACCCCTTCCCCGCTCCCCCCCACCTGCACCCCCGCGTGTGAACCAGGCGCCTGTGACAAGACACCACAGCCCAGCCTTGTTTGTCAGAGATGGTCACAACCCACAGCTTCCCCTTTCTGACACCCATGGAACCCTGCTCCAAGCTCTCCAGGCACTGCTTCCCCCCTTTGCACCATTTGCCATCACCTCCTGCACCCCTCAACCTGGCAGCTTCTTGATCCCACAGCTTGTCTGGGGACATGGAAGCTTGTGCCTGACCCCATGCATGGCTTAAGCATGTGGGTCATGCAGCCTGCACTCATCTCCAGAGCTGTAGTGGGTCAGTGCTCTCCTCTTCACCTGGGTTGGCCATGGCATCTCTGCCAATCGTACCAACCCTGCCCTTGCATCCCTGCACATGGCACCTGCATGGCAATCCAGTGCTGCTTGCCAGGGGCTGAGCAGGATGGAGCAGAATGCAAGGGAACCCCCAGGCTGTGGGGCTGTCCACCTCTGCAGGGACCAGTGACCACCAGCCGTTGCTGGAGTGGTATCCCAGGAAGGTGCCCTGTATTGGGTGGCATCTGTGGTGGCATTGGAAGGGGGTGCATGGCCATAGTGGGGAATGGGGGAGGGGAGCCCCTTGCCCACTCAGCAGAGAAGCAATGACCCGGCACGGCTGGGCTGCAGGACTGGGAACGGGATGGGCTGTGCCCCACACGGATGGGCCAGGCCAGCCAGCTGCGGCTGAGCCAGCACTTTCGTGTTTGTTTGGGCTGTTAGATAACTTCAAAAGCAGAAGCTGGAAGGGCTGGAGGCTGAACAGTTTGTTCTTTCCGACTTCCACACGCTGCTGCCTCTCAAACCCCAACGCAGCGCAGGGCTCAAACCACAGCCCTGGTGTGCTGCTCAGAGCCGCCCCGTCCCCTCATCCTCACGCCAGGGACGAGCTCTGCCTCTCCCGACTGCCAGAGAAGGGATCAGAGTAGAGGGAACTCTCCGTGGTAGGGGTCTCATCCCTATACTTCAGGCCTGGCACCGGGGCGAGGGGCTGCTGCCACCTCCTGGCCACGGTCCGGGCTCAGCGGTGCTGCCCGGGCACCCCGGGGGCAGGAGAAGATGCCTCCGAGCTGCACCGCGCACCGAGCGGCGAGGGGAGGGAGCGAGGGTCAGGCACCGCCGTGCCACCCGGCACAGCCCGTATCCGCCCCACGCGTATCTCTGTGAACTGGGGCAGGGAACGGCGGCGGGCAAGGCTGCGGAGATGCCCGTGCCAGGGAGTGTGCTGCAGGGCTTTGACAAAGGGCAGCGATGGGAAGTGGGTCCGGGTTACCTTTGGGCACCGGAGCCTCTCCGGGGACAGGCAGCCTCACCTCCCCAGGGAGGAGGGAAGGCTGGGGCTGCAGCACTGAGGTGTCCACCTGCTTGGGGACCACAAGGGTCCACACAGCCCCTGAGCCCAAGAGGGTGCCAGTCCCTGGCACGATGCTGTGCCTCAGTTTCCCAGCCACTGGGAGGTGAGGGCATGAGGCACACAGAGTTCTGTGGAGAACAAGCAATGCTGAGAACCCCTCAAAGGCTGCCCTGCTCCTCTGCACCTGGTAGTGGGAGCACTGGGAACAGAGCTGCCTGGCCATGCAGACTGGGCTGCTGGGTCTGAGCCAGGGCCAGAATCCACAGCTCTCACACTCCTTCAAGTGGCACAAAGCCCACCCCACAAAGGGGGACACTCCTACTTGATCAAAGGGAAGGGCATTTTGTCACAGCTAGTTCCAACATCCCTCCCTGGGCTGCATCGAATCTCCCTTCAGCTGTTGGAGCAACCCTGTGCCAGTGACACAGGGTCCCAGTTCCCAGCAGCAACTGGAGCTTCCAGAAAACTACAGGGACAAACAAAAGGTATGGGCTGAGGCTAAATAGCTAGTGCAGGCTTTGCCTCTGTCCAAAGAACTGGGATGAGGGTCTGATCCTGTGCCTAAGAATCAGGAGCCAGGCACATCACTCTGGAGTCTGCTAAGACCCTCTCCCAGCGCTGGAATACTGGGGATGAAATTCCCCCAGGCTGGGATTGAGTGACAGGTGAGGATCAGCAAGTTCTGCAGCCCTGTTGGGAGCTGGCACAAGTGAAGCGGGGAAGGAAAGCAGTGCTCTGGAGGGAGAGTGAGCCAGAAAAGCCAGGCAGGAGAGAGAACAGGCAGGAATAGAGCAGAAGACAAATGGATTCAGAAAGGAAGATGCTGCAGACTTGTTAAAACTGGGGTTTACTCAGCTGAGGACACAAACAGGACCTAGAGCCCCCCCCCCAGCTCCATGCGGTTTGGTCACACTGTGTGCTGTAGAGGTGCAGGAGGCTGGGGGTGCCACAGCGTGATGGACATCATGCCTTGACTCAGGGCACAGTCACTGTGCACGAGGCAGAGCGGGGGGGGGGGGACAGAGTCCCCAGCACACATGGGCAGGCGAGTGTTCCCATGGCAGTGCCCAGCCACCTCTCGGGGATCCTCTGGCCTGGCCAGAGGCAGCCCTAAGACTCTGGCAAGTGCTCTTCCTCTCTCTGGTGTTCACCAAACTATAACACCATGGTCCTAAGAACTGCCCCAGGGCTGGAACAACTTGAAGCCAGCTTGGAGCCACCATGTCCCACAAGGCTACTCTCCTGCTGCTCACTCGCCTCCCCATGGGCAGGGGTTGGGGAGAGCCCCAGCTCTGACAAGAGTAGTCCTATGGACTGCTCAGACAATGGAGGGAGTGGGGACACATCCCAGCAGGTTTTAGAGCTGAGGGCAGGCTCTGAAGTAGCCAGTGAGGTTTGCCTTAGCCTAGGACAGGGTGTCTTGGGAATACCTATGCACCTGCCACAGCTCTGCACCACAGGCATTGGGGAACAGGCAGGATCAGAGGCTGCACAAGAGCTGCGGGCTCATGTGCTTTCCTGGGCTCAGGGCAGACTTGTTTTCAGCCTGCCTGAGTCAAGGGAAGGTTCAGATTTCAGCTCTGGGGACAAACTCAGACTACAGCTCTGCTCTGCATCCCCGTGGCACACCCTCCATCTGCTCTCACGTGCTCTGGGGCAGCACAGCAAAACCGCCTGATGCCATCTGCTCACTTGTGACTTCTACACACTCCTCAGAAGCCCCTGGCTGGACAAGAGGAACAAGCCAGATGCTGAACCAGCATAAGGCAGGAATGCCAATGCAGCCTGCAGGATTTAAAGCAGTGAGGTCATCCTGTTCTGGAGCCCAGTCCTTCAGCCTCAAGACCCCCTGCTCCCACTTTTAGGGCTCCTCCAAGGCAGCCAAGATGCTCAGTGCTCTGGGCTTTCCTGGCTACAGGAGGTCAGAGCTGCCCAGACCGCTTCCTGTGGGCTCAGGAGCAGCTTCCTGAAGGTAGGATATGGCTGGTGTGGACATCAGCTATAGTAGTACCCCTGAGGGATGTGGCTGCTGTGTGCTGAAGAGGAGCAGAGCCCAGGGTGTTTATTCACCTCTTTGTAGCCACACTGCTCCCCTGGAGGACCAGAGCCACGGCATGGAGACTGAGATAAGTTATCACTGTTCAGCTGGGCTCGTCAGCCCCATTTCCACTGTTCCAGGCCTGCAAATGCATTTGAGGTCAAGCAGAGGAGAGACTCCTGACACTTGGGAGTGCTTGGCTTTGCTGCTCTCCACGATGGGGAGCCCGGCAAAGCTCTTGGCCATTCTAACCCAGCTGCTCCTGCCCCAGGGAACCAGTCTTGCGTGCCACTGGAGGGACAGGATGGGCTGGGCTAGTGCCGGATCCACTTGACCAGACTCTGTAAACAAGCTGTTATATAACTCTGTTTTCTGATTGCTTCTAGCACCTTCCAAGGCAAAGCCAAGGCATCCATAGTCAGCATGCCTGCTTGCTATGAGTGGGCTGAAGGGGTTGGTTTCCCCCTGGTTACTGTGAAAAGCTGCCCATTCCTGCAGCTAAACCCGGTAAGGCAGCACTGATGCTCTCGGGTCAGACCCAGGGTACCATCACAGTGAGAAGGCTGTTACCATTACTGCCACACAAGGAGCCTGTGAGCCACCCCACAGCTGGGACAGGCCAGGAATGGGGACACTCACAGCTCCCTTCACTCTAGTGGTTTCTCCCAGGCCTCCCAGCCACATCCCTGCTCCCCAAGCCTGCGTTCAGCCTGTGTACCCGGTGTATCGGGACTGCTGCCCTCTGCAGGGGAATGGCTCCTGGGGCTGCAGGCAGCTGTCCTGGCAGTGTTGGAGAGCATCCTGCTGCCACTGGGAGGGGTCCCTGCATCCCCACTGGGAGCTCAGCTGGGCTCAGGGCTTGAGCGCAGCGCAAGAGTGCAGTTCCCACGCACTTGGCCCACGCAGGCGGCTGCACATTGCTCCTGCCTGCAGGAGAGCTGGGAATGTGGCTGCCTGGGCTGGCTCCCTGGGAGCGGATGTTATTTTAACTCCCAGTTCCTCTCTCGTTTTTGCCAGGCAGCGACTGGTTCTGCTGTTGGCTGAGCGATAAAAAGCCCCTCTTTTTGCTCTCCCTCTGCTATTTCTAGGCTATTTTTAGGCTTTTCTCAGTGGGTCTTTGCTGCAGATACTCAAAGGGCTGGAGCATGTGTCCTGCTTCATGTGCCCAGAGGAAGAGGACTGATGTGTAGGGCAGGAGGTGCCAGGGAAAAGGGCTTCCCAATCCACTCGCTGCCCAGCACTGCATGCAGAAGTGAACTCCTCCCACACAGCTGTGCTGTGCAAGAGTTGGCCTCCCTCGAGGGAGCCATGATGCCCATGTCTTCCCAACCATGCCATTAGCAGCCTTCACCTCTCCAGAGCTCAGCCAAGGCTGTTCCTCCCTGTGGTGCCAGTGGGGGGGTCCCCATGCTGGTCTGGCTGCAGCCCCGAGCAAGGTGAGGTGCAGAGGCACAGAGAGAGTCCTCTGCTCAGGGGAAGTTGACGGGACACAGCCCAGGCTAAAGGTGCCCAGAGAGGGTCATACAGAGCTGTGGCAGTGCAGGAACTGCCAGATGGGGGTGGCACAGCTGAGGTCAGCTGGTGTCATATTCAGGCTTGGGATAAGGATCATCTGTCATGCGACATTAAGTGGGGGAGCAGACCGTGAGGGACACGTTTCCTGCCAGCACTGTGGAGTGCTGGTGCCATGGCAAGACCCTCCCCACTGAGAGTACCAATGGGACTGATGCAACCCTGTTCCCAAAACAGAGAATATGAAATAGCTCATCCCAAATCCTTTGTTGTGTCCGTATTCAGGAGAAGGAAGTGCTCTTTGGGCAGGAAAGGAAGAAACAGCCTGTGTCTCCAAGAGGCAGCAACAGTCCAGTCTGAGGCTGGGATCCTCTGTTTGCAGAGGACCTCCTCCCCCCAAAAGATTGGTTTGTCCCTGTGGGACAAAAGGACTCTCCACCTGGGGCAGGAGGTGATAGTGTGTGTGGCCCCACAGCCCTTTGTCTCCTGGAAAATTGCAAAACCCTAAGCTTCGCTGCAGCTCCAAGAAGCTCAGAAAGAGCCAGAACCTGCTGGAAGGCAGACGCCCACGCCGGCGCTGAGCCAGCTCGAACCTTCCAGGCTGTTACGCGGCTCTGAAGCACCACAGTCGCTCAGCAAGGGCATTGCAGACTCCTGCACGTCACAGCCCCGGCCAGCTGCGTCCAGGCGCCGGGCTGAGGTTCACTGTTTTTCTGCTTTATCAGGATCTTGCTGAGATCGGCGGTGAGTGGGTCATGTTTGTGCAGTGGTTTGTGCAGGCAAGTGGTTATGTAAGTGCTCAGGGTTACTCTGGAGGCTTGGCTGGCCGTGCCTCCCCCGTGCGTGTGCGCAGCTGCTGGGCCGCGTTCCGGCACAGCAAGCAGGGACACCAGCACATGCAGTCCTGTGTCCGTGGAGCTTCGTTGCCATCCCAGTTCGTTATCAAGGTGCTCAGCGTGTGCACAGGCTGCTGCAGTGCCCAGTGATATTCAGGGCCACATGCCAGGGGGCCGGGTGCCGCGGCTGCGCGCTCAGGCAGTGCTGTCCGCACGCTCCAGCCATGTTTACCCTGCACTGGCTCCCGACGTGCCGCTGGCTCTGGCCACTGCCAAAACGCCTGAGCCTGCTCCAGTAACCCAGCTCCTGAAGGTCGCTGGCTGGAGGCCAGGCTCGCGTCCCATCTGCCTGCTTTTATTATTGATTGTCCTTATCATCGCTCGAGAGAACAGCATGTCCCAAGCACCCGGGGGCAGGACAGGCCTCACTGCCGCTGCTGCCTTTTGGCCAAGCTCTGTCTCTCCCCAGTGGAGATGTGCAGGCATCAAGGGCCACGCTGCCACCCCCACCTCTGCCCACACGCACAAGACACGATGACAGAAGCTGGGGCCAGGAGGAGACAGCAGTGTTCCTCTGTATGCTGCCGTGAGCAAACCACAAGTCCCTGTTTCTCTTGCCACTGTCTCCATACAAAGAGTGGGTTACCACACAGTGTCAGACCCCTGCACGTACCCATTTCCAGGGTGTGCTCCCAGCAGGAGCCTCAGCAAGTGCATCCCATCACCCCACCACTGTCTCAGCTCCCACCACGCGCTGATCCAGCCTGGAGGCTGCAGGGACACGGGAAGGGACAAGGGACCCTGATCAGAGTCAGGGCAAGTGGTGCAGCTCCACCACAGCCTGACTGGGCTGGCACAGCCATCACACACGGCAGCTGGGTGTGAAAAGTTATAAAGTAGCCCTGGGGGATGGTATAAAGCAGATGCCAGGGGATGGACATAGGACCACCAGGGTGGCAGTAGGGGCATGTTCAAGTGACAGCAAAAGAGAGGAGAAAGGGAGGAAAGAGAAACAGAAAAAGGAAAGGAAGGGAGGAAAGAAAGAAGGGAGAAATGGAGGAAAGAAGGAAGGGAGAAAGGTAGGAAAGAAGAAAGGGAGATAGAGAGGCAGGGAGGGAGGGAGGGAGGGAGGGAGGGAGGCAGGCAGGCAGGCAGGCAGGCAGGCAGGCAGGAAGGCAGGAAGGAAGGCAGAAAGGCAGGAAGGCAGGAAGGAAGGAAAGCAGAGTCCTCCCAGAGGAATCATCCCCAACATCCTGTCCCCACAGGAGACCTGTTACCCACACCCCCCATTCTCCAGGTGTTGGCTGATGTTCAGCTCCTTTGCCATTGATGGCACAAGGTCATCTGCAGCCTGCTGAACGCAAGTGCATTGCCCACCTAGTACATGAAGGGAAGCACAAATGCCTCCATGGGATAGCATGTGTAGCAACAAATTCCCATCACCCCTGGGAACACAGGGAGGATAGCCCCGCACAGCTCCAGGGCTCCCTGGTCTCAGGAGCACAGGGTGCCCCAGCCATCCTGGTTCATGAACATCCTCACACTGGTGACCTTCCACGGGAAGGTGAGGGGATAGAGGCCTTTGGAGAGGGCCATGTTCCTCCAGAGACCAGATGCTGACGATTTAGCAATGGTGCCCCAAATAATGGGATTTTCCTGCTGCATGGGCAGCTGTGGATGCCACACATGCTTGTGGCCATTGGCAGGAACTCACAGGCTTTCCAAATACCATTTACACCTCTCCTTCACCAGCACAGTTCTGGACCCTTGGGGATACTGTGGAAAGCCACGTGTGATGCCAGTGCTTGAAATGCCCATCTCCTGCAGGTGCTGGGGTGGTGGAGCACAGCACGTGCCAGGCTGCGTTTGAGGACAGGGACACAGGTGGAACTATGCACAGGTACACTGGCCAGGCCTGCACCACCTGGCACAAGCTTTTCACTCATTTGTTGAGAGCACAGCTGGATGGCAGGGCAGGCCAAAGGAACTGCAGCTCCAGGACACACTGGTCAAATTAAATTGGGCTTTCACATGCTAATTACACACCCTCTTCATACCACAAACTGGTCTTTGAGGTATTTCCAACATGTCAGAAGACACAGCCAGGCAGAGCTGATCCAGGCAGCCTGGAGGGCCCTGGCAAGGGTTACCCGATGCACCTCGGACACATGCAAAGAGAACCAGAATCACAAGAAGGCAAGTCCCTGGGACAGGGACCAGTGCAGCACACAGCTCACCCCAGTTTGGCCCATGTGCTTAGGGGAAGCTAAGGGGCAGTTCATTGCCAGGACACAAGAATGGCTCCATGGTGAAATGGGGGTGGTGGTGTCTCTTTGGGGATGGTAGGACCCCAGTCCAGCCCCACAGGGTGCCACCATGCCCCAGGCGACCTGACCACCCATTGCTTTGCCATGTGCCTAAGGACAGCTCTTGCATGGGGGGGTTTATTGGGCCAGTAAAGCCAGCTGGACATCAGCAGGTAAGTCTGCCTTGCCAGGGACAGTCCCCCAGTGGGGTCAGACACACTTTCCAGAGAGGAGTGGAAAATTCCTCTCACCATGCAGGCACTCCCTGCAGCCCAGGCACATCAGCTGTTGTCCCGCAGGACTTGGCATGCCCCGGCGTGTTTATCAACACCATTTCGCAAGAGCCATGGCACACAGCCTGGCAGGGGCACGCAAGCTGCTTGGGCAACCTGCTCTGCTGAAAGCCCATGCTCTTGGGAAACACTCCTGCAGCCCGTCCCAGGCAGGGAGCCAGTGTGGGTCCATATCATGTGAGTGGCCCATAAGCACGTGAGTGGTCATCAGCTCCTGATGGCCATCAACATTTTCTTCTTCTTTCCTCCTGATTTCAAGGATGGAACTCTGAGCTTTGCTCTTGGCTCTCTCTCAGTTCTGCACACCACTTTCCTTGTTTTCTTCTGGCAGGATTGTAAAGTACCTCAACAGGCTGGTCCCCCCTTGCCCAGGCCATGCTGCTCTGCTCTCACAGGGGACATGGCTTGGTGAGGGGTCTGAAGGGGTCTGGAGGTATCAGCAGGAGCCACAGCATGACTATGATGACAACACATCTGGCTGAGGGCTACCCTGCAGGCATAGACAGCACATCTGGCTGAGAGCTGCCCTGCAGGCATAGACCAGCAGCTGCACGATGCCTGAGAGATGACACAGCAGGGCCAGCCTGTCTCCAGTTAACTCCAGATGTGCACAACGGGCAGACACAGTCCCCTCAGGCAGGGAAGGAAGCAGGCACATCCCAGACAACGCTGACTGGGCAGGACAGGGGACATGGAGTTACAATCAGGCCACCCCTAGGAGCCAGTGTGAGCCCTGCAGTTGCCCCAGCCAGGGCTGGCAATGCCCACCCGAACCCATGGTGCGGTACACGGGCACAATCAGCAGGTGCAGCAGGAGGGTGTCAAGAAGGCAAAGTGTCATGGTGTTCTGCACTTTTGGAGGCACCACAGAGCCCAGGAAATTTCTTAGCTGATCCTGAATTCTCAAGATGCACCTCAAAGCTCTGTTCAAGTAGGAAATGGGTGGTGGGTTCATGGGGTAGGTGTCACAACCCCCAGGGTAAGGAAGCAAAGCATGACTGCCCCCAGCCTCTAAAAGGGGTCAGGAGCTCCTCTTGGCACCAAGGGGCTACAGGGCTCAGCCTTCACCAGTAGCCAAGGTCCCTTGCAATGGAACTGGGGTGCAGAGACCGAGAGGGGTGTTCCAGGAGTGGGGTCCACATCCCAGGAAAACCATCCAGCTTCTGAAGCATCGCACAGACCCTGCCCCAATTCCAGCGCAGCTGGGGCGGCAGCAGCGAGCAGGCTTCGTGCAGCCGCCAAGACGTTTGCTGGAGCAGAGGCACGCATAAACATTTTGCTTAATCAAGGACTCCGAGTGAACACAGTGTACCCTGGCTCGGTGCGGAGGGAACAGCTGCGGCCCTGCGGGGCAGGGGCCAGGGACACCGAGTGGCGGTGGCAGAGCGACCTCCTGTGGCACGGTCCCGACCGCGGGCAACAGCAGGAGTGAGGAATCCCAAAACATCTGCCTTCCCTGTCCTGCCACCCTGCTCTGTCCCTTGTCTGCCAGCGGGTCTGGCTGCATCCAGGACAGTCCCTCCGGCTGCCGCGCAGTGCAAGGCTTGGTTCGGCACAGCCCTGCCGCAGCCGCACCGGGATGGAGGGAGAGCTGGGAGAGCTCTGAGCTGCCCTGCCGGTAGGTCTGCGGGCGGTGACCCCATGGCAGCGTTGTACCAAGACCTCGGCCGTGCCAGCTGCTGTGTTCCCAGACAGGCAGGACGGGATCCCCCTCGGGCTCTCCTGCCCCTCCAGGAGTGGGGTGTTCAGGCTGGTTACCTCCTGTGTCCCACCAGGCCTGTGACCACAGCGAGAACAAGGCGAGGTCAGAGCCCTTTCTCTGCAAGCCCCGGGAGTGCCTCACGGGCACTCAACCAGCAGCTGCTGAACCCTGCCGGGTCCTGGGCCAGCGGGCAAGAAGACAGCTGATGGAAACGCGGACTACAGCATCCCTCTGTGGTGGATCTGGATAAGGGCAGGCTTGGAAGAACTGCCGTCAAATTCAGGGGTCTTTTTGTTTTTGTTTTTGTTTGGGTTTTTTTTTCCTGGGATCAGCTGGAAAATAAGCATCTGAATTGCTGTGTTTAAACCTGAACCTTTAAACATCCCTTCCCTCTCTCCCCACCCCAGCAATGTGCTGCACAAACCCCAGGTTTCTTCTGAAGCTTTATTTTAAGAAGTTTTAAAGGACTCCTTTCACAAAGAATTGTGCTGTCAGGCTCTTTTTCTTCTTTTAATTTCAAAAAAGGTGTGTCTTGTCCATTGGGGACAAGATCCACGAGAGCTTTGGAGAGCACCGTGAAGGCAGCCAGACTGTGGTACCGCCTCTTCTTCCCACCTCCCTCATGCTCTGCTGCCAAGCCTGTTTCTGTGGCTTTCCGGGCAATTAGTGGTTACAACACGCATCTAACACAGTCGGCAAAACCACTCCAGCTTTCTGTGTGTCCTGCTAACTGCTGCTGGTTTCTTAAGCCTTTGGAAATTATGAAATGACTGGGGATAATTCCTGGAGCGTAAGACCTGGGATCATGTTTGTCTTCTAAGCAGTTCTTGGGATAAGGCAGTGGGACAGGTTTGGATGGGTGAGCTTCTCTCTGTATTTCCAGCCCCTATGCTCTTGGCAATCAGTTTGGAATTAACTGACTTTTAACCAGATTGGCGTTTGCTCTATCAGCTGGTAGTTGAAAAGCAGTCCCAATCCCTTCAAACTTAGGCTTCCAGACCTTATTGCTTTATTTTTAGAGCACCTTCTAGCCCACTTTTTTCCATTTTTCATGGAAACAAAGCTCCACTGGTCTACCATGAGCCCAGGAAGCTCATCAGCTTGACCTAATGAGGAGCGGCCTGAGCTGCTATCTTGGGCAGCACTGGTGTGTAGAGGGAGGAGCTAGGACAAGGGGAGCTCACAGATCAGCAACCTGGCAGCTGATCTGGTGTGAATTTCAAAGCCCTGTTCTTTAAACCCTGAAAGACAAAGATTAAGGGAGACACTTTCTGCGGCAAATAAATGCCAGATCTTAGGGAAGGTCTCTGCAGAGCAGCAAGGAACTAGAGACCCAGGACAGAAGTGGATTGGTTCATAACCCTCTCTGCCAACATTTGGGAAGGACTTGAGGGGGAAAGACCAGCAAATCCACCGAGAAATTGAGGAAAAAACTGACAAAAGCAGTGCTGGGATTACATTTAGGAGAGTTTTTCTCTCCCTGTCTCCACTGAGAGTTTTACCATTCTAGTTCTGGAAGAAATCTGCAGGACATCTGACTTACCCCTGAGCGGCTCTAGGCCTGGCAAAGCTGAAGATGCAACCACCAACACTGGCAGAGATTTGGCAAGCCCTGACTTGCAGCTGCTCCTCAGCAGGTGACTCTGGGGCTCTGCGAGCTGCAATTGCAGAGACGAGGGTGTGAGGAAAGGTTTGGGCCCATGCACAATCCCGTTGTAACCCGAGGGGATGAGGGTGATTAGATATTGTGGGGGGAAAACGCAAAGGCTACCTAAGGACCTGGGTAAGGTCACAGGCATTCCAGCAGTGTCAGAGCAGTGGAAAAGCAGCTGTTTACCCACCTGTGCGCCATCAGCCACCAAGCACAGCACTGCTGGGACCTGTCCCTGGGCTGGCTGGTGTCTGTGGTCAGGAACAACTGCCAAAGGAAACAAAGACACTGGGGGATTAAAATCAGCAGAGGACAAGAGTTTCCCTTGTCCTTGAGAGAGCAAAGGACACCCCAACCTTTCACAGCTGGGAGCCCCTCAGGCTAGTGACCTGGTGACCAAACCCAGGCAGACAGAGCTGCAGTCCATGCTTTCCCAGGGCACAGGAAGCTAACCCCAAGCATGAAAGTGGACTTCCTCTCCTCTCCCCTCCCCTCCCCTCCCCCCTCCCCTCCCCTCTCCTCTCCCCTCCCCTCCCCTCTCCCCT
>JAWWLV010000158.1:19689913-19762193 GCA_035041135.1 Platyrinchus mystaceus
CATGAACGGGGACGGCCTCTCCTCTCCCCTCCCCTCCCCTCTCCTATTTCCATCAGGCAAGGAGAAAAGTTATTTGATAAGGGTTTGTGGAAATATCAAGATGACTTCCATGTAAGCTTAGGTTTTAGGGGACAGAGGTCGGTTGATGCCCTCTCAAGACGTGTGAGCTGCAGATTGTCCCCTAAATGCTGACATGTTGATTTCACTGCCGTAAAAAGATTTACACAAGAAACGTATTCCATCGCCTGCCCCACTTTGCACTGATAATTCAATCACCAACTCTGTGGAAGGGAAGAGATGCAGTAAGGCCCACTTAGATGCTGCTTAAATCCTTGCTTTAGAAGGCACGATTTCCCCCCTCGCCCCCCCGCCCCGTATTACCAATTCTTGTAACTTCTGTCCTGAGGTTTGCATATTAGCCAGTGTTCTTCCAGATTCCGTAATCAAGCACCTGAAAACCTCACCTGAAAACCTCAGTGCATGTTTGACAATAAGTCAGCCGTCGCCTTTTATGAGGGGAAAGCTTGAGAATGAGGCTGTGTTTAAAATACAAAAGAACATTATAATTAGCTTTCAACCTTAAACTGATCAGTGTTAATGTCCCATAGCTCGGTAACACCCCACAAGAGTGTTTTGTGCACAGCCTGACACCGGTTTTTGGATGTGGACAGACAACCTCTGCATGAAAGGGAAGTGTCTCCTCCACAGACCAGCAGGCAGCCCAAGGGCACTGCGGGTGTACCCTGCGGTGCTGGGCTCGGCCCCAGTGCTCCAGGGATGTGCCCAGTGGTGCCGGGATCAGCCCCAGAACCTCCGGGATGCACCCAAAAGCGCCGGGCTCAGCACCCCGCACTGCCGCCCCACCCGCCCAGGTGAGGCTGCGGCTGCAGCCCCTTCCCGGGGCCATTCCGCTATCCCCGCACACTCCGCACGCCGGGAGCGCCGCTGTCCCCTCGCGCCAGCACAGCTCGGGTTAATTGGCGGTTAGAACACGCATCCAACACAACCGGCAAAACCACTCCAGCTCTCTGTGCGTCCTTGCTAATCCCTTGACGGTTTTTTAAGCCTTTGGTAATAACGAAGCCATTGGGGGGTAATTCCCCCGGAGCGGAGGGGCGGGACGGCCCGGGACGAGCAGAGCGAGCGTCCCCCCAGCACCGGGGCGGGACAGCGCTCGCCCTGCAGGGCAGGGCCGGGGCGATGCCCGTGCCGGGCCCCGCGCACAGGCCGCGAGCGGGGCGGGCGCGGTCGCCACGGCGACGCCGTCACTTCCGCGCGGCTCCGGGGGCGGGCGGCGCGCGCAGCGGTGTCGCCGGTGCCATGGCGCTGTCGCGCGCGGAGCGGTGGCTCGCGCTGCTGCTGCGGTTGGTGTCGCGCGCCTGCCTCGCGCTGCTCGCGCTGCTCCCGCCGCCCGCTCCCAATCCCGCTCCCGGTCCCGGTTCCGGTCCCGGTTCCGGTCCCGGCCCCGGCGCGCGCGCCGTCCCGCCGCCGCGGCGCGAGCTCCTGCTGCTGCCCGCGCGCCGCCTCGCGGCGCTGCTCCGCGCGCGGCAGGTACCACCCGGGGTGGGGGGGTGGGGGGAGACAGCTGGCACCGGGACTGGCCCCGGGGGGCGGGGGGGGCACTCACGGGACCGTGACCGCTGTGTCCCCCTCGGAGAGTCTCGGCGGTGACGGCGTGGGGGGTACCGGGAGTGTCCCGGTGTCCCGGCCGCCCCAGCGCGCCCCTGACGGCGGTTGCCGCTCGTGCTCCGTGCCTAGGTGAGCTGCATCGAGGTGGTGGAGGCGTACGTGGAGAGGATCAAGGAGGTGAACCCCCTCATCAACGCGGTCGTCAAGGACAGGTGAGCGGAGGGCGCGGGGTTCCCCGCTTGCCCCCTCCTTCAGGCCCCCAGACCGGGGCGATGCTCCGCACCGAGGGCACGGGGAGCCCCCTGCGGTGCTTCCGGCGGTGCCCCGGCCGGGACGGTGCTCTCGCCTCCGGCAGAGACCCAGCGGTCTCACCTCCCTCCCGTCATAAGCTCTTGCTGCAGTTGGGGTCTGCCTGCCCTGCGGGGACCTCACTGCTCGCCTGTCCAGTGCCAGAACATCACCCACTGCCTCGTTGCAGGTTTGAGGAGGCCCTGCAGGAAGCCCAGCAGGTAGATAAGCTGCTTTCAGAAGGCCCTGGTGATGACTATCTGGAGGAGAAGTTCCCCTTGTTGGGTGTTCCCATTACTGTCAAGGAGGCCTTTTCTCTCCACGGTGGGTTTGCCTTTGTTCCTCTCTGCTTCACAGGTTGTGACTCGCTCCCCAGGGTTGTGGGTGGCTGTGGCAGGTGCTTGGATGGAAGCAGTTTCCCTTTTCTTGGTCTGCACCAAGCGCTGCCTGGGCTTCTGTGTCCATGTTCACTTGTAGCACATAGGTGCTGCAGAGTTTGTGGTGCCTCAGAGGAACAGCCCTCCCTGGAAACCTCCTTCCTGCAGCCCTGGGTGGTGTCAGGGTGCTGGCCCTGACACCTTCCTGTCAACCTTGGCGCCGCAGGGATGCCCAACACCTCTGGCTTGGTCAACCGCCGCAACGTGATTGCCACCTCGGATGCCACAGTGGTGTCGCGGCTGAAGCAGGCGGGTGCCATCCCACTGGGTGTCACCAACTGCAGTGAGCTCTGCATGTGGTATGAGTCCAGCAACAGGGTCTACGGGCGGACCAACAACCCCTACGACCTGCAGAGGATCGTGGGTGGCAGCTCAGGTGAGCCCCGGCACCTCGGCACGGTCCTGCACGACCAGCAGGTTAAAATGCAGCAAGGGAAGGGTTTCAAATCTCTGCACGTGGCTTTAAGGTGTCCCTGGGCTCCTGCAGAGCTCACAGGCTTCTTCCCTCGGCACTGCTGTGGGCTGCTGGGGGGTCCAGCTGCTTTGCCTCTCCTGGGTGTTTCATTTGGCGTTACTTCAGGTTGCTCTGTCTTACTTTGGCAGGGAAATCCCTTTGGCCCAAATTCCCCAGCTATCCCCCAGCCGTTGCTAAAGCAGAGGTGGCCCCCGCCCCTCTGCGTCACTGTGAGGTGCTCCTGCTTTTGCTGGATGACTTGCACCATACCTGTGGGGTTTTGCCATGTTTTCTCCTGTGCAGGTGGGGAGGGTGGTGTCCTGGCAGCCGCCTGCTCAGTCATAGGTGTGGGCTCTGACATCGGCGGCAGCATCCGGATGCCTGCCTTCTTCAATGGAGTCTTCGGCCATAAACCCACAACGGGTAAGGGGGCATGGGGATCTCCTCCTCCTCCCTAGCAGAAATGCTGTGAGGTGGAATGGGAGCTGTGGGATGAACCCGTTTGGGACACGCCCATGCTGGTCTCTGGTGGGATTGCTGTAAGGGGTCAGGTAACTGCTTGCATGGGACAAGCCCCCTGCAGGAGCACAGCTGGGCTTGGCAGCAGGAAACCGTTGGTGGCAGAATGCCAGGAGCGTGGGAGACGGGAAGGGGTTTTACCCAGGTATTGCATCCTCAGCGTGGGATGTTTTCCCAAGGTTGGGAGGTTTCTTTGTCACTCAGTGTCCTGGCTGTGTGCTTTTCCTCCCTTTCCCACCCCATGCACCTTGCCATCAGCACTTATGAGGTGTGCAGTCTCTGGGGAACCACGTCCCCCTGTGCCCAAAGCCGACCAGCAGGGCTGCCCTTGGTTGGAGGCGATGCTCGGGGTGGTACCCAAGGTCTCCTCTGCTCGCAGGGGTGGTGCCCAATGATGGCCAGTTCCCAAACGCTCACGGGGTGCGGAGCAGCTTCCTGTGCACGGGACCCATGTGCCGCTACGCCGAGGACCTGGAGCCTGTGCTGAGGATCATGGCCGGGCCCGGGGTCAGCAAGTGAGTTGCTCCCACTGCTCCCAGCTGCTGAGCTGGAGTCAGCAGGTCTCTGGTCTGCACAGCAGGTCAGTCCTTTGTACGAGACAGATCTGCACAGCACCCAGTTTGTTTGTTACTGGTTTCCTTCCTCTGCCCCTGGCTTCAACGGGACCTTCGCAGCTGGGACTGTCCTTCCCACCACCCACGTGCTCTGGGGAACAGGCAGCCATGAGCAGACTATTGGTTCCTTGCAAGCTGCTTCCTAGTGCTGTCCCACATGGCCCTCCCCTCCCGGGGTTGGCCTTGCTTCTGGGTGTTACAGGGTGTTTTTCCTGTTGCTGAGTGATGAGTTTTCCATCCCACACCACAGCCAGTTTGGTTCCTGCATAGGTCTGTGTAACCAAGAGCCTGCTATGTGCAGGTGCCAGTGAGGAGCAGAGCAGAGATGGGGCAGACAGGGCAGCCCTCCTTTGTGCCACAGTCTGCGAGCGGCTGTTCTCTCCGTTACCACTTCTGTTTTTCCCCAGCTCTTGTGCAATCCCAACCTTGGCCATGGACTGGGTTTGTAATCACAAGGTTCTTATTGAGAGATAAGGATTTTCCCAACGGGAACTTGCTGGGACTGACGGGGCGGGAGAGCAGCCGAGTAGATTGTGGGCGGCAGGTGTCTGTGTGTCCTCAGGGTCTGACCTTGCCACACTGGGTTGTGTCACACCAGAGCAGTGTCTCCTGAGGACACATTAACATGTGTGTGAGCAGTTCTGGCAGCTGGGGAGGAGTCGGGGATGGGTTTGTGACAAAGCCCCTTTCTCAGGCTGAAACTGAATGAGAAAGTGTCACTGGAGAAAATCAAATTCCACTGCATGGATCATGACGGCGGGTCCGTTTTTGTGTCACCTGTGGACAAGGAGATCTTGCAGGCCCAAAAGAAGGTAGGAAGGAGCAGAGGTTGGTTCTCAGTGGGGCGAGCCTGAAGATAGAACCTGGGGAGACCAGTCAGAGGAGCCCCGGGGAGGAGAGGGAGCTGCTCTGTGTGTGGCTCCTGTGGGGGCTGGCAGGATGGAGGGCTGGGGAGGCAGCTTTCTGTTCCAGTCCTGTGCTTCCAGGGGTTAAAAAGTGGAAAGAACTTTTTCTTCTGTGCTAAAGAAGAAACAAGGAGAAGATCTTGTGAGCAGATGCCCTTGCCCTCTTTTTTGTACTTTCCATGGGCTAATGGCAGCGTTTCACAACCTTATGGAAACAAACCCTTCCTGCTCTTCCCTTCAGGTGGTGGAGCACATTGAAAGTGACCTTGGAGTCCAGGTTCAGCATGTGTCAATCCACAAGATGAAGTATTCTTTCCAGATCTGGTCAGCCATGATGATGTCCAAGGATAGCAATGGGCAGGTGTGTCAGACCAAGCTGGCAAAGGCACAAATTCGGTGGCAGCAGGGAGGAATCAGCTGCCTGGGGGCAGCTGTGGAGAGTTTTAGGTTTCCCAGACTTGCCTGGGGGCTCTCCTACTCCATTTGTCCCCTCAGTCCTCCCTTCATCTCTTCCCAAAGACGCACAGTCCCTTCTCCCTTGCTCTCCCATGAGATAAGGCCGTGGCTCCCAGCAGAGGAGCAATGTGGTATAAGGGAGGGAAAGGTTGTTTTAACACATTGACCTTCACGCAGGTTGGTAAGTCAGCCAAGCAGGGAGCATCCTGCCTCTCTTTTGGCTCAGTGCTGTGTCTTCTGACGTTGCAGACTGGGATTAACACCCTTTAGGGTGCCAGGACAAGCAGGGCATTAGCAGCTTTCCAGCAGCAGGCCTGCCTGTGTTATTTTTCCCTTGAATTGCAGCCACTGTGCTGTGCTCTGTGCGTGCAGAGAAGTATTTTATGGAAAAAAAACCTGTCACGAGTGTCGTGCCTTGTGCATTCCTGGTACGTGGGGAGTGGTGGGAAACAACACAGCCCCATGCACTAAGGAGGGCACATCTGGCTCCTCTGCCTCATTCCTGGTCCCATGGCCATATCACAGGAGTAAATGCCTTCAGGACCTTATCCGGAGCATCATCCCTTGCATCATGTCAGTTGGGCGCTAGAAGGTGCTGCTTTGGGGGCTCTCCCTCCTCCTTCTTGCTGTCTCTGGCAGGGAGAGATGCTCCTGGCACCACCCTGGATCAGTGCTAGAGCTGTGGAGCACTCCTGATGGGCACCTCCTGTGTGAAGATGGGAAGGGCTCACATCAGGATAATGGGACAGCTGGAATTTCACTGTCCCTTTCAGCCTGTGCCTCCCTGCTGTGTGCTGGCAGTGCTGACGGGGGGGAGTGGGTGTGTTACAGGAGGCACAGCCATTCACGGACCTGCTGGGGGACCACGGAAAGCCGGTGTGGCCGCTGTGGGAGCTGCTGAAGTGGCTCGTGGGGATGTCTTCTCACACCCTCCCAGCTATTGGTGAGGCTGGGGGGAGCCTCGCCAAGTGCAGAGGCTGTGGTGGGGCGGATGAGTTGTTAAATAACAGCTAGTTCCAGTGCCCAGCAAAGGGACTTGGGGTTTGTGCCGAGCAGCTTCAGTCTGGTTTTGTAATGACACTCAGTGTCTTTGAGTCACATGCAAGCTCGAGGGAGAGTTGGCTGGATCTTTGATAAGTGG
The DNA here is from genome assembly GCA_035041135.1 of Platyrinchus mystaceus. Taxonomy (NCBI): domain Eukaryota; kingdom Metazoa; phylum Chordata; class Aves; order Passeriformes; family Tyrannidae; genus Platyrinchus; species Platyrinchus mystaceus. The sequence goes on from JAWWLV010000158.1 coordinate 19,696,357, forward strand.
GAGTGGGTATCCTGGGAGAGGAAGTGAGGATGATGAGCTCCTGCTGTGAGTCCTGTCAGAACTGCTGGGCACTCAGGGCCTGCTGGCCAGTCAGGGTCTGCATTGATCTGGTTTCATAGCAGCAGGTACCAGAGAACCCTAATCAGTGCAGTTGGGCTGTTTGAGTGCTGAGGTGGCTCTGCCAGCTCTGCTCAACCCCAGCAGCTGGAAAAGCTGGAAGTAAGGGGCAGGCTGAAAGCTTTTCCCTTGGCAGAGCTGGGGGATGCTGCCCACAGAGCCTTACCAGGGGCAATCTGCTGTGGGTATTGGTGGGCAGGGGAACTTGGGGACTGGGGGATGCTGCATGTGGCCAGGTAATGCACTTTCTGCCCCACATAGCCCACAGTCCTCTCACTCTATGTCCCTATTTGTACCCTTTCCCTGCAGCCCTGGGGCTGACAGAGAAGCTGGTGAAGCTCAACTGCACTGGGAACGCCAAGCTGGTGAGCATGGGGAAGAGCCTGCAGGAGGAGATGGAGGCACTGCTGGGGCAGGACGGGGTGCTCCTCTACCCCTCGCACCCCACCATCGCCCCCAAGCACCACTCCCCCATCTGCATGCCCTTCAACTTTGCCTACACAGGTGAGCAGCTCTGGCTCTTGTGAGGTACAGGTAGGGCTGTCCAGGCTGGCAGCCAGGGTGTTGCACCCATTCCTGATGGTGGGCTGTGCAGCACAGAGAGGGGTCTGGCTGCTCCACAGTGAGGATTGTCATGCCATGTGGCATCTTTTACCTGCTGTCCACAGTGGGGCAGGTCTGAGTGATGTGTCTGATCTCAGGGGCCACTGTGCCCCAGAGGTGTTCCAGCTGCTGCTGTAGTTTAGCAGGAACCTGAGAGCCAACATATCTTGGGGTACAGTCTGGGGCTCCCTGCATGGCTTCCCTGCGACCCAAGCACCTTGCTGCTAGTGCTGGTGTCAGTGCTGCCTGGCTTTGGAGTGATGGAGGGGTGGTGTCCCAAACCAGATCTTGGCATGCCGTTCCTCGTAGGTGCTATTTCCAGATACGATGTGGACACTGAGAACCTCTGGCCAGTGATATCCCTTGTCACCATGTCTCTGCACCACTGTGTCAAGCACCAGGTCCCAGGAGTAGCACCACCTGCCCGGGGTGGGAGAGCCAGGCAGTGATGTATCCTGGTCACTGTGCTTGCTCTGATCCATCCTTTTCTCTTCCAGCCATCTTCAACATCCTGGGCCTGCCGGTGACACAGTGCCCTCTGGGGCTGGGTAGCGAGGGGCTTCCACTGGGCATCCAGCTGGTGGCAGCCGCCTACAACGACCACCTGACGCTGGCGGTGGCCCAGTACCTGGAGAAGGCCTTTGGAGGATGGGTTTTACCAGGGAAAGCTTAGCTTTGGGAGGCAGGGACAGAGAGGGTGGTGCCCAGCAAGGCAGTGGCAGGTGCTGATGTTCCCTTCGCATCCCCCTGCGCCCTCCTGGGAGCAGCTGGTGGTGCCTCCGGCCATGGGGCAGCCAGGCTGTTGCTGCTGGAGTCTGTCAGGACCCTCTGTCAGGGAGAGACCTGCCCTTCCCAAACCCCTTGGGAGCCACAGTGCTGCAGGCTGAGGATGTCCTGCCTGCAGTGGGCATCCACCTTTTCCTGGCCATGGAGATGGCCAGCGCTGTAACCCTTGCTGCTTTGAAGATGCTGAGCACAGGAGATGCTGCCAGACTGCTGGGGGGGGCAGCCACCCAGCCCCTCTTGGGGGCCCCCTGGGCACATGAGAGTCCTCTTTGGCCTGACTGCCCACAAGACTGGACTGTGCCTGCTGCACCCAGGCTTGGCAGCCCGCACAGCACCCCCCCAATCTGCTGCAGGGTTCCCCCTCCCCTCTGACCGAAAAGAGAGAGGGGCTGAGGGGGCTGGGCTGAGCCATATGCCCTCCTCACCAGCAGTACTTCGTGGGATGGGGGGTGCTGGTCTCTGCCATGTGTGCAGCTCCGGAAGGAGCTGTTGCTCTGAGAGCGTTTGTAGCACTGGATAAAGTATCTCCTGCCTGTTTCTTCCCTGCCACCTGCCCTGCCAAGCTGCCTGGCCTCTGCCCCAGGAGTGGACATGGGCAGCGATGGGGGGAGCTGTCTGGGTGGACAACAAGCACAAGGTGTTCTCATGAGTGGTATTAAAGAGCCTGTACAGTCTGCTGTGGCCATGTGTCCTTGTTCCTGATGGCTGTCACCCTGCCAGCTCCCACTGGGCACTGGCCCCGTCTCTGCTCCGGATGTTAGGGGTCTGCCCAGTGCTGCTGACTGTTGGAGCAGTGCAGGGACAGTAGTGGAGGCGCTGGCATCAGCCTTAGGGGTGACACTCGGACACTGTGGGTCTCTTGTTTGGGAATGCCCTAGCTGATGGTGACTTCTCGGCCCCGGCAGTGCTGAAGAGTGCCAGCAAGCTCCACATGGCTCCATCCATGGCTCTGTTAGTCCTGTAGTGGTTGCAACAGCTTTGGGAAGCTCAAGTTGGGCTGCTTTCTGTCCCAATGGGCTGCAGAAGGCCTGGGGTTCGTGGGGTGATGCACAACCACATGCAGGTCCTTTGGGGTCTCTAGGACAGAGCTGTGGTCTCAGCCCTGCGTGTCCAGCCTGCAGCACTAGTCTTGGCAAGGATAAAACTTGGTTTTGCAGGGATGTCCTGGCCTGTGTCTGCCCTGCTATGTGTTTCCCCTGGCCTGATCCCCATGCTCCTCTCTGTCCCTAGGCCACTGATGGTCCCTGCAGGGGGGGTGCAGGGTGCTGGGATGGGGAGCAGGCAACATGCAGCAGGGTGCTGGCACTGGCTTTGTCTTGGCTTTGGCATGCAGAGGGCACTGCTGAGCAGCCATGGCCCACAGGGACGCTGCCAACAAGGAAGGAAGGAAGGGAAAAAAAAAACCAGTTCAGGAAAAAACGCACAATCCACCAAAGCCAAATCACATGTCATTGGACGTCTCTCAGCGCAGTAGCACAGAGGACTCAGACCTGTCCCCACTCTGGAGGGAGCCTGGCAGCTGAGCAGACCCTGATGACGCCTCCAGTGAACACTCAGAACCGGATGTGGGGCTGCTGAGCTGAGGGTGTTGCGTTTTACAGAGCGTGGTGGGCACAGGTGGGTTCCTGATACAGCAGGGACCAGCGAGGAACTGCGTGGGTCAAGGTAGGGGGGAGCACTGGTGCCTCAGGTGGCATGACAACAGGGATGCAGGCAAAGGAAGGGATGTTGTGGAGAGGGGGTTAAATCCCCACAGTCTCAGCTAACAGGATATCCACTAAGCCATACTTTTACAGTTTCTACAACAGGGGGTGGGTTGCCGGGGTTTTCCCTCTGGCCAAGGCCGAAGGAGAGTGGGTGTGCTGGGGTCAGTGTGGGGCTGGCAGGGACTGGCCTGTGGCCACCCTCACTGCTGTGGAAGCACTGACTCCCCTGTGCTGCCTCTGGCAGCTGGAGAAGCCCTGTCCCTGCCTGCGCAGGCAACCGGTCCATCAGTTCTCCAGTTCTGTGCCCACACAAGTCCCAGGAACAGTCCTGGGGACTCCTCCCTGCAGGCAGAAACAGTGCTGCCTTCCCTGGGGTCTGCTGCTAAGCCAAGAGGGCTCTTGCTGGCCTCGGGGTGGGGGGAATCCGTAAACCCACTGCCCGTGCTTTGGCTCTGGAGTTTCAGAGGTCTTGCCTCTGAGCCCTCGCCCGCTGTTTGCAGCTGCACGTCCCTGCTTGTTGGCTGCTCCTCCTTGTTTCAAGCTCTGAACGTTGCAAGGGACAGAAGACAGGGAAAGCATTTTGTACCTGCCTGCTGAGGTGGCTGCACTTGTAACATTAGTGCAGAGTCAGTGTGAAATGGGAAGAGAAAGAGGCAGCAGCTGCAGTGAGCGAGCCCTGTGGGTGTCCTGTCTGGCTAGGGGATGCTCCCACCCCTCTGTCTCTGAAGGTGGCCCTGGGCTTCCCAACGTCACAGGGGGATGTGTCCCCACAACCGGTATGTTGGCACTGGTGGCCTCAAAGCTCTTGCACATCTCCCCTGGGAGAGGAAGGTTACCTCCATGGCCAACAACAATAGGGAAAGATTCCTGGTATGGTGGGGCAAGGCCAAGGTAAGCAGGGGCTGGCCAGGTGTCAGACAGAGGTGCCCAGTGGGACCAGCCTCTGCTGTGATTCACAGGGTGGAGATCTCTGCTAACAGCCCCAGGGGGTCCCTCGGGGTGCCCCATTGCACTTGGCTGGGTGCCAGCACACACAAAAAGGGCTCTCCCCGTACCAGGGAGGCTGTAGGAGGGCTGGGGGTGTCCTGGCAGTGGTGTCACTGGTTGTGCCAGTGTGAGTCATGCCCCGAGCTGGGCTGAGTCACCTCCACAGTGGTGTGAGCATCGGGTGAGGAGGTTTCACAGACCCACATCCCCGTGACGTCGGCAGCGTGGCTTCTCACCACACAGTGCCAGAGGTGGGTGCAGCAGAAGGTCCCTGCAGCACGTGCACAGTGCCATGGCAGAGTGTGGCAGCTGCCCACCGTGCCTGCAGGTCCACTTGCCACCAGAGCCCTAAGGGCACCTGCCCTGCTGCTGCTTCACCCATCCCAGGGGGTCACAGGGGGTTCCCTGCCTCTCCATAGTGGGCACCTCTGTGCCACACTGGGCATGCAGACTCCATGGGCAAGGCTTGCCTGTGGCTGGTGTCACTAGCTGAAGCTTTTGGAAAAAAATATCCTTTCTCTAATCCCAGGTCCCAGCTGCCCATCATGTCTGCAGGTGGCAGAACAGCTCCAGCACACCCATCCCTCACCACAGCCCCCAGTGCAGCGGCATAGGGTGGGGACAGATGGACGGGCCGTGGCGGGATGAGCCCTGCCCTGCACCTCCTGCTGTCCCTGGCCAACTGCTCTCTCCTCTGTGGTAAGCTGGGGCTGGAGCTGCTGCTGCAGGCTGGGGGGACCCTGGCTGCAGGGCAGGGGAGGCACAGGGCACCTCTTAGACCTACAGAAGGTACCTGTGGAGAGGAAGGGACCGAGTGGTCTTCAAGGCGTGAGAGGAAAGAAAACCCCAGGGTCAGCAGCAGCTGTGTCAGAGTGTCAGTGCCTTTGGCAGGAGCATGGAGAGGGTTCTCTTGGTGTGCGAGGCACTGGGGAAATGCAGGTGCTGAGCATCCTGCTGCAGAGTCAGTGTTTGCCCACTGTTGCCGAGCTGAAGCTGGGGATTGCGGGAGCAGGGAACCTGTGCAGCGTAATCACGCAGTGACCAGCCAGAGGGGACCCTGCAGAGCAGCACTGCCTGACACACCTCTGCCCCCTCCCAGGGATGCTACTGCAGCCACGGCGCGTGAGGCTGGAGGCACAGAACTTCCACGTCTGGCTGCGGTGGGATCCGGACCCCAGCTCGCCCAGCCACGCCACCTATCAGGTGGAGTGGAGGAAGCGGTAGGTGGGGAGGAGGGGCGAAGCATCTGTTCCCCCAACACCCTGACAGAGGCTGTTGGGGACCCTTGGTAGGCAGAGGATTGCTGTCTGGCAGTAAATAACACAGAGGAACAGAGCAGTGGAGTTGGCAGCAACCGGCTCATCCCACCCCTGCACAGGCAAGGTCAGCTCAGAACCATGTCCTGTTGGGTTTTGAACACCTTCAGGGATGGAGCCTCCACACCTCTCTGGGCAGCTTGGTCCCTTTTCTGGTCACTCTCCTACTAAAAACAAAGGGGTGGATTTGGGGCTGGGGTTTTGGGTTTGGGTTTTTTTTCCATTATGCTGAATGGGATTTCCTGTATTTCAACCTGTGCCTGCTACCTCTCGTCCTTTTGCCGGGCACTGCTGAGAGAAAGGCTTCATCTTCTTTTCTCCATTGTGTTGATAAGCCAAAGCCTCACCCACAGCCACCTTTCTTTGAGACTCAGCAGTCACTGCTCACTTGGCCTCCCTTGTAGCACAGAGCCTCAACCCCTCAGTGGGCTCTCCCTGCCCACACGTGTTTCCTCATCGCAGAGAGCACAGGTCAGGGTGTAGTGCCAGGTGCCATCTGTCCCCAAGAGGGACTCAATGGACTCGCTGGTGACACCCCTCCTCACACATCCCAGGACACTGTTGGCAGACACCTGGGCTTTCCTACATTTTCTGCCTTGGCAGGATGGCGGTGGCTGGACAGCCCTTCCTTTGGGCTGGGGAGGCGCCAAAAAGGAGCAATCTCTGTGCTTTCTCCCTGGGCAGGGCCTCGAGCTGGATCAAGGCAGATGCCTGCAGGGGGAACAGCACTGGCTCCTGGGAGTGTGAGCTGTATTTTGACAGGATCCATGATATCTACTGGGCACGGGTGAGAGCAGTGGCCGGAGGCGAGCAGTCTGAATGGTCCAGTTCCAGCGAGCTGCAGCTGTACAGAGACAGTAAGGACAGGGGAGCTCCTCCAGCTGGGCTCTTCCTGAGAAGGGGAAAAATGGGGAGAGGGATTCTTGAAGAGATCTGGTGGGAAAGTGCTAAGAGCTCTGACTGGAGGAAAGGGATGGGGCAGAGCTGCTGGAGGAGGATGGAGTGAAGAGCAAGGGGACAGAGGAGGCACACTGAGGTGAGGACGATGGATGGGAGGCCCGAGACCAACAAGAAAACATCAGAATTTGCGTTTCTGGAGAATGCAGTGAGTTGGGGGAAAGAGGATACACCTCTAGGCTTGGCTTTTGAAAGGTGTTTTTGCTCCAGCAAGATGAAGCTGGTGCAGGCAGGGGTGGGCAGGGGCATGGTGATACCTTCACCCTGGCAGCCTTGTTCACCAGGTGCAAGAATGGGCCTCTTCTCAGTCACAGACTGTCCTGTCCAGAAAGCCAGGAGGTTTCTTGGAGGCAGGAGAGACTCAGGACCACTGACACCCCTCACAGGGGGTTGTCACATGAACCAAAAGTGCGAGCAGCTAAATGGGGTCTACATTGGCTGTTTGGGTTCCCTTGTTCATTCCCTCTGCATCCAACTGGCATGGAAATGGCTACACTCACCTAGAATGTGATTGCTGCCCTCAGCAGTGGGTCTCCAGGCCCTGGGAGATGGCTCAGGGGTGAAGGGTTTGGCATTGGGAGCCAGTGGTGCCAAAGGTCTGTCGGTGTGAGGAGGAAGCAGAAGCAGTGCTGGCTGTCATGAAGATGTGGTGAATGCCCTTCCTAAAGCTGGTTTCACAGCACAAAGTGCCATCAGGCGAGACCCAAGGAGCTTCTGTGCACTGGGAGGGGGATGTCAGATAGAAAAATATCATTTCTAGAGAAACAAGACGCCTGCCTTCTTTTGAAGGGCTTAATTTTCTTCTTTTTTCTTTTTTTTTTTTTTCTTTTTTCCCCTTCCCTACAGCAATTTTGGGGCCCCCCAAGTTGTCCTGGCTGCTCCAGGATCAAATCCTCAACATAAACATCATCATGCCACTCACTCCCTACCGGAGAAGAACTGGTTCCTACAAGCCAGTGGACCAAGTGCTGCTGAAACTCTGGTACTGGCTGCACCTGTACGAGGGGGACCTGCTTGTCCAGCAGGTGTGTGGCAACTGGGCAGGGCTCAGAGTATGCGAGGCTTGCATGAGATTTCCTGGTGCAGAAAAGCTGCCGTCTCGGGTTGCCTTGGTGTGGGGGTGTCTGTGCCCAGCCCTGCCCACGCCTGCCTGCACACACAGGCGTGAGGTGCTCTGCTCCCCCGGTCTGGGGCTCGCAGCTCAGCAAGGCAGGAGACCCCTTTTCTCCCCCATACTGAATGGGTAAGAAGAACCTGTGATGGGTTCTGTTCAGATGAAAGGTGATGCCACAGTGGTTCCAGAAGGCCCTCTGGGACCTGAACATCTTCTGGGGCGAAGAACCAAGCACTGGATGTGCCAGGGAGCAGGGACTGTGGGGCAAGTGGGACGTCGAGGCTGCACTGGGCAGTGGAGCCATGCATGGCCACTGTGGTCACCTGTCCCATTGACTTCCAGGTGCCCTGCAAACGGAGCAGCGAGGATGTGCCATGCACCTTCGGGCACCTGAAGCCCAGCACACGGTACTGTGTCCGGACGGCAGCTGCTGGCATGGCCAGGGAGAGGAGCCGGGAGGCTGAGCAGTGCCTGGTGACTCCAGCAGGCCCCGCAGGTGGGAGGAGCACTCTCGCCAGCTCAGACTGCTCGGTTGTGTCTCGGGTCCTGCAGACTCGAATGTGGGTCCCTGACCCCCAGCCAATGTGATCAGGGTTGTGACCCAGCACTGCCCTATGGGGACCTCTCGGGGCGATGCTTTCTCACTCTCTGCCTTGGGCTTGCCTGCTGGGACATCCCAGACTGCCATGGGGGCTCCAGGGGAAACACTGGCACAGGGTGGGCTGGGAGGGATGCGCTGGAGTCCTTCCATCCATCAGTTTGCTGTGACCTCCCGACAGGCTTTCCTTGGGTCCCTGCCATGCTGAGTGCGTTCTTTGTGCTGCTGCTGCTGAGTGTGGCTGGGCTCTGCTTTGTCCAGCTGCACGTATTCCTTAAACCCTCGGAGACACACCTCCCAAAAACACTGGTGAGTGATGATCCTCCTTCAATCTCTGCCCTGTGTGTGCTGCAGCTGAACTGGGATGCCCTCTGTTTGCAGGGGCTCAGCACCTCCTTCCCTCCACCTCTCGCCCCACCAAGCCCATCTTGGTAGCCAGGTGCCTCCTCTGCTGTCCAAACCACTGTACCCCAAAGGGAAGGTACTGGTGGAGGGCATCAGCCAACCATGGGTCACAGTGGTGGAGAGGTCTTGGGCAGCACGGCCCTCGGTGTTCAGCATAGTTTGCCGCCCCTGCGCTGGCAGGGGTTTTGGCTGGCTGAAGCTGACCACGTCACTGCTTGTGTCCCTGCAGGCTCTCCTGAACAACCAGCTGAGTGTGGCCATTCAAGTGCCTCCCCTCGAGCTTGAGGAGGAGCCGCTGGCCCTGCTCCTGCAGACTGTGCTCTCCTCCTGTGGGCCACCTGCAGCGGGACAGGCATCGCCCACAGTCCCACTGTTCCTCCGAGGCCTCGTGCAGGATGTGACCGGCTACTGTGCCAACGGGTTTGGCCCGGACTGCCCCAAGGGAAGGGACACGTCCTGCACCCACAGCCTGCTGGGACATGCCTTAGGCTCCCAGGTCCCATTGCACCTGGAAAAGGATGAGGAGGCAGGTGATGGGGAAGATGTGCCAGAGCAGCTGGTGCCAGTGGGACTGACTGGAAACAGCTACGTAGGTGACAGGGACAGCCTAACACCTGAGCCGTGGCATACCCTGCACCTCCAACTTTATTCTAAATGCCAGTGCCCAGCCCCAGGAGCAGGCAGCCACTTTACTCTGCCCATGCTGGGCAGGAGCTGCAGTCAGGAGGACCTGCGGGAGGGCCTCGGCACGGCCAGGCACTGGGTCCCGCTCAGCTCCGTGAAGCTGCCAGCCAGTGAGGAGGAGGAGGGAGGGCAGCTCCTCTGCGCTCTCCGGCCCCTGCCTGGCGTCAGGACCGAGCCAGGTGACAGCACCATGCAGCGAGGCCACTCGGAGCAGGCAGCACTGGGCATCTCCAGCCCCTGCCAGCCACCACCTTTGCCCTGCGGCGTCCTGCAGGCAGCTGCCTTCTCCGGCTATGAGCCACGTGCCCCACTCGGGCCAACGTGAGTGGGGGCATCCTGGGAATCTTCGGGAGCCCCCAGCTCCCAGCACAGCCCAAGGTGCTGCCTGGAGCCCCCTGGCCAAGGTGGCTGCCTGCCCCAACCTGCTGGTGCCAGGCTGGGGACGGGGCTGGGGCAGGTTCCCGCCGGCAGGCACAGGCATGCTCCAGGCTCGGCTGCCAGGGATGGGCGGGATCCACAACTCTAGAGCTTCCCTCCCGGGATTTTGGTGCTATGGATCCAAAGCATAAGGAGAACGGACCAAAGCTCAACCTCCAAAACTCTTATCTATTTATCTATTTGTATGTGTGTATATGTGGTACAGTATCTATATTAATGCAAATTTATGTAACACTCATATATGAACCTCTTTAATTAAAGGTGAGATTGGGGGTTTTTACTTCTCTGGAAATACTGACTGTGTGCTGGAGTTGTTTTTAAATATCACTCATTTATTACAGAAAACTGGCTTCTGTGCTCACTGTTTCTGTGTTCTAGACCCAGCACAGCCATGTCTGAACAGCGGTTGGGAAAGGCACTGGGAAAACTGGGGAACGGTCAGCAAACCCTTTCTGTCCTGATGCCTTTTGTTTGAGACTGGTGACTAAAACGTTTCCACCTTTGGAGCTGCACTTGGGGTGTTTGTTTTCTGTGTTTTCTGTGTAGGCGCGGCCATCTAGTGGAACGGTGACACTGGGGAACATCCACTAGATAGCAGTGTGTACTTGAAAAAGACGTAAATGTATCATGGTTCTCTCCAGACCACCGAAAGTGAAGAATTAAAGTTGAAAACGTCCTCAATTCGGTTTTGGGAGATGGACTTGCAGTTTCGGCACTGGGCTCCTGCAAGCAAAGGACAGCCCTTTCCCCCAGGAAGGAAAGCCCACAGCCTCAGTGTCTCAGGTGCAGATGATGGGCTGCCCAACACACTCCACGAGCAACAAGACCTTTGTGTCCTGAACCCTTTTGTCGGGACTAATCTTCGGCTGTATTCAAATTTGGGAGAGGGGAAACCTCCTTGTGCTGTGCCACAGGCTGGCATCAGTGGAGTTCACCTCTGCTAACAAATCCAGGCTCCTGGACTGAAGAGATTTACTCTGGATCTGGGAACAGGTGAGAAACTAGTGTCCACATCCCCTGTGTTGGAGGTGCTGGGCTCTCATGGGGCACTCTGATCACAGCTGGCCAGGTCTCTGCAGATCAAAAGAGAACCAGCTCTTTCCTGAGTCTGGGCAATGGTGCTGGGATCCCCAGAGGTGATTCAGGCAGTTACTCATTGGCAGCAGAGGCTCATCCTGGCCCAGGCATGGCTGAAGCAGCTGGGATGTCCCCACTCATATGAAAGAGTTGCTCATGCAGAGTGGAAAAAGGCAGAAGGCTCATGACATTTCAAGATGGCATTTAGCATCTGAAGTTTCCAAGTGGATGCAGGAGGGGTTTTTCTGCTTCGCCTCGGAGGCGCAAGCAGCGTGTGGGACTGCAGAGCCACAGAGAGAAAAGGTGTGACACTTGCTGGGATTGAGGTCCCAGCATGTCCCAACAGACACCGTGTGCAGTGAGGGGTCTGTGTGAAGTGTCTGGATTAGACCCTGCTTTGGCCTACCTGGCCAGGTATTTTGTGCTGAGCAGGATGGAGCTGGGTCAGGCGTAAGCCCCCAGCCCCAGGCAGGCCTGGCACAGTCCTTCCATCACCACTGCAGCCTCAGGCATGTGCACACACCCGGCTCCTGTCTCAGCATCCCACACTGCCTCCACAGCCTGGAGAGGGGTGAGCCAGCAACTGGGCCTCAGGCACCCAGCCCACCCCCCAGCACCATCATCTTGGAGGTCACATGCCATCTCTGGTGCTGGCCTCGGGCCCAAGGCACGGGGCTGAGCCCACAGGTACTGGTGCGGGGGCTGGTGAAAGCTCTGACTCACCACGATCAATCGGCTGTTCCTGCCTTCTCTCCGTGGTGTTTTCAGCTTCTGTTGGTGCCAGATCAAAGCAACGAGAAGGATGCAGCTGCAAACAGCTCTTTATTAGAAACAGCAGGTTTAGGACTGTGCAAGAGGGTATTTCTTATTACTAATTCTCAGAGAGTGGAGCTGCCAGCCTATGAAAATGCTGGAGAGGGGGAAATTGCTGTGTGGGGGCTAATGGGGCTTTCACAGCCACTGCATGGGAACCATTGTGCCTGACAAACATGGGGGACATGGTGGCCCCTGAAACAATAGGGGAAAATCAAGCTATAATGTTTTGCAGGCTGCCAGTACATGGGGAACACCCCCATTTGCCTTTGAAAGCCACAGGAGGCAGAGCTACAGAGAGCAGGGCCCTGTGCCCACCCTGCTCCGCCTGCTCTCCCTCCTACCTGTCACTGCCCTGGGACAGCCCAGAGCTACCCCAGATCCTCATAGCCAACTCAAGCACCGTCCAACATGTGTCTGTGTATCTGGCAGGGACCTGGGACCTCACTGAGTGAGGCCCTGTCACACAGCCTCCCTGTGCAAGTTGCCTTTGTGATGGCTCCAGATTGGTCCCCGAAGTGGAACAGAGGAGCAGCATTAGAGCTGTCGTGCTGGACCCCATTCTTCAGCCAAAAAAGGCTTTGTAGTTTGACAGGTCCAAGCTGCAATGTCCACGCTCCTGCTGCACCTCCCTCTCAGTGGTCTGAGCTGCTTGACCTGGCTGGGAAGTCTACTGGGATGTGAGTGGGGACTGTGAGAGCCCCAAAATCTGGAGCCTGATTATGGTGTGTTCGGAGAATGTGCCTCGAGAGGGCTACAGGGCTGACAGGCTGCAGAGATATGAACTTGCTGGCTCAGACCTGTGCAGTTTCTCTCCAGGCAGGAGCTTTCCTGCAGCTCAGCAGGTCAGGACCCAAGTGGGGCAATGGGGATGTCCAGGTCACCCCAGGGCACTGCAGAGCAAAACTGGTCCTACTTTGTGTGCTGGTCTGGGAGTGCCCTCACCTGGGGATGTGTGGCAAGTGTCTGCACTCAGGAGGTGCCATGGGCACCCTGCTGAAGCTGAGGGAGTCAGTTGTCACTTAGCTCTGTCAACAGGGTCTGTGAGATATTGGCCAGTCCTTGTGCCTCCCATCCTCCAGATGCACGTCAGGAGATGTCTGGTCTGTGGACAAGGAATGCTGGCTCAGCTTAACACCTTCCCCGTCCCTGGCACAGCTTCAGTAGCTCTCTGCCCCCCAGGATCACTAATGCTCCTGGTGACAGCCAGCACCAGCAGAGCTGCCCTCTGAGCTGGGCACATCTCACATTGCACTCTGAGTTTGGGGAGGGTTCTGTGCTTCCTCCCCATGGCAACCCTCTCCTGCCCATGTCCTCACAGCACAAGTGATGAGCCTGCCTCCAGGATTTCATTCTGTGACATGAATCTTGGCACCCAGGGGATGGAAAACAGGCTACATACAGACTTGTGTTTGGAGAAAAGTCCCAGCTCAAGGTGAGCCCTTGGTTTAGGGTGGAGAATGCCTGTGTTTTGGGGTGGAAGGTGCCCATGGTGTGGACCAGGGCATTCAGCTCCCAGGCTGCTGTCCTAGAACTGACTTCAAAGCCAAAGGAGAGCCTGGGAGAAGAAAGGGACATCTCCCTTCCTTTACACTTCCTGGCTATAGCCCAGCACTGCTGTAACCCCTTGCATGAGGATCTTTTCCTTTTTCACACAGCTTGCCTCTGGAAGTTACCTGCTACCACTGTCCCAGTGCCTTTCAGTGGGGCCATCCATGCGCCATCCATGGGGCCATCCTGGCTAGTGTGCACGGAGCTTTGGAATGTCACAATCCCTGCTGGGGAAAAGAGGAGAGGTCTGCAGCAGAGGAGGGGTGTCATGGGGCAGGGGAGAGGCCCAGAAGGATCCAGGGTGCAGGACTGTTTCTCCCATAGCAGTGGACCTGTGGCGAGGCAGAGTGACCACTGTGGCCCGGCAGGGACCTGCTGCTGTCAGCAGCAGATTAATAAATCCCTCTCACTGGAGCAGAGTCCTGTGGTTGCTCCATCCCAGGGTCCTGCACTCTCCCCCTACAGTGTTTGTGGTGAGGGCAGACAGCAGTGCCTGTGCCCTGGAAGGGGATGTCTCTCCTGCCACATGAATCCCAGTGATCCAGGGCAGCAGAGAATGGGGCTACAGCTTCATTTCTGCTAAATCTCAGAGGGGGTTCCACTGCAGGGAAGTTCCCTCCACCCCGCAGCACCCTCCATGCCAGCAGCCTTGGCCCCTGGCTGACAGCACACCAGCAAGGCATATTAAAATATAGTTTATTGCTGTTCTTAGTTTAAAAAAAACCAACAAACCAAAACCCACTAATAACAAACCCAGTCCCCAAACCCAGCACTGTCCAAGGCAGGCTTGCAAGGACACATGTTTAGTGCAAAGAGGAAAGCGGCAGTGAGGGCTGAGGGGGCTCTGCTTGCCGTGTTCCCACAGAACCCACTGCACTCACTGTACAGTATTAATTCACCCTGGGGTTGTTTGGGGTGGGCTGGCCAAATTCACAAGCTCTGGTGGGAGTCCTGGGGGAGCTGGAAGTGTCAGAGAGGGGAGCATGGGATGTCGTGGCTGTGCAGAGCAGCTTTGACACCTCATTCAGCTACATGGGACAAGAAAGCACAATGCTGACCAAGGGGCACCACACCTGCCCACACCTCTCCACAGACACAGCACTTTGCCAAGCAGCCACTGCCTGCTCTCCTGCGCTCTCCGGTGTCAAAACCAAACATGTGCCCTATCCCATGGCTGCTCCCAGTCTCAGGTGCCTGAAGAGTCAGTGGGGACCCGGGGTTGTAGAGTTAGAGCATGGCTGCATCCCCTGCAGGGTCCTGCAAGGCATAGAGAGGTTCCTCAGCTCTCAGGAGCCATGCGGGACCTTGCAGCCAGCAGCACACGGCCCTGGGTGCTGACACCCACGGGAGGGATGCCCTGATCCTCAGCCCTCCATCCTCAGCCCTTTGTGGGTCCCCTCACCCCTTGTTCCCTCCCATGGCAGGCCCTGGCACTGTCGCACTAGGCATCACTCCCAGCACCCACCTTCCCCTGTGTCCTCAGAGGAGTTGGCACGTCACAGACCTCAGCAGTGAACACAGCTGGTCACTGCAATGAGCTGCTGGGGCAGAGCCTTTGGGTGTCTTCAGAGAGAGCTGGATGCCTTGGAGGAAGAGAGGGCTGCCCAAACACCAGCCACAGGTGCTATACAGGGTGGCACCAGGTGAATTCAAACAGCTCCAGCTCAGGGGAGGCAGTGGGACCCTGGGATGGGCAGGGGGTGGCTGGGACCACACAGGGCTGGCAGAGCAGCCCTGGCTGCACAAGGGGAGGGAGAGGCCGGGCTGGCCCAGCCATTTGGGGGTCTCATCTCTTCCGTGAAAGCACTGCTGAGGGGGGCTAGTGCTTAGCTTTTCCCAGGACACACAGTCACAGGCCGTGAGACATTTTCAGGGAGTAGGGATGCAGCTGCATCCAGATGGGACCAGTGTATAGGCGTGGTCAGCACTGACAGTGCCCAGGGACTGCAGCCAGCAGTGCAGGAGGAGGAGGCAGCAGCAGGGGCTGTGAAGCAAGGCACTATTTCTGAAAGGCAGGGAGTAGCAATGCTGTAAACCCCCTCCAGTCCCTCCATCAGCTGGTTTGGGTTGTGTCAGGACTGCGGAGTCGGAGGACTTGGCCGGGGCAATGCTGCCAGCCCACCCCTCACTGGGGTTAGGTCATCTTCCTGGCGACGCTGGCATAGGTGTGCTCGATCTCCTCATCTGCAGGACAGGTGTGATTGAACTCATCACAGGCGTAGGCATTGTTGAGGTAGCGCCAGACACCCGTCATGTCCTCTGGGATCTCAAAGTCACGGTACTTTTTGGCTGCAATCTACAGGGGAAAGGAGGAGGAAGAGGAGGCTGAGACTTCTCAGACTTGGGGGAGATTCATTCTCTGGGTTTGGCAGCAGGGACTCCCTGTCAACCCCTCTGGGAGCAGATGCCCCCACCTTGGCCTTGCGGGCTGGTGCCATTACCTTGATGATGTGCAATTTGGGGAGGAGGTTGCAATCAGCCAGTGTCAGGTGGTCTCCATCCAGGAATTTCCTCTTGGACACGGTGATGTCCTCCACACTGTCCTGGTCAATCTCCTCTGGGAGAGGAGTGTTCATATAGACATCCAGGCGATGGAACTCCCGCAGCAAAGCCTTCTCAAAATCTGGGAGGGCAGGAAACCGAGAGCAGTGAGCGAGTGCCCTGGGCTCCCAGCTGAGCCCCAGGCTGTGCTGGGCTGGCTGAGCCTCCCCCAGACTTTGCAGAGGGGGAAAAAACCCTCAGGACCACATGGGCGAGGCTCAGCATTGACCCTGGCCAGTCTCAGTTTCAAGGGGACCTCAGCAGCACCTCCCCATGCTCTGCTGTTATCCCCGTGGAGCACAAAACTGACTTCTTCCTTCCCACCCCCACCTCCCCTTCCCAAGGAGGCTTAGGTGGGGCAGGCAGCAGGAACCTTAACCTGATGTCAGGATTTGCCTGCAGACAAAAGCATCTCTCCTGCCCGCAGTGTGGAGGATTACAGCCCAGCAACCCCCACGCGCAATCCTTACTGATATTTGCTTCCTTGCGTGGGTTCTTGATGTATGCCGAGAATTTGGCAAAGATGTCACTGCCCACATCGAAGGACTCCTTGTACTTGGGGCTCAGGTGTGGATACCTGGAAAGAGACACTTATGTCAGTGCAGGCAGTGATGGAGCAAGGAAGCAGCAGCGTCAGCTCCTGGGCCACTGTGCCCAGGGCTGGTACTGGAGGATGCAGGGGATGTTCAGCTGTCTGTGGGAGAACTGTGATGCTGTGAATTACTGCAGCTGCCACCCTGCGAGTTGTGTCATCTATCCTGGGTGTTTGCCAGGAGACAATCTCAGAGCAGAAACTCCATGGTTCAGGGATGCTGGTGGCTGTGGAGCCCCAAAGCAAAGCTCTGCCTGCAGGCAGTTCTGGCCCAGCCCAAAGGATGAACGTTGGCACAGAGGGATCTCGGGAAGCCAGAAGCTCCCGTGACTTCCTCAGGAACCGTCTCCTGCTTGCAGACGTGTCCCAGGGCCCGCTGGACAGCTGTGACAAATGCATTTGAACTTCCTCTTGTGCAGCAGCGGGACAGCGGCTGCAGCCATGCAGGGCAGGGGGAAGGCTGGCTTGGGGGGCTGCAGGCAGCACCCCAATGAGCTCGGGGGGCACCACCCCCAGAACAGCCCTGCGGGCCACCTGCACTGATGCAGTCAAGCAAGGCCATTTGCTTTCGCTCAGCTGAGTGCACCGGGTATGAGTGAGCAAAGGGGGTCTCGTGTTCCCCCTCTGCCTCAACACCAGCTGCCACAGCCAGCAGCAAAACCACCAGTTCCGGGGTCCCTGCAGGGACCTCCCCACACTCCTACTCTGTCCCCGGTGAGGGGGCGCGATGACTGGTGCACTTCCTCTCATTGTTTCCCATTCCTGCTGCCACCACGCCCTCCCCGGGGGACCCAGCCCCTCAGCATCGCAGCCCCTGCCCTGCAGAGCAGGCTCAGGGGACGAAGGGGCTATTCCCCTGCCCGGCCTGCCCTCGGGCACCTCCTGCCACCCTGCCCCGCTTTCCCAATCTGCCAAGCGCTGCGCAACACTGTGCCGGGGCCGAAAGGAGGGAGGAGGGAGTTTGTAATTACGTGGGCGGGCACAGCGTCTGCTCCAGGAACTCCTCAATCTTGATGAAGTCTGTTTTCAGCTCCTTATTGAATAGCAAGAAGGGTGGGTTGGTGCCCGGCGCTAAATCTTTCAACTCTTCAGGTTTCCTGGAGCGGAGAAAACAAGCAGGCTCAGAGCCCGCAGCCTGTCTGCCCCCGCCAGCCCCAGGTGGAGGTGGGGAGCGGGAGGGGGCACAGGACCGGGAGCATCCCCACTTGAGTACTCTGCTGGCTTTGGGGAGCCGACAAGTTCCCCCCAGCCTCTCAGTCTGTCCTGTGGTGCCTCTGGCTCACCCTTGCATCCAGCAGCACAGGGGGTCTCTGGGCTGTGCACCTGTTGGCGGGTGGCCCAAGTCGCTGAACCCCGCAGGTTCCGGGCAGTGTGTGCACAGGGATTGCCCCCGTGTAGTGGCACACTGGCTATGGAGTGGGCAGGGGGAAGAAGTGATGATGGGGGAGCTGGGCAGGGGGTGTCTCCGCCCACTGCTGTCACAGGGCTGTGGTGCCATCTCACCTGGTCATGTCCACTGTGGTGACGTTGAATTTGACCCCTTTGAGCCACAGCACCATGAAGAGGCGCTGGCAGAAGGGGCAGTTTCCGATGTTTTCTCCATCCAGACCAGCCTGCCGGGAAAGTAGAGAAATGAGGATTTAACCCTTCCACAGACAGGATGCGTGGAGTTGGAGAGCCACTGGAGGTAGGCAGATGGAAGGCTTGGACAGGTACCCTGGCATGGCACATCCCAGCACCGAGGCTTGGCTGTAGCCATGGCCCTGAGGCCATTGGAAAGGACATAGAGCATCCTCAGGATGCTCGGGGTCTGTTCCTTCCCAGAAATGTGAGATAAATCTGAGAGGAAGTGGAGAAGGAGGCAGGGGAAGGAGGCGGAGGGTGATTGCTAATGGATGAGGAGGAAGGGAGGGCCCGCTTGGCTGAGAGGCCAGGCTGAAGAGGGTGGGAGAAGGGAAATGAGCTCATGTTTGCCAGGAAAAGAGCAGTTTGTTTTCATGTGCTGTTCATGTCTGCCTTCAGTCTCATGTACATTTAATGAACCCAGGCATGACTCCCCCAGGCTGGCGATGGCCAAGAATCACCCAACAGCCTGCCCCAGGCTGGAGGCAGTGGGGCTGTGCTGAGGGGAATTTGTGCTGGCATCCCACACAGAGTCAGTAGAAAACTGAGATGACTTTTCAGCTGCTAAAGGAACCTCTTTAGCCCCTCTGCGTGGGCACAGCTGCTGCATCTCAGCACTCAGGGGGCTGTTCTGTGACCAGGGCAGGGTGAAACAGCAGTAGGAATACAGGAAGGTGAGGGGCTTGGACACTGCCTGAGTCCCACCAGGGCTCCCTCACCAAGGTTTCACCCAGGTGATTCCTGTTCACCAATCCCAAGGGAAGGCAGCAGCAGGCAGAGTGAAGCCCATTTCCTTGGCGTGTAGCAGCTGGACAATCCTTTGCAAAAAGGACTGAAATGCCTGGCAAGGAGTTTGGCAAGAGGAATGTGGCAGGTTCCCCCCATGCATACAAACTGGCCGAGGTGCTGCTCTGAGATGGAAATTGTGCTGTGGTGAGAGGTAAAATGGCTCACAGGAAACTCAGCTTCTTTAAGAGAGTGATCAGGTTCCTGAGCTGCACGTGAGCCACTGGTGCTCTGGAGCAGGTGGCTGCCCTGCCCCGGCAGGGAGAAGCAGCACAGCTCACTCCAGCCTGTCACAGAGGGCTGCTGCTCCCATGGAGCTGTGGGACATGACTCCCAGTGGGACAGCTCAGGACTAAGCCTTGATATCTGCTGGTGAGCTGAAGTCCAGAGACTAAGCAGAAGGGTGAATAGATTTAAGAGGATCTGATGGAGTCAAATAGCAGCAAAAATATGCATGGTGGGCAGCTGGAGGTGGCTCCAGAGCTCACACCTCTCTGGGGCTCCAAAGACAGGATGGCTGAGGAAGCAGAGACCTGTGCCTGGCTCTCCTGGGCTGGAGGCAGGTGCTACAAGTCACCTGTCTGTTCCACAGTTTCCCAGAAACCTGTGGGCTCTGGAGTGCTTGGCTTCTTTAGGAGAGACACACCATCCTCAAATTCAACCTAAAGGGGACATTAAACAGATCAAAACAAAACCTTGACACTCCAGGTAGTGAGCTGGAGCAGGGCGGTCTGCTTTTCCACCATGCCAACACCTTTTAGTTCTTTCAGAGGAAAGAAAATTGCTTTTAACAAGCATTTTTTTGTGCTCAGCTGTCATGGAATGGTGCTCCCAAGGAAAGAAATGGGAAGAGAGAAACATGTTGGTTCATTTGGGACATGCCCAACAATGAAGCTGAATCCACACACGAGGCTGGTCTCTGGCTATTAATAACAAGTGCTCCCAGGGGCTTACAGCTCAGGAGCATCCTGTGTCACTAATAGCAAATAGGGCTTCTTTGGAAAGGGGCGAAACTGGGTCTCAGACTTCCTGGGAAGGAGCTGGAGGGAAGAATCAGAGAACATCCTCGAGGGCTGCCTGTGGGCAAGAGCACAAGGCGTCTCTGCTCCCCGTCCCCTCTCCATCACTGCTGCCACCTATGACCCCAAACTGCTGCCATTCTTTGTAGCATCTCCACCGCCAACAGCTCAGCAGGTTCTTTTGTGTCTGCCTAGCATGAGGACCAATACTTTCCTTCCTTCTCTCCCTGCTGGCTATGCTCCCCTCAACTTCCCTGGCCTGGCACAAGCCTGGGAATGAGGCTTAATTTGTTCTGTTGTCCCCCTGGGAGCTGTTGTGCTGAGCCATGGCAGTACCTAGCTCTGGTGGAGTCCCCCTGGGGCAGTGGTGGGTTTGGGAGGACAGAGAGAGGAGGGGATGCCCCTTGCTGGGGCTGCTCTGGGCTCAGACTGTGCTTGCCTGCTTCAGGCTTCTCAGTGATCGTCTGGGAGCTCCACCCCCTGAGCAGCTTAGGCTGGTTTTCCCCCTCATCTTTTGAAAATGGAGAGGTAGGGAATTTCAGAGTGAAAAGAAAATCAGGATGGCCTCTGCAGGGAGAATTAAGCCAGGTCCATCCCAGGATGCTCAGAGAAAAAACCTTTATCTGGAGGAAGCGGATGGGAGTTCCACCAGTGCCTGGGCACTGCTGGGAGAGCATTGGGCTCTGGAAGGGCCCTGCTGTCACCAGCTGGCCGTGGGGAGAGCCCTCAGGAGCCAGGGGCATGCAGGGGAGACTTGCAGCCATGTGCCCTTTCTCCCTGGCAAATGCAGAGCAGCATGGCAGGGGAGTCATCACTCTTCACTTCCTTCCCCAAAGAGCCTCGCCTGCTTCCCCCACTGCAGCAAGGACAGGGGTAGGGGCACAGAGTCTGCAGCCCTCCCAGACTGACTTCCCTCACTCTTTTGCCCTCAGATGATGGATAAACCCAGCCTGGACTAGCACAGCATCTCTAGAGGTGTGCAGGCTTTCAGCCACAACTCTATGAGGCCTCACAAGGCAGCACAGGGCATTCAAACCGCAAAGTTACTTGGCAGTTGCTGTGGTTTCCCCTTGGTGAAGCAGCCTGAAATGCAGTTGGAGGACGGAACAGCTTTGCCTGCTTGAGGCACTGCTAAATACTCTGCCCCCATGGGATGTGCCACAGCTCCTACAGGCACCCTGAGAGCCAGGAAGCAGCTGAATGCCTGGTAGGGCTGCGGGACAGAGCCTTCCCCCAGGCAGGGAGAGCTCCCAGCCAGAGGGACAGTGCTCTTGGCAGGGGCATGGCAGGGTGAGGAATAGCCAGCACCTTGGGGAAACCCACCCCAACCCAAGGGCAAAGCTGGAGCTGCTCCATGCCCTGCCTGTCCCCACCAAGGTAACTCCAGTGTTCACCAGAGTGAAACAGGTTGCCATGCTGAGCCATGCAGTGCCAGTGGGTGCTTGCAGGAGCTACCCCCGAGATTTACAGCTGTCCCTGGTC
Source organism: Platyrinchus mystaceus (assembly GCA_035041135.1). Classification (NCBI taxonomy): domain Eukaryota; kingdom Metazoa; phylum Chordata; class Aves; order Passeriformes; family Tyrannidae; genus Platyrinchus; species Platyrinchus mystaceus. The sequence goes on from JAWWLV010000158.1 coordinate 19,717,552, forward strand.
ACACTGGGAGCCATGTCCGGGGTGTCCCTGGCCCAGGGAGTTGCTGATGGCACAGGAAGGTGCCTGTCAGCAGCCAGAGCCACTGTGTCTTCAGTAAAGATGGGTCTTGAGTGCTGGGAGGGAGTGGCACAGCATCAACTTAGCTGTGAACAGACAAGCCAGGAGGGTTTTTTTGGGTTTAATTAAGGCACAGGGGAAGTCCTGACGACACTGCTGGTTTTCTGTTTCGCTTCCCTCTGAAAACCCCCTTGAACATGCTGCTGCCATTTCAGTCACCTCATGTATCATCTTCCTTTACAGCCATCCCAGGTAGAAGTGCTAAGCAGGGAATTCAAGATGCAGATTACTTTCAGCAAGAGTACGCTTGTCTGGGTTCAGCTCAGCCAAGCTCGATGTCCAGCAAGCAGTGTTGTGGCAATTCTGGCAAAGGGATGGGGGAGATCCCTCTTGGGAAGGCTCAGATAATCCTTTCTAACACATTTCCAACTACAGCTTAAGGAAGGCACCGTGCAGTGCCCAGGGAAGCCAGTGCCTCCAGCCCAGTGCCTCAGTCCTTTTGTGTACCGAGCTATCCCAGAAAAGGAGGAGTGAAGCCCATGGGGCTGAGTGGCTACAGAGAAACCATCCTTAAAACCTCAATGTGGTGGCACAGGGGGGCATTGCCCTCCCAGTCACTGTCACAGACAGCCCCACTGGCCACTGTACCAGGGCCCCACTGGCACTGCTGCAGGCACATGCAGTTACCAGCCACCAGCTTTGGCTCCTCTCTTTTTGCACCCAACCTGCCCACTGCAGATATTTTGAACTTGAGCATTAAAATGTTCGAAGGAAAGCATTCAGGAAATTGCTTAACAGAAAAAACAGAAAAAACAAAAACCCAGAAACCATTTCCAGCGAATACCCCTCTGTGGTGCTGCCCCATCCTGCCTACACTTGGGCTCCCGTGCCGGGTCCCCAAGCCATCCATGCTCCTTTCGCAACCCCACTCGCAGCAGAAGCTGAAGTGGCTGCTCCCAGCTCTCCTGCTTGTTGTTCCCAGGCTGGGGCTTGTCTTATCTGGGTTTCGAGAGGCGCGTGTGTGCCCGCTCCTTCATCACACCAGCTGCCAGCAGTGCCACTCCCCTGGGGTGCACGACCACCGTGAGACCAGGGCATCTCTCAGGCTGCTGGGTGTGACACCCCATGGTCCCTGCAGCACCGTGTGCCTGCTCCCTTCCTCTAGGCACCCACTTAGCCAGCCCTCATGGCAAGTAACTACAAATTTGGTACCCATCTCCAGCCTCATGGAACGTGAAGATGCTCATGAATTCCCACCACCTGCACCCAGCTGGATCCTGGTGAGGGTGAGCCAAAGAGTCATTGTCCCCCCCGAGACCCACCTTCACAAACAGCTCAATCTCGGGCTCCTTGGCAGTGCTGTGACTGTCCATCCCGGCAGTGTGGGGAGGGCCCGCTGGCTACACACTGCTGTGGCGAGTTGGTCTGTCCTCTACAGAGCTCTGACGGGTGAGGCTTTCAAAGGGCTGAAGGCTTGGGCCCCTCGGCTGCTCTCGCCCCGTGGAGGGCTGGGGCTCGCCCTTTCCTTCCTTCTGAAGAAGGGAGGAGCAACAGGGTGTGCTCCGGGACCCGCCAGCAAGCGGGGGAAGCTGCCGGGGCCTCTCAGACGTGACTCAGCACGGGTCTATCTGGTCATGTTCATGAGTCCCCTTCCAGTCTATCACACCCACCCAGGCGCTGCTCCAGTGCCTCTGAGCAGTGGGCTGGTGTCCCCAGCACCGCTGCCGTCACTTCCCAGCTGGAGCAGGGGTTTGCAGAGGAAGTGTCTCACCTGCCGCTCCTCCTGCTGCTCCAGTCTGGTAGTGGCCCTTCACCACTCTCCCACCTTCACGCCGGTGTCTGGTGCCCCAGGGCTTCTTTATCTCCTTGGGGTGAACCTAGCTGACCTTCCCACTGCCTCCTGTGGCTGCATTATGACGGGCATCTGCCTGGAGGGAGGGTACAGCTTCTCTCCCAGCCCACCACCCTCGGGGGACTCCTGGCTGGGCTCCTCTGAACACCTTACGCTGCAAGGAGCAGGGCTGCACAGGGAAAGTGCTCAGGGAAGCTGAGTGGAGCAGCTTGGCTACCTGCCACCAGGTTTTTTAAACCAGGGCACAGCCCTTGTGCAGGAAGGATTGCAAAACAGCCAAAGTGGGAGAGCAAAGAGGCTGGAGCAGGATCGGGGAGCAGTGGGGAACCCCCTGGCAGCCACCCAGCTGGGTGGTGTGTGGCAGGATGGTGGGACGGGATGTCTCCGGGACTGACCCCTGGCAGGGCCCCATTCCTGGAATTTGGGCTGTTTCACAGGAAGGATGAACGGCTTGCTTTCCTCCCCAGGATGGGAGGGAAATGTTTGCTGTCAGATCGCCCTGGCTGCCGTCCCAGCAGAGACAGCGTCTCAGCACCCACGGGCTTAACTCTTGGGCAAGACCGGTCTTGCACCTCTGGACCCCATAGCTGGTACCATTGCACAAAATGGGGACCCCCGATGCTTGACTCAGCCCTTCCCCTCCCCCACAGCTCAGATAAGCTCCAACTTTCCTAAAAATAATCAATCCCTGATCAGACAGCAGTCCCTACTGAAGCAATTAGGATGGGAAATGATTTTGCAGGCTCCCGGAGGAGGCTCCCCAACAGAGATGTTTCTCCTGGTCCTTCTCCTCAATCCAGAGTGATATTTATGCTGGGGGCTGCAAGGAGGGGGGGGGGGGGGATATAGGGGAGCCTTTTTCTTTCTGCCCCATCAAAGATTTTGGAGAACCTGGAACTCTCCTCGAGGAGACAGGAAACTGCCTGACACTGAGGGATGCATTGCTGGTGCTGTTAGGGCCACACGGGGCCATGTCGGCACGCCGTCGTGCTCACCCGTCACCCAGCTCCCGCTGTGGACCCGCAGGGGAGGTGTCCCGGTCCCTGCTGCCACCCCGCCCTCCGCCGCTGCCCCTGCCCGGGCGATGCCGAGCCTGCGGGAGCCGCGATGGCTCCTGGCACTGCCGACTGCTGCTGTCTGCGATGACCTCAGCCCGGGTCAGAGCCAGCAGCTCCAGTCCATGGCATTTCCCTTTAGCTGAAGCAGCAGGCAGGGACTTAACTCCTGCATAGGCGGGGCGCACGGGATAGCACAGTGCCCTCCCAAGAAGGTGCCGGAGTGTCCAGCACCTGGCCCCACAGAGGCTGTGGGGCAGAAGGATGGCAGCAAAGATCGTCACCCTGCCCACAGAGTTGAGTGCAGGGAGGGTGTTTGTCTTTCTGCAGGAACAGCCGCCTGGGAGGCAGTTCAGGGAGCCTTTCCCTTCCTCCTCACAAGGTGAATGGCCGGACATGTGCCGAGGTGGAGATTACAGCGCATATGTACCCGGATTTCTGCCTCACCGTGTCTGGGAGAAAGCTGGGGGCACTTTGGAAACCTCTCCAAGCCCTGTCCCTCTGCCCAGGGGGAATAGAGGCAGGAGGGAAGGGGCTGCCGGTTTTCTCCGCCAGCAGTGGTGTTGCCAAGGCATGGCACTCGCTTACCCGTCGCAGAGTGCCTTTGAAAACATGTCCCCTCCCTGGGGGTGGTGTCCCTGTGCTGAGAGTGAGCCAGCTGTCCCGAGCAGCCCCTGGCCCCGGGCAGCAGACAAAGAGCGGGCGCACATGCGCCCGCCCGGCCCCGGGGCAGAGAAATGAGCCATTGTCCCCGCGCAGGGCCAGCCCCGCCAGCCACCACCACGGACCCCGCCGGCACAGGCTGCCTGGTGGGACGCAGCGGCTGTGCCATGGCCAGGCTGGTGGGACCAGCAGCAATCCCGGTCCTCCTCTGCCTGGCCGTGGGTGTGGAGGCCAGCCCGGAGCTCTCCGGTGAGTCGGGATGCAGGCAGGGAGGTGGGGGATGCTGGGGACCCCGCCGGTGTGATGGGAGGGTGAAGCGACAGCAGGTGGGTGGGGTAGGGACAAGTGAGCTATATACCGTGGCAAGCCAGAGGGAGTTTGCCCAAAACACTGTGATCTGAAAACACATCGCACACGTCCCACAGCCCCGGTGTGCGTGAGGGAGTGGCTGCCCCGCTCTGTTTTGCTCCCTCGGACAGTTTGGAGGCAGAAATGCAAAGAAGAAAATATCAGTCCCTGAGCTTTGCTGAGCATCCCCCCTCCTCATCTCCAGCCACCATGCTCGTGCCCTCGGTGCTGGGCAGTGTGTGGAGCTGAAGGAACACCCAGGGCTGCTTGTTGAGCTTTCCCTGCTCCGAGAAGTGGAGGGAGGAGATGGGCTGAAGCTGTACAGAGCCGATGGCTGCAGCCCCAGCCAAAACCACCTGTGCATGGGGGTGCTGCAAGGTGCCCTGGCACATGACACAGCAAGGGCCAGGGCCTCTCCCCAGGGCCTTGCTGGTGAGCCTTATAGATGTAGCCAAGGCAGAAATTTGGGATCCCTTGTGCCCCAGCACTTTGAACTGTCAGGACTGGTGCAGGCAGGCTGGGCACCAGGCATTCCCCAGGGATCATCTGGGAACAGCCACACACACCTTCCCTCTGCTTTGCCGGGCCTGGGTGGGTAAAAGCCTCATGCTGCAGGGCAGCCTGTGGTGAGGAGGATGTGATTCCATCTGGGCAGAGCCAACAGCACAACCACAGCACCAGGGACTGTGTCAGCCACACTGGCGGGCCACCAGAATCTCTCACAAAGTCTGCCTGCAGCCTCCTTGTCATGGTGCCACCCAAAAAAAATCATCTTCACAGCTGCTCACTACCCCAAAACAGTGTGATGGAGAAACCTCCATCCTCGTGGCACTGTTTGAGCCTCAGTTTTAAAATACAAACCGCCAGTGCTGCCAGCTGGCAGGACAGCAGGGCAGGGCTGGGTTTGGGAAAATCCATTTCTTCTCTTGTTTCTTCCCTGAGTTTCCCACCATCCCTAGGATTTGGCTGAGCCCTCTGTGCTTGGGGATGCCCCGCAGCAGGGGGTTTGAGCAGCTCCACCTCCAGCACTGTTGGGGCAGGTAGGTTTGGATTCAGTGCCAGACAGATGTCAAGGCCCTGGTGGCTCTGGAATTTTCAGGAGAACCTGACTGCTGCCAGAGGAGTGGGGCTGCAGCAGGGGATGCAGAGGAAGGGGAGCGGGGCTGGCAGCCTGGGCAGGGCCTCAAGCCCCACACAGCCCCCAGCATCCAGTGATGCGAGACAACCGTATCACTGGACAGAGCTTGTCCTGTCTGCTCTGCATGGGCACTGCATCCTAACGGGCAGAGATCTAGCTCTGTGCCATCCAAGGAGCATCTCTGCATCACACTGGAGCTTTGACCTGGCTAAAACACCTGCCATCCACCCTCCTCTGCCTCTCCTTTCCTTTCTCCTCCAGCATGCAGAGGAGCAACCAAGGGCTTGCTTGTGGAAGGCTGTGGCCCCCCACTCATTCATCCCAGCTTGTGAGGAGAAATGCCAAGGGAGAGACTAACTCTGGGCCAGAGGCAGCTCCCAGCTGCACCCACTGACTCCCCAGAGAGTGATTCTGGCTGCAGATGCCGAAGGGTTAGTGGCAGCAGGGAAGGTGAAAGGGGCCCTTTGTGCCGCTGAGCCTGGCACTGGTTTGTGGAGGGAGAGAGGGGGGAGCTCGTGCTCCCACCTTCTTGTGTTGGTTTGGGGGAGTTTGACACACTGGGGGCTGGGGGACAGGGTTCATGTCCTGCCCCAGGCCCCAGCTCTAGAGGGGGGCTGGAGTGGAAGTCCCTCCAAACACCCCCCAGCTGGGGACTGGGGTCTGAGACCCACTCAGCAGCCCCGGGTTGCCCTGTCCCCACCTCCCAGGCTCAGAGTGATGCTTCCCCTTTGCTTTTTTTTTTATTCAAAGATGCAAACTGCTCCACTCAGGGCCCTGAACATAGCTTTTTTGTCAGTTTTTCCTGCTCCCTCAGCCTTCTCCAGCAATCAGTGCCTGCTCAGAGCACCTGGCAACTTGCAGAGCTGTTATTAAAACAGCTTCCTCGCCCACCCAGCACAGCTGATGCCAAGTGGAGCTGATCTCTGCATGTTAAAGCCTTGGAGAGGCTGGGCAGAACAGTTCCACATCCCTGTTCCCTGGAGGGAAAACAAGACAGTCGATGGTTTGTGGCACAAACTAGGCAGGATTGAAAGACAGAAGCATTCCATGATGGGAATTCAAGGAGGGAAGAGCCAGTGCCCATTGGAAGGACTATGGGCCAGGAATGGCTCACACCAATGCACTGGGCTTCTCCTGCAGAGACCTGGGGCCAGCTGGGTTCAGGTGATGACTTGGTGGCTCACACTCATCCAGTACCAACCCAGCCATCTGTGGGAACCTGCAGCAGCTGCTGGACCCTTCTCTCATCTGGCTCATGGCTCGACTTGTGGAAGACCTGTGACTTGTGATTTGTGACAGAGCGCATCCTCCTCACCCTGACTCCAGGGATCACGGCTGGGGGACCATCCCTGGCTTATCCTTGGTGTTTCTCCACCAGAGCTCCATAAAAAACCTGATTTTCCTGAACACTTGACAACTCCTCATGGAATTCTCCCATATAGGATTTCTCTGTCCTGTTGTCCTCCCTTCAGCTGTCTCTTCCTGTTGCTAACCAGCTCAGCTATTCCATGCTGCTTTCCAGCCCCTTGGCAGCAGTGCTGTAGGCTGCAAGGTTTGCTGCAAGCCCACCTTCTCTGCTGCTGTCCTATTCACCCCATAAGTGCCCCAGCCCAAGACATCCTCACTGCCACCAGCACTAGGGAGCCCAAGCCAACCCTGCTTTCCCCTTCCAGGGTACCTGCGCAAGGTGCTGAGGAATCACACTGCCCACACCTGCGATGGAGAGCAGCTCCTCATCGTCTGCCCTCGCAAAACCACCATCAGCATCCTCGGTGCCTTCTACGGGCGCCGTGTGCCCAGCACCAACCTCTGCCCCAGCCCTGGCAACGCCTCCCAGGAGAGCACAGAGTGCACGTCTGGCACTGCCCACCTGGTAAGAGAGGGGTCCCAGGGGCCGGGCTGCACAGCCCTCTATCCCCACATCACTGAGCTGCCTGCTCGGGCTGGGCGTGCAGCAGGCTCAGAGAAAGCCCTGGCAGCTGGAGCTGGGTCCTGGGATAGGGGAAGTGCTGCAGCCATGGTGTCGGGCTCGTGAAGCGAGACAGGACACCACGAGATGCTGCGCTCAGCTCTGTGGGTGCATCCCCTGGGGTTAGCACAGAGCTCGGCTCTTCCCCAGCCAGAAGCAGCACCTGTCCCTGCTGACAGCTCCCAGAGAGTGGATTAATGAAGTGGATCAAAGGGGGCCTGCTCGATGGAGAGGGTAGGAAAGCAGAGGCTGGCAGAAAGAAAGGGAAGGGATCTCCCCAAAGCTGATGCCTGGGTCCCTCAGTAGGGACATTGTTTCACGTGCTGCTGTTCTACCCCTGTTCCAGCTCCTTGCTAGGGCAAACCTGCAGCAAACCCAGAGGCTGAAGCTGCCTGCAGGGAAAGGGAATGACCTGGAGAAGAGGAAAAAGAGCTGAGGGGCCATTTCCCTGCTCTGGGAGCGGGCAAGGCTTTGCTGCCTGGTTCTGCTCCAGCTATAGATCCCCTCCTGGCATCCTACATGTCCCAGCAGCTCTGCAAGTGCAGAGCCAGACCATGCTGGCATGGCACCAGGCTGGCCCCATGAAGCACCCTGCAAACACAGGTCAGGGTACCCCTCCCTGCAGGATGGAAGGTACAGCCTGGCATAGGCATTAGGAGACCAAAGGGCAGGTCTGAGAGTAGGTCTGTGTAGCTCTGGTTCACACTGGGGTGGAGCAGCTCCCACCAGGGGACCATACTGGCACAAGGCTGGGATACTCGCTGCTGCTGCTGAAGGAGCAGGGATGTCTGGAGGGCAGAGAGCAGGGCTGCTGCCGAGCCTCGGCTCTTTTTAGGCAACACCTGTGAAGAGACATTGTGTTTCCTTTGTGAATCTCCCTTCTGGCAGCCAGCAAAGACCAAGGGGAGGCTCAGTCCTCTTCTGGGCTGAGGGGACAGGGACAGAGGAGGGGAAGGAAAGATGAGAAGGGTCTCCGTTCTGAGTGCTGGGATCCTCGGGCCTGAGTCGCGAGGAGGCAACGAGGGTCGGGAACAAACTGCCGCCGGCAGCCTCTGCTCCGCTGCGGGGCCGCTGCTGTGGGAAGGAGGTGGATGCAGGGGCAGGAAGCCACCCGAGCCCGGGCTGCCCAGAGATTCCTGCCACACCCAAGGGCCCGTCGCAGCCACCCGCGGCTTGGCTGCGTGGGCAGGAGGGGACAGCGCCCCGCGGGACCCCGGCGGGACCCGGGCGGCCGGTGGGTGAACCCTCGTCCCCACCTTGCGGCCGCGCGGGGACATTGCAGGGACCGCGGGGACATTGCAGGGACCGCGGGGACATTGGAGGAACCGCGGGGACATTGCAGGGACCGCGGGGACATTGCAGGGACCGCGGGGACGGGAGCGCACGGGGCGGTGTCGGTGCGCACACCCGCGCCGATGTTACAGAGGGGCAGTGTGGCGTGGTGCTGGCACACAGCTCAGTGTGGGTGCAGGGGAGGAACTGGTTCAGGAACAGGAACTGGAACTGGGGTGTCTCGCATAGGGGGCAGGCAGGAGCAGTCGTGGGAAACCTCCGTGGGGTGAGAGGCTGTTTCACTGAGCCAGGTGATGGCACCGGTGGAGAGCAGGTGAGCACAGCCTCAGGACTCCTCACCCACCTCACACCTGCTTCCCTCTGCTCCCCAGAAGCTGCTGGCTGAGTGCCAGGACAAGCAGTGGTGCCAGTTCTCAGTGCACAGCCAAGTCTTCGGGCCAGACCCGTGCCCCGGGACGCACAAGTACCTCATCACTTCCTACAAGTGCCGGCCAGGTGAGGTGGAGCAGGGTCTGGATAATGCTGCGTGGGCTCTTTCTGGCTGCTCAGAAAGGGGCAGGAAGGAGGGCAGGGAGGAGAGCAGGTCTGCTCCTGTACCTCACAGCCCTCCTCCATCCCTGCCCTTGGCCTAAGGGAGGGGCTGCAGCTGATTCAAGATGCATTGGGACACTGCGGTGTCACTCCCCAGGGAACCATCGGATCAAGACCGTGTGTGAGAATGACAAGCTTAGGCTGCAGTGCCGACCAAAATCCATCCTGGCCATTTATTCTGCCAATTACGGACGGTTCCTGCGGGGCAAACCAGAGTGTGATGCCCTGAACACTGGGGGACCCCATATAGGTACGCCAGAATGGTTCAAGACAGAAATGGGGCCAGGAGCCATGCAGAGAGTATGGCACAAGTACACCACTGGGCTGTACCTGTGCCCTTGGCCCCCAGCTGTCCAGTGCCTGGTGGACAGGGGGAGGCAGCTCTGCCCGTGGGTCCATGCCTCGTGTCTCTGCAGAGTGCTTGGCTCCAGATGCCCTGCGCAGGGTCTTCAAGAAGTGTCACCGCAAGGGGAACTGCACCGTGGCTGCTGACGAGGCCACCTTCGGGGACCCGTGCCTCCCCGGCATGAAGAAGCAGCTGAGAGTCTCTTACACCTGTGGTGAGAGCTCCTCGCGGAGCTGGGGGCACAGGGGCACTGGCAGAGAGCCTGCTGTGCCCACCTCGTGCCAGGCAGGCAGGAGCACAGGGCTTCTCAGGGAGGCAGGGGCTGCTGGGGAGGAGCGGGGTGGTGATGTCTGGTGTGTGCTCTCCCTTGCAGTGCCCAAGCAGCTGCTGGAGGAGGTGGGCCCTGACACCTCGGACCCCTTCCTGCTCTCGGACTACATGCACGGTAACGTGGAGGGAGGGAGGTTACATCACAGGCAGTGTGGTACCATGTCCATGCTCGGGGGAACCAGCCCTTCCATGGCCTGTCTGTGTTCCTGTACCAGCTCCATCCTAGCATCTCTGTCCCACGGCTGAAGCCACCCCTTGGTCGATGCCTGTGGCTGAGGGGCTGGAGATGGGTCTGCTGAGAGCACCAGAAAGTAGGGCCTGCAGGGTCACCCCCACAAAGGACGGAGTATGGTGTGGAGAAGGACAGGCAGGGGCAGGTGGCTGGGCCACAAGGAGCCGGGAGCACCTTGTGTCTCAGCCTGCACCCCCTTGTCACTGCAGGTGGCTGGTACAAAGGGCCCAGGTTCTCCAGGCTCCAGGAAGACCGCATGATTTTTACTAGCTCTCTGGCAGCTTTTGCCCACCTCTGGGGTACGTGCCCTCCCCGGGTCTCATGCAGCACCCAGGGGAGCAGGACAGACTGGGGGGTGGCTGAGGTCCCGGATGGCCCCAACTCAGCCCAGGGCTCATCTCAGAGGCAGCCAGACCCCAGACCACTCCAGGCACATGAGGGAGGAGGGCACCAAGCACCCGTGCTGGGTTTGGGGTGGACAGGTAGGGCAGGAGCTCGGGTTGAACAAGGCCTGAGGACCTACAGCATCAGCAGTTGCGGTGCAGCTGCAGTCCTGCCTGTGGATCTTCCTTTTCCAATGGGCCAGATTACCCATTTGGTCTCTTTCCTTCCTGCCTTGTCCGCAGGCACTGATAGAGAGCACCTCTCTGCAGGCAAAAACTTCCCTTGCCAGAGGAAATTACTCATTTAATTCCTGAAGAGATGATTCCTTCCCCTGCTCTGCCTCCTCACATCCCAAGAGGGGTTTTCTATGGGGAAAGGCACATTTTGGGACACTGGTGGGTGCTGATGAGGCTCTGAGTGCCACTCCCACAATGACTGGGGCAGGGTCTGTCCTACCTCTGCAGCCTGGATGCTGAGGGCATCCCTGCTCCTCTCCTCTTACTCCCATATGCCTGGCAGAGGGGGTTTGCAGGTGCTGATAACCTGCAGGCTGCAGAGCAGTTTGTACCCTGGCGTGTCTCCTTGCTCTTCCCCTCAGGTGTCCCAGAGAAAGTCGGCCTCTACTTTCTTTGTGGGGTCTCAGGAGGCCTCCTGCTGCTGCTGTGTATCATCAGCCCCAAAGCGGCCTTCCTCCAGGAGGTGGGGGAGGCTCTCAAAGACCCAGAGCTGGGGAGCAGCTCAGAGCTGGGCAGGATCAAGCTGCGGGATGAGCAGGATGAAGACCTTCCTGATGACAGCTCCTCAGATTCCTCCTTCCGCCGCCTCACCCGCACCTACCGGACCACTGACAACATCTTTGGCCCTGAGCTGACAGCAGCCATGGAGGGAGCGGTGGATCACCAGGGCTATGGCGGGGAGGAGATCTGGATGCCCAAGGAGTCCAGCCCATATGCCATCCACAAGATCAAATCGGCCACCAAATAAGGACTGAAAGAAAACGGGTGGGGAGCAGCGGGGGGGGCGCAGGCTCAGCAGTGGGACCCGACATCAGAAAGACGTAAGAATCTGGGCTCCTCGGGTTGCCGCAGCAGGGTCATGGCAGCTCCGGTGTGTCCATCAACCCACTACTCCACCAGCCTGTAAACCTCTAACCTAGGGGTGAGATGTGGTCCCTGGTTGTGATGAGGGCTGTGGGATGGCTCCTTGGCCACAGACACACCGCTAACCCTAAGCTAACCTCCCCATTCTTGGCTCGCATCATGTGGCTCTAGTGTTTAACCCTGCTCAGCTGCGTTGAGCCCATCCTGAGCCCTTTGAGGCTGTTTGCTCCCATTTTTCCTTGGGTGCTGTCTTCCACCCCCCATGCTGCAAACACATCCTGCACTCAGGGAGCGTGCTGGTGGCAGAGAGGCAGGAATGGCCAGGACATGGCAGGGATGCAGGTGGGCAAGCACAGGGGGCATCACCCAGCACAGCTCCACCAAGGTGCATGCCATGCAGCCCTGGTGTCCCTGGAGAGTTGCTCCCTGGGCTGAGGCAGCTCAGCACAACACAGGCTCTCACCTCCCTGAGGGCATTCAGGAACTCTGTCACCCTGCCTTGCTCTGTGCTTTCCTTCGTGCTTTCCCCACTGTCAGGAAAGCCCCGGGCTTAACTTGCTGGGGCTTTTCCCAGTAAATAAATGCAATAGCTTTTGGACTCAACATCCCTCCCTGACCTCGGCCATTAGTAGTGAAAAGAGGAGAAAAGGAAGGAGACAAAGTTCAGCCCTTCTTGTGCAGAGCAGCTCCTTGCCTTCTACCAGTGCTTCTGGCACTGGGCCATGGGGAGCAACAAGTTGGGCCTGTTTTATCATGGGAAAGGATAAAGTTTCAGCCTGGGGAAGGGAAAGGGGGAGAAGCAGTCTGTGTGGATTCCATGAATGATGCTTCCTTGTCCTTGCTGCTTAACTTGAGCCTGAGGCTCCTTGTCTGGTAAATAATCCTGGAGCTAAGGTCCCCAGATGCCATGCAGAGGGACTTCTTGGCAGCCCTGCAGTGCCAGGGAGCTGGGCTAGGGCTGGGGGCTGCTCCAGCTCTGAAAGGCAGCACAGGCTCTGTGATGCTGTGGGAAGAGGCTGGATGGAAGCAGTGACCCAGCTCTCCTTACAATAGGGACACAGTAGGCACGGATGCTCTTGAGTGAGCACACAGCACACAGCAGAGCCTAGTGGGGGGAGCCAAGGACTTGCATCCTGCCTGATTTGGGGGTTTGCTGAGGGAATGCCAGAGCCCAAGGAGAGCTTGAGGGGCTCTCACCTCCAACTGGCCCCCAGATCCTTCGGTGATGGGCAGGGCTGAGAATCACAGCCTTCCCTCCATGCTTGGATAGCTGGCACAGCTCCTGCTGCAGACCCACATCATCACCTTGCACTTCTTGCTCCCCTATCTTTCCTCCCATATCCCCCATGGCTGAGGGGGATTTCTGCTCGTGTGGTGCAAGTCACAGCCCCTGCAGCAGGGCTGGGCTTCCCGAGAGCCTCTCAAGGAGCACCAGCACAGCAGCGCCATGGAAAAGCCGGAAAGAAAAGACTGGAAAAGCCGGCTTCCCCATGCCAAGCCTGGGCAGGACATGAACCTGTCTCAAAGCAGGCAGCTCACCCCAGCCCCCACAGAGCCATGGGCAGACTTGGATGGGGGTTTTTGGCTGAGGATCTTAACCCACAGGCCAATGCACCATGTTTCCATTGGTGGTGGGATGCATCCTGGCTCTGCCTGGCTAGTATGCATACAATTCATACTTTTGGCTGGGCTATACACTGCCCCAACATGCATAAGGATCCAGGCAGACACCTAGATCCCACAGGGATCCCAAACCAACAGCAAGCAAGCCTCAGAGAGCCCCCAATCCAGGGACAGTTGCAGTGACACCAGGGGAGGTGGGGCTGGAGAGGACAAGTGGCCAAGGAGGACACAGGGTGAGCTGAACCACTTTTGGGAACTGAAGGGACCCAAGATCTGTGGGACCCAGGTTTAAACCCCCACTGGCCCTGCAAGCACCCCATATCTGTGCTGCACCCCAAAGCTGTTCTGGTGCTCCTAGCTGTCCATGTCCCAGGTCTTTCTGCTGGAGCCCAAGCTGTGTGCGTGATCCTGCCCGTGTGGCCCCTGGGTGGCAGCTTTAAATCCCCTCAGATGCTGGCACTGGGATGCTTCCCTGGCCAGGGCTTCATTGGCCCCACCAGCAAGAGTGGCACATGGGTGTGGGATTATACCAAAGGATTTTGTTGGGCTAAACTTAGGAATCTGGAAGGTTTTTCTGTGAATCTGGTGGGTGGGGGAAGCTCTCCTCTGCTGCAGCACTGAGCTCTGATGAGTTTACCTCAGTGGGGGCTTTGTTTGAGCCAGAGCTCAGCGCAGTGCTAAAGCCCCCCAGAGCTCCTGAGGGCATGGGACCCCCACATGGCACTGGCATGTGAGCCAAGGACTGTGCTAGTTCCAACCTGTTCTCTGGAAATGCACAAAGGAGCAGAGTGATACAGCAAGCATCAAATGTATGAGCTTGGAACATCAATCATGCGACTGACACATGAAAAGTGGGTGACTTTTCCAAGACTCGTTTATCAAGGAACAAAGTGAGCTGTGGGTGTGAGGAGTCTCATGCATTCCTTTCCTGACACATGGAAGCTGACTACAAGGCAACCACATTATCCCATGAGTATGACAGCCTTGAGCAAGCCTTCTCTGCGCATTCCCAGCTGCATGGCAGGGGTGTCCCCCAGAGCCGTGATGCCCTCAAGGCTGCTCCTTGAGGCACAGAGAACTCTGACCCTTGGCAGATCTTCGGTAAGCAGGCAGTATCGCGTACAGCTCATAGTACAGGGACTGCGAGCTGTGACTTGGTAACTTTGACCCTGTCCTGGTCGCTGTGGATCCCGGTTTTAACAGGGCAGTCCCAGCGAGCCTCGCCACTGAACTTGGTCTGTTGCGCCTGTATGGCACCACGTGAGCACTGCTCCTGTGGTACCTTGCACAGTGAGAGCAGGGTTAGATTAAATACTCGAAAAAATTCTTCCCTGTGAGGGTGGGGAGGCCCTGGCACAGGTTGCCCAGAGAAGCTGTGGCTGCCCCATCCCTGGAAATGTCCAAGGCCAGGTTGGACGGGGCTTGGAGCAACCTGGGCTAGTGGAAGGTGTCCCTGCCCATGGCAGGAGGTTCAAACTGGATGAGCTTTAAGGTCCTTCCCCACCCAAACCATTCTGTCATTCTATGATTCTCCAAGCGATCCAAACTCTCCGTTCCCGACGGAGGTCACAGGAGGTGCACAGCCAGCCCAGGGCACACCCTGTCCCCCAAACCAGAGCATCCCAGTCCTATGAGAAAGGACAGCCCTGCAGTCAGGGGTGGGGGGCAAAGTGGGAGACCCACAGCTCCAGCTGTAGGTGGAGGCAGCAGACTCAGAAACCCGCAGTGGTTGCTTACAGAATCAATTAGGTTGGAAAAGACCTCTGAGATCATCGAGTCCAAACTTTGATCCAACACCACCTCGTCTACTAGACCATGGCACTAAGCCCCACATCTAGTCTCTTCTTAAGTACGACCAGGGACGGGCAGCCCACTCCAATGCCCAATCACCCTTTCTGTGAAGAACTTCTTCCTAATGTCCAACCTACACCTCCTCTGGTACCGCTTAAGGCTGTGCCCTCTGTCCTAATGCTGGTTGCCTGGGAGAAGAGACCGAAACCCGTCTCGCTACAACCTCCTTTCAAGGAATTGTAGAGAGCGATAAATAAGGTCTATAACTCCTGAGCCTCTTCTCCAAGCTAAACAACGCCCGAAGTGCGGCTGAGGCCGCTGAGTCCCCACGCCGTCCGGCGCGGCCGCCATGACACCCCCTCCAGCCCCTCAGGGAGGGATTTAAACGGTACCCGCTCCCACCAATCACCTCCCGCTCCACCGTCAGCTCGCCCCGCCCCCGCCGGGAGCCCGCCCTCCCATTGGCCGCCCGGGCTGAATTTTAAACCCTGCCGCCCTGCCCCTTAGCAACTGAATCCGTCCGCGCCCGCCGATTGGCCGCTGCCCGGCCCCGCCCCGCGCGCTGATTGGGCGAGGCTCGTCCAGTGGGGTCCGGCCGCTGCCGAACTGCTACTTTTGAAAGTGCCGGTGCCGGCGGTGCGGGGAGAGCGGGCCGGGCATGGGTGAGTGAGGGACGGGTAAAGGGGAGAGCGGGCCGGGCATGGGTGAGTGAGGGACGGGTAAAGGGGAGAGCGGGCCGGGCATGGGTGAGTGAGGGACGGGTCATGGGGAGAGCGGGCCGGGCATGGGTGAGTGAGGGACGGGTCATGGGGAGAGCGGGACGGGTAAAGGGGAGAGCGGGTACAGGATATGGGAGAGAGCGGTTACCGGGCACGGGGCAGTGTGGATACAGGGTATGGGTGAGTAGTGCGACGGGTACTGGGGGAGAGCGGGTACCGGGCATGGGTGAGTGCGGGTACAGGGGCTCTGGGAACCCCGGGAGGGCCGCGTGAGCAGAGAATTAGAGAACCCCGGGGAGCTACAGTGGATTGGGGAACCCCGGAAGGGGGGGGGTACAGGTGAGTGGGGGACGCTGGGATCCCCGGGTGATGCGTGTGAGTGGAAGGTGCAGAGGAGTGGGGTGTGCAAGGGAAAGGGGAACTCTGGGACTCCCGGCTCTTCCAAGGGACGCCGAAAAGTGCAAGGGAGAAAGGGTCTCCGAGGCCCCTGGCTCTCCAAGGGAGTGCAAGCCCTTGCATCCTTCTCTGGGATGAAGGAACCTGGGAACTGCCTCCTCTTTTCTCCTCCCCCCGCACTCTTGCAGGGGGCTTTAAGTGGGAGTCTTAGGGCTCCATGTCCCCTCTTTCTTGGGAGGTGCACCCCCAGGCAGACTTGCTCCCTACTTGGGCTTGTCTTGGGGCACAAGCCGCCTGCCATGCTCAGGGAAGGGGTTGGGGTCAGTCCTTGCTGTGCTACCCCAGGAGGGACAAATGCCCCCCTATTCTGCCCCAAGTGGGGAGGGTGTCCCCGGGGACAGACAGCAGCCTCACACCCTGCTGTGCCTCCAGCTTGCTCGCGGAGGACCAAGGAGAGGTCACCACTGCCGAGGGAGAGGACGCCGCTGCCACGCAACGCCAAGATGCTGGCCACCAAGCAGACCCGAACAGGCAAGGTGGGGCCCACGGTAGAGAATGCTGATCCCGAGAAGGTGAGTCCTGAGCCAGACCAGGGGTGTGGGGGGCTCCTGTGGGGCAGCTGACCATCATCTTCAAACAGCCTCTATTGCAGGAGGAGAACTGTTACACCAAGAGATCGTCGTCCTCACCCCAGGGCGGCCCCAAGAAGAGGTCGGCGTTTGGGGACATCACCAATGTGAGTACTTCTGTGAGGATGGGGGCTTTGGTGCCCCCTGTGAACCCTCCACGGAATGTGGGAGTATGTCCCATGCACCACTAGCAAGAGGAGAGGTCTCCCTGTAGGGCATATCTTGCTTCCCTCTGTGCAGCCCCTGTATCCCTTTGCTCCCACCCAAACAGGCTCGCAAGAACCAAGCGGTGGCAGGGAAGAAGGAGGCCGTGAAAGTGGCACTGCCCAAGGCACAGAAGACACAGGACACACTGGGGGTGGCCAAGAACAATGATATCAACCTGAAAAAGTGAGTAGCCGTGGACAGGGGAGTTACTGCAAGGCAGTGGGCAGTACCTGCAAACTTGTCCCATAGGGAAGAACAAGTGGTAGTAGAGGCTTCCCTTGGGTGATGAAGACCGTGAGCCGGATGCGGGCAGTAAACAGGAGATGAAATGGCATCAAGTCGTGCCATGGGAGGTTTAGGGTGGATATTAGGAAAAATTTCTTCCCCAAAAGGGTTGTTCAGCCCTGGTACAGGCTGCCCAGGACAGTTGTAGAATCACCATCCGTGGAGGGATTTGAAAGCTGTATGGCACTGTGGGACATGGTTTAGCGGTGGACATGGCAGTGCTACAGGGTACGGTTGGAATCTTGATCTTTGAAGATCTTTTCCAGCCTAAACAATTTTAAGAGTCTCTATGGGGATATTTTAGGGGTGGTTTAGCCCCTTCCTGAAGCAGCAAGGGGCTCTGGAGAGTCCCTTTCAGCCAGGAGATTTGGCCTCCTCCCAGGAGTGATTTGTACTTTTGTCCTGCCCAGGTCAATGAAGAAAACTCCCCCAACAGCTTCTTCAGAGCCCGAGGTGGATCCTGTACCAGAGAAACCGGTGCCTGTGCAGGAACTGAAGCCCCACAAGGAGAGGGTAGGGATCCTGGGCTGCAGCATGGTCCTGGGCTCATCTTCACAGCACTGGTCTGTGGCTGCCACCAGTGGAAACAGGGCACCAGGCAGTGCTCTGGACCTTGGAGAGGCTTGGGCCAGTGTGATGGGAAGCTAGGGAGGGGGGTAAAGTCCCCCACCATCTTCCTCCAAGAATTCTCTCACGTGAAAGAGTGGGGCAGGAGCTGCAGGATGATGAGGGAAGGTAGGAAAGGTAGTGCAGAGAGGCAGCAGTCTTGCCCTGATGGGGGGTGACCAGCACCCACAGAGCTAAGGGCCTCCCCCTTACTGGTGCCTCTTCCATCCCAGCAGGTACCAGCAGTGGAGGACATTGACAAGGAGCAGCTGGGTGACCCCTATGCCAACGCAGAGTATGCCAAGGACATCTTCGAATACATGCGGGAAAGAGAGGTGGGCAATGCCTGTCCAGGGGGGTGGCAGCCCTGTCCAGGGAAGGGGTGACTCCGTGGGCAGGGCCACTCACTGCCCAGAGGCTCTGAGCACCTGGTGGGGGCCTGCATGGGGTGGGAAGGGGCTTGTTTGAGGGGGGATATCTGTCCAGTCCCTGATAGCTGGTTCTTTGGCAGGAGAAATTCCTGCTTCCTGATTACATGGAGAAGCAGCCGGACATCACCGGGGACATGCGTGCCATCCTTGTGGACTGGATGGTGGAGGTGCAGGTGAGGGGCCATGGCCCTCTGCAGAACAGCCCCCCGTGCTGCCTTTGTCACATGGGACCTTTGTGTGCTGGCAGAAGTTCCTGTGAGCGTCCCCAGTACAGAGCTGATCTTCCCCCTCCCTGGGCTAGGGATGAGCCTACACCCCTCCCTCTGAGCCTGGCCCATGGGCACCCCTGGCCCCTGTGAGAGCTGAGGGGGCAGGGTAGGCCAGGCTTCTGCCTGACACCCTGTCCTGCCCCCCACCTGCATCCTTACAGGAGAACTTTGAGCTGAACCATGAGACACTATACCTGGCTGTGAAGCTGGTGGACCACTACTTGGTGGAGGTGGTGAGCATGAGGGAGAAGCTGCAGCTCATCGGCTCCACTGCCATCCTCATTGCCTCCAAATTTGAGGTAAATCCTTGCATGCTGTCCTGTGGTGCAGGGGCAGAAGGGGCTGTGCCTCTCTGGTCCCTGTGGGGTTTTGGAGAAGGCCAGGTCCCAGGCCACTGCCCTGAGAGCTGCTGAGGTGACATGTCTGTTCTCGTGGTCCCTCTTTCTGTCCTGTGGCTGTGAATGCAGTCATGGTGGGCTGGATCCTGTCTCCTGGTGTCACTGGAGACCTGGCTTTTCTCTGCTCTGCAGAGACCCTCAGGACACCTGAGTTCACCTCATGCAAGCAAGTTCAAGCTAAGGGCTGGGGCAGCAGAGACATCACAGAAGCTCTCGGGGTGTTTTGAACAGTCTGTGTGGGGTCCAGCACTGTGTGAACACTGACAGGGCCTGTGGGATGGGTGGGGTGGGATGTCCCAAGTGGGGCCAGAATAAGCCCCCACCGGGGTGCTGAGCAGTTGTGCCCCGGCAGGAGCGGTGCCCACCATGCGTGGATGACTTCCTCTACATCTGTGATGACGCCTACAAGCGGGAGGAGCTCCTGGCTATGGAGATGAGTATCCTCAGCACCCTCAAGTTCGACATCAACATCCCCATCCCCTACCGTTTCCTGCGGCGCTTTGCGAAGGTGGGTGCAGCTGGAGGGTGGGCTGGCATCCAGGTGCCTCCAGGCACCCCTTGTGTTGGCTGCAGGGGGTGGTGACAGGCATTCCCGGGGCTTCAGGAAGGTTTGTCCAGCCCCCCCTCAAGAGACATAAGGGCTGAGGATGCTGATCTGGGGTAGGCTGTGGGGGGGGTGTGGTCTGTGTCTGGTGCCCCAGGGGCAGCGCTCTTGATCTCAAAGATGCTGGGGAGGGGAGCAGCGTTACTCAAAAGGCTGAGCCTTTCCCTGCCCCCTGGCTGCAGTGTGCCCATGCCACCATGGAGACGCTGACGCTGGCCCGCTTCCTCTGCGAGATGACACTGCAGGAGTACGACTATGCCCGTGAGAGCCCCTCAAAGCTGGCTGCCAGTTGCCTGCTGCTGGCACTTACCATGAAGAACCTTGGGGGCTGGGTGAGTGCCTGCCTAATCCCCTGTCCCTGCTGAGGCAAACCTGGGAAGGTACTACAGGGGTGTGGGGGGTGATGGACTGGTGGGTGGGGTGATGCTCTAGGGCTATGATGAGATTTGGGGTGGCTGGAGAGGGAAGATGATGGCTGTCCTGTCACTGAGAGGACCCAGCTTAGCTCTCTTGTTCCCTTGCAGACCCCTACACTGGAATACTACAGCGGGTACAGTGCCCAGGACCTGCATCCCCTGGTGAAGAGGCTGAATTTCCTGCTCACGTATCAGCCCCGTGACAAGCTGAACACCGTGCGCAGCAAGTACTCACACAGGTGAGTGTCATGGGGCTCTGTCTCAGCCCTGTCCCCAGCACAGGGGGTGGCACCACCAGCACACACCCTGGGGTGCTGTGGGGAGCTGGGAGCACTGGTGAATGCGGGGTGTCAGGGCTGTGGCTGAGCTCTAAGCAAATGTGTTCTTTTCAGGGTCTTCTTTGAGGTTGCCAAACTCGCCCCCATGGACATGCTCAAGCTTGAGAAGGCACTCACTAGCTGCTAGTCCTACTCTGTAAATAAAGCCTGTAAATAACGGGGCGTCCTTGGGCGGTGGGGTACCATGTACATAAATAATAGTAATTTTAACTGAAGAAGAGGGGGGGGAAAAAAAGTAATGTGTAACTGTTAATAAAAGGTGTTTGTTAATAAAATGTGTCTGTCACACATGCTGGCAGTGGAGATGATGAGCCCCAGTGCTGTACTTCCCCTTGCTGTAATGGGACAGAGGGTGAGAGCAGGGTTGGGGGTTCCATGATGGGGGAGCAGGGAACTGAGGGGTGAAAGCTGGAAAGGGACTCCCAATTCCTTCCTCCCCACCCCTCACTTTCCCCTTAGTAATGACACTACACAAGCAGCAGCAATGCATATCTTCTCTCCAAATATTTACACAGCTTAAATATCCACGTGGGGAAGGGGAAACTTTGCTTTGGCCCCAGCTTGGGCACAGAGAGAGTGGTCCCAGGTCCTGTAGTGACCCTGTTGGGGCTGGACTGTTGGTCAACCACATCACCTATGGGGTTAGACCTCTGCTTTAGTGTCTCCAGCCCCACAGGCTTGGGGAGAAGCAGTGGCTCCAGGGACACTGGGGACAGACAGACACAGCAAGGCAAGCGAGGCGGCTCCACACACAAAGGGCAGGGCAGGGACCTGTTCCCCTACCCCCCCTCCTCAACCCAGGTCCCTGTGAGCAGCACCCACCCAGCACCAGGGCTGGGCTGCTGGCCCACTGCCAGCCTAGGGCAAGTTGCTGAGCTCCTTAATGGCTTGAAGGATCCTCTTCATATGACCCACTTTGGTGATCCCAAGGTCCTGCAGGAAGGAGAGAGGGAGCTGATGTACTTGCAGGGGCCAGCCCTGGGCTCTCACTGGCAGGGAAGCCAAAGGGCAGAGCTCAGGCTGCACAGCCCAGCTCCCCTCGCTCTCTTTGATGGAGCATGGTGCTTGCTTGGAGACCTCTGCCCCCTTACAAGCATGTCCCCCAGCCTGGATGCAGGAGAGGGCAGGGTGCTGTTGATCCTGCTTTAGGCAGGTGTATGGAGCCTTGCAAGCTGGAGGACCAGGGCCAGCCCCTCCCCTGCTTCCAGCCCCTGTGTGCAAGCTGCGCAAGCTCAGCCCTGTGTGGCCAGGTGGAGGGTCAGCACCTGCCTTTGCCCCGCCACCAGGAGGGATGGGGAGAGAAAGGATGGAGGACATCATGCTCCCCAAGCATGGGGGTCCCTCAGGGGGCATAAGGGGGTTGTACCTTCAGGTCTCTCCTCTCCAGCAGGATCAACTCTGAGCCCTGGATGTCATGCCGAACAAAAATGTCTCTGTACTCCCCTAAACCAAGCGCTTCCAGCCAAGCTGCCACCTCCTCGGAGCCCCACTTGTCTGCTAGCAAGGGAGGAAAACCACAGAGGTGGCCTGGGGCCTGCAGAGGCAGCCGGACACAACAGGGCAGGCAGTCAGCAGCCAGCATCCCCCCTCCCACCCTTGGGTCCTGCAGGGCCAGAGGCTGCAACAGGCTCAGGCTGGAGAAGTCTCTCTTCTCCTTAGCTTACTTACAGAACATCTGAGCTGCTCCCCCTCGACAAGACCCTCAGCTCTGGGTGAGGGACTTATCCAAAGGGCTGAGCAGTACCACAGCCCCTTTTCCCCCTTGCAGTGGAGTTACAGGGCTGGGGGGCTCCGCATGTCTGACAGTAGAAAAAGTAAGTTTAAGGAGCTATGGTGACAAAGGTGACACCCCCAGGCAGCCAGGACATGCCCTGTCCTCCTTCCCACAGCATGCCCAGGACAGGAGGCCAAGGGATAGGTCAGCAGAGGGGGATCCCTACCAGCACGGGTTGCACCTGCCTCTCCCTGGCACACTGCTTGCTTTACCTGGGAGTGCGCTGTTGGCCTTCTGCTTCTGCAGCTTGTCCTTCTCCTTCCTGGGCTTGGGGATGTTGAGGCGAAGCTTGAAGCTGCCCTTGTTGGCGCTGCCAGCACCTTCCTGCAAGAAGCCAGGCTGAGCGGGGTGCTACAGCTCCCTGGAGACAGCCCCCAGTCCTTGTGCACCCACCTCCTCAGCGGGGTGGGCAATGGGCCCCAGCCAGTGGATGTCCAGCAGCCTCTGCAGCTCCTGGCCCAGCACATTCAGGGGTCCGTGAAGTGCCTCCTCCTCCTGCGGCGAGTCCAGCTGTGGGGGACAGAGACCATCCCCAGCCCTGCTGCCACCCCCAGAGGTACCAGCCAAGGGCACAGGCCCCTCTGTTGGGGGATTTTGGATGCTACCCAGGCCCCCACTCACCGCCTTCCCCTCCAGGAATGTCCTGGTCTCAGCATACAGCTCCTTGATGCTCAGCACCACCTCCACAGCCACATTCCTGCTGAGAAACTGGGGGGGCACAGAGGGGTAACCACTTGAGCAGCAGAGCCCCAGGGGGGTGGGTGAAGGAGGCTGCCTTGCACTCCCAGTCCCAGCTCACCTCTGAGGTGCCGGCAGCTTTGTTGGAGAGGGCTTCGCTCAGTGCCAGGGAGCTGGCATTGACTGCGTGTGCCAGCTCCTGCTCTACAGCTTTGTGAGCCTTGGCTGCCTCATGGATCCTGCAGGTGACAGGGGCTGGAGCTGCTCAGGCTCCCCTGGGCTGTGCAGGCAGCTCTGTGTGGCCATACACAGCTCTCCCCTCCCTGTGCCCACCACATCCCGCTTCCCAGTCTGACCTGGCAATGAGGGTCTCGGCAACCCGCGAGACCTGCTGTAAGAGGCTGCTCTCCTCCTCGGTCAGGTACTCCATGGACTGCTGAGAGCTGAGCCGTGGTCGGGCGGCTGCTCGGTAGCTCTCCCCTTTCTGCTTGTCCTCCCAGGACTTGAGGGTGCTTTCAAAGGCCTGCAGGGGACAGACACGGCCCCCCTGAGCCTGTCACACCTCTCTGTGGCCCAGCACAGTCCTGCTGTGCACCCCAAGCTCACCCGGTCCCTTGTCAGCATCTGGGCTCGGTTCTTGTGCTGGATCTTGATGACCCCAGGTGGCTGAATCCAGGCCTCTCCATCCACCTGCACCGGGACACCCTCATCCCCCCGGATGGTGATCTTCACCATGCGGCACTGTGGGGTGGAGAGCCTATGGTTGGCACCATGGCTGGCTCTGCACCTCTGGCTGAAGAGCCTCCCAGGGCCATGCAAGGGCCTGCCAGGAGCTGAGCCAAGTGGAGCTGTACTGTCCCAGTCTCCACTGCTGCCTCAAAAGCTTTCTGGCACTACTCAGCACCCACAGGGTGCCTTGCCCCTACCTGTGCAATGCGATGGTGCTGGAGGTTGATGACCCGTGACACAGCCATCTGGATGCTGCCAAAGACAGCCACCACCTCCAGCTTCTTGTCATCGAAGGATGGAGCCCCAAAGTTCTGTAGAAGACCAGTACAAGTGAGACTTCCAAACTGGGCTCATTCTGGGACCCAGCATTTTCCCCCATGTGTGCCCAAGGCAGGAAAAACCCCAACCCTGGGTTTTCCTGGGACTGTGGGAAGGACATCATGCCCCTCCAACCCACCTCATAGCACTGGCACTCACATTGTCCTCCTTGGTGCCTCCCCAGAAGTTGATGCCCCCGGCATAGCTGGGGATGTTGAGGACAGCAATGCCCTGCAGGCTGGGCAGCGAGATGGGCACCCCGTCACACTGCAAGAGAGGGCTGAGCCTGGGGGGCCGCTGCAATGCCACCCCCCCTGCCCTATCTCTGCTCCCCTGAGCCTGTACCTCCAACTGCACCCGCTGCTCCAGGTTCTTGTAGGTGCGCTGCAGGAGCTCCTTGGTGCCCAGCACCCCATACCACATCATGTTCTTGGTGCGGCTGCTGTGGGGCAAAGTGGGACAGGTCAGGGGGCTGCACCTTCCCCACTGTCTGCCATGGGCTCTGCACCCTCCTGGGGGCAATGGGTGGAACCGTAATGGGCCACTGGCCCTGCCTCAGTTTCCCCACTTCCTGAGCAGGGGGGCTGCCTGCTGCCTGCTCCCAGGAGAGCCAAGACACCCAGATGTGGACTCTTCCATGCCAGCACAGCAAAGTCCCTCTACCCACGTGCAGAGTGAGTAAATCCCACCAAGCCCTCATGATTTCACCCTTCCTGGGGTACTTGCAGCCTGCTGCCCACCCACAGGGTGCTCATCCCAGCACCGGGTGCAGGTGGAAAACCTGCTGCAGGCAGGAGTCCCCAGCACAGCAGCACCAAGCCACCCCCATGGCTCCCGGCATCTTGATGGTCCCTCCTGGTGCAGGCATTGGAGAGCCAGAGATACATGTTTTTACTGGGGGAAACTGGGGGGGTTCCAGCCAACCTGCACTTCTTGGGGTGCTCATCCCGTTTGTTGTTGAATTCCAGGGAGATCTTCGCATCCAGGCCAATGCCAAAGTAGTTATTCATGACGCATTTCTCCGAGAAGTGGCTGAAAGCAGCAGACAGGGACAGTGGGTTGGGAGGCAGCTGCACACTGGCACCACTGGGCTGGCACTGGAGGATAGGGTGTAACATCTGCCAGAGCAGTGGCATGAGCTCCCAGAAGGGCTGGCACAGGGAAGCCTGGCCAAAGCTGGCAGAGATGGCTGCAGTCCCCTCAGTCCCCATAGCAGGACACATGGGGAACACCCAGGACCTGCCTGCAATGGGCAGGGGGGAGCCCCAAGCTCCCAGAATCAGCTACAGATCCCACACCAGGCACAGGCAGGCTCTCCCATCATGGGCACTGCAGGGCTGGGAAGTGCCTGGCACCAGGGACACCACACTGGTGGGCAGAGGCTGGCCCAACAGCCACCTCCAAGAGGCAGCGTGGTACCAGCTCTGCTCCCACTCCATGAGGGGCAGCAAGGGTGGGCCAGGGTCCCCGGGGCAGGCAGGGGCCCATACTCACAGGGTGCCGGGGTCTTCAGGGAACTGCAAGCTGCCAAAGGTGTCTGGCCGGTCCAGGATGATGGAGGAAGATGCAGAGGTCACTGTCACCCGCCGGGAGCCTGTCCAGCGGGGAGAGGGAGGTAGCTGCTGCACGGGTGGCTCACCCTCGTGCCCCCATAAAAAAGCTTGTGCCCCACTGGCATCTTACTGAGCCTCTCCTCCTCCTTGTTGAGCTCCTCTGAGCTGTCCTTGCTGGCGCCCGCAGTGCCCTGGTAGGCTTGGGTCTGCTTGTTCTGCTCATCCACAGCTGGATGCAAAGAGGGGCATGACAGGGAGTTTGAGCAGCCCCGTGGCCCTGTGCCCCCTCCCCAGGTCAGCCTTGTGGGCTTGTGCCAGGCAGGGTCCAGCTCTGCCCTGGGATGGGGATCTCCCTCAACCACACCAAGCATCAGAGAAGGGCTGATGCAGTTCCCGAGGGGAAACAAAGGCACGGGTCCAGCACCAACCCACAGTGGCTCCACAGCCCGTGCCAGGCTGCTGCAGCACCAGGGGAACTGCCACCCCCCCCCACCCCCTCACCTTTCTCCGCCTGCTCGATGATTTGCCGCAGGGCTTTCTTCAGGCTGTTCGCCCGCAGCATGAGCTGCTCCTTGGATTTGAAGATGCGAGGCACGGGGCTGGGGTTGAAACTACCACCTTTCTCCTGGTCCTTGGCATCAGCAGGGGTGGCTTGTGACATTCCCTCGGGGACCATGATGGCCTGAGCCTCCTCGTTCAGCTCCCGCACCAGCGAGTCCAGCTTCTCGTTCAGCATGGCACACTGTGGGACAGCCGCCCCGCTCAGCACCCGGCACGAGCTGCTGCCCCACACCAGTGCTGGGTGCTTCCCCGGGCACTCTGAGTGTCTGGGCACACCCAAACATCTGGAAAAACCCCGTGCCTGGGCAACTCCAAGCACAGCACACCGCAATACATGCACAGTAAGGGCACAGCTCCCCAGAGCAGCCCCCACCAGCCCCTCCACTGCCCTGGGGCTGTGCCACCAGCTTGCCCCAGCTCTCCAGCTACTCTGCAACCCACCTTTCGTGCCATCAGCTCAGCCTCCTGCTTGTTCTCTGTTGCCCTCTTGTAAGCCCGGCCTACTTCGGCCACAAAGTCATTGACAGTGCCACAGAGGAACCTGCCGAGGGAAGCAGCAGGAGGTGCAGAGGGGCACAGCACAGCCAGCTGGGTACAGATGCCAGCCGGGGTACTGCTGGGGTAGCACCCCCAACTCCAGAGGGGCAGTGCCAGGATTACATACTGGGCACCAGCACAGTTGGCAGCTGCTGGTGGCCAGCTGGGACAGCCTGGCTGAGGGGGGTGCAGTGCCCATGGGGACATGACCCAGCCCAGCAAGAGTGCTCTGGCACCCCCATCCACAGGCCCCTCCTTACTTTGCAGAGGAGATCACCACTGAGTGCTTGTCCGACTCCAGGATCTTGGCCAGGTGGAAGGCAACAGAGTCAGCGTAATGGGAGATCTGGGCCTGGGAGGGCACAGGGGAGGACAGCTGGAGCCCCTGCTACCCTGCCGTGTGCCCCACTCGAGGATGGAGCCTTGCCTGGCCAGCCCTGGACTGGGGATGAACAGCCCTTCTTCAGCCTGCTCCCCAGCCCGGAGGGCAGCCATGCCTGTGCTGCTGGGCAGACGGGATGCTCAGCCACAGTAGGAGGGAAACTGAGGAAAGAGGCTGAGGGGGAGGACACAGAAGAGTCCAAAGCAGCTGGCCAGCAGGAGGTCAGCTCTACCTCGCCTGCTGCCTGCTCTCAATTGCACATGCTGAGACCTGCCAGACTCATTTCATTGCATGCAGCCACCCGATAGCCCCATAGCCTCAATCCCCAGGGACCCCCAGCATGACCTCTTCCTGTGCAATCCCTTTCTGTGTGCCCCCAAATTGGCTGATGGGTTGAACAGAAACCTGCCCTCCAGCCCGCCATCCCCCATCTCAAGCCCTTAAACACCAACAGTTCCCACCTGGATGTTGGAGTCCCCATTCTCTTCCTCCTTCAGGGCTGGGGGGGACTGCTTGGGGGCCTCGTAGGTCAGCACGCTCCACCTGCCAAGCAGAGACCATGGCTGTCTGCCACCTCCTGGTCCTCCAGCACAGGGACAGGCAGGGAACAGGGACAGGCTGCCTGAGAGGTGCCAAGGCAGGACAGGGGCAGAGGGGTGTGGGTCCCTTGACATGCTAACCGGTCCAGCATCTTGGTTGTGGCCCTTTCCAGCTTCTCCAGGATCTGCAGCAGCTGGGTATCATCATCACAGAGGCTGCCCCAGCCCAGCACCCGCGCCAGGTCATTGCCAGTCCCCAGGGGCAGGACACCCAGCTGGCACTGTGGGAGAGGGAGAGGGTGGGGGGGGCTCAGAGCAGCCCCCAGGGACACCTCTGAAACCCCCAACCCCACCCTGCCCATCACTCACAGCACCCCAGGGCACACAGGGAGGTCCCAGCTGGGCTGAGAGCCCAGTGCTGGGGATGGTGCCAGCCTGTGCCAGCAATGACAGGCAATGACTCCCACTCACCTGCTTGTGGAGGCCAAGGGCATCTATCTCGGAAAGCACCCAGCCCACACTACCATCCCCCCCACACACCAGGATCCGAAAGGTAGAGAACTTCTGGAAGAGGCGCAGCCTGGGCAGGGGGCAAGGAGAGAGGGGTTGAAGGCTGTGCTGGGTGCCTGCCAGAACTCTGCCAGGGCCACCCCTGGATGCCCAGGTTGGCACTTACCCCAGGTGTGGCCCCCCATTCATGAGGTCAAAGACTTGGGCCGGGTTGAGGAACTGCTTGAACTTGCGCAGAAACTTGACTCCCTGGTTATCCCCGCTCTTGGAGTTCACAAAGGCCAGGAGAGGACTGGAGCAGGTCGAGGGGCAGGTGGCTTTCCAAAAACCTGCAGTGAGCCCAAGCATGTGAACCTCGGCTCCCACTCCCCCCAGACCCCTCAGGAGAGCAGAGGCCATGTGGACACCCCGAGTGTGCTGTGCCTGACCTGTGGAGTGCTGGGGCCAGAGCGACAGCTATCAGGGTGCCCAGGGGATGGTGAGGGGCAGAGGGAAGAGGAAGCACGGTACTTTTAAGGAAATGAGATGGGGAACGAAATGTGCCTGAGGCAGAGCAGGATTGATAGCTGGCCTGGAGCCTGCACCTGCCTCAGGCACGTCTTGGCCACCCCAGTCCCCGGGCCAGTGCCTGCAGGCTCCCTCCCTTGGCAGACTCAGTGATGCTGCGGCAGGGAACGTAACGGCTGTCCCTGCCACTGGCACCAGCCCCACAGCCTTCAGCCCTTAGAGCCCATGGGCTGTGACTAGTAGCCCCAGCACCTCCACCACAGCGGGGGCAACATCTCTGCAGCCCAGCCCCTCCTGGCCTGGGCATCGCTCCATCTCCACTCCCAGCTGAGCAGAGCAGATTGGCAATGCAAAGCACTGGGGGCTGCTGAGTCAGAGCGTGGGCTGCCGCGGAAAAGCCTCCTGCCAGAGGCACCCATGTGGTGGGACAGCGTGGCAGTACAAGGGGGGGCTGAGGCCTTGATGAGCTGCTCCCATGGCAGCAGAGCCCAGCGGGGTGGGCAGCAGCAGCAGCCACAGCTGCTTGGGCTGCTGGAGAAAGACAGGGCAGAGATGCTGATGGGGATCAGCTACCAGCAGCAGAGGCTCTGGAGCCGAGGAGCAGCCGCGTGATGGTTACCCTGACAGCATCCTGATGAGTAATGAGAGGCAGATGAGCCACCGGCTGAGCTGAGTGGTGAAAAGCATTAAAGGACGAAGAAGGAAATATCCGGAGGAGAAGAACAGATTTTGCTCAGTGGAGGCCAGCTGGGCCCCTCAGGAGAGGGAGACAGTGGGAGGGGTCCCCCCAGGCTCTGCATGGCTTCTCCCTGCAGTGCCCCATGCCTAGGCAAAGCTGTGCTCTGCACTACCAAAAAACCAGCTGAGGTTCAGACAGTGGGAAATAACCCAAGCAAGAACCTCATCCAGCCCTGTGAGATGCTGAACCATTGCGGTGCAACAGCCACATGTCAAGGGGGCAGGGCTGGCGTCACTGATTCCAGCACAGAGGGACTATGACCGGAGCCACTGCAAGAGGTGGCCTGGCAGGAGCAACTGAAGCCACGTGTGGGCAAGAAGTGCCACCCCAAAGCCCATAGAACACCACTGTAGCCCTGGAGCAGAGCGCAAGGCAACAAGCCACCTTCAGCCTGGAGCCTACTGATGGTGGTGTTCCTGGTGCCCCACAAAACAGGCACAGTGCCACAAGCCAAAGCCTGCAGAGGAGCTCAGAGAGCTCAGAGCCCTGTCCCAAACAGCCTGTCTTCCCCCATAGCCCAGCCTTATGCTCTTCATGACTCACCATCCGAATCAATGCTGTTCAAGGCAGTCGGAGGGATGATGGACACTTTGTACTGGCCCAGGGGGCACCTCTTGCCAAGTTGCTCCTTGCAAGCACTGTGAACCTGGAGACACAGGGACACCTGCATCAGCAAAGCTGGGGGACGCAGCACCCAAGTCCCCAGCCTCAGCTTTCCCAGTGATGCACCCCAGAGGGGCAGTGCTGCCTGTGCCGGGAGAGGGGTGGGGACAGGGACAGGTACATCCTTACAATGGCCTTGCACCAGAGGCACCGCCAGTCCTGCAGCCTCCGGACGCTGCCACAGGTGCGGTCGCAGACAGCACAGCGTGCGCTGACGGGCAGGTTCCCCTCCAGCCACTGGTGGGGCATGGCCACCTGCGGAGAGGGGCAGCTACTAGTGGCATCCTGCGTGCCTAAGGGACAGTGTCAGAGGCCACCCCTTTCCTCAGGCACTGTGAAGGAGGTGGGCAGGGTATAATGCCAAAGAGCAGGCCTGGGACTCCTCCCGTGCCCTCTTGTCCCTGTCTGCCTGGCCCCTTGCAGTACATGGGGCAGGGCAGAGGTGTTCCCAGAAAATGTCTGGGAGCAGCCCCTCTTGGAGAGCAACAAGGGATCCTGATGTAGGGTGGCGGAGATGTCCTGAAGCCATGTCCTTGCAGAGCCAAGCACAGGGCAGGAGACAGCAATCAGGGAACCTTCCTGCTTTCTGATTTGGGCATAACAAGGCCAGCTCTGCTAGTGGCTCTGTCCTGACAGGATCCCTGACAGGAACTCCCCTGCTTACCCCGTCCTCATCCTCGATGATTTCAGTGCCAATGGAAGCCAGCGTTGTCCACTTGCAGTTGTTCGTGGCTCTGACAGCACAGCGCTTGTGTGCCTTGAACTTGCAGACTGTGCAGGGAGGAGCAATGAGGAGCGGGAAAGGTCCCCATGGGATGCACAGCCCTGACCCCAAATCCCCTCTGCATCTGGGGATGCAGCTGGTGGGCATCACCCTGCATCCCTCCTGCTCTGGTCCAGTCCCAAGAGGGTGCTCTGCCCCAATCCTGGGCCCTGCCCACCCTCCAGCAGGACCCTGGCACTGACCTTCACAGGAGAGGCCATGTGAGGTGACCCCCGGGAGGGCCTCGCGGCACACGTTGCAGAAGGTGGGGCGGGCGTGGGAGCAGGCGTACCAGTTGTGCATGCCCGAGAAGTGCTCCATGTTGAACTGCGTGGCCTGCTGGGGGGCACAGCCCTGCCCCGTCAGTGCCAGGGACCCTCACCTGGCATTCCCTCCCTCCTGGCCCCCAGAGTCCCTCCAGCCTGACTTCTGTCCTCCTTGTGGGGCTGTGCCAAGGGCAGCAGCTCTTGCCTGGCAGCCAAAGGCACTCAGGGGGGTACCCACCCATAGCCCCCTGCCCACATCACCTCATGGATCTCCCACTTCTGGACAGACTTCAGGGCACTGATCCAGTCCTCCATCTCCTTCCGGTTCTCTGCGCATAGGATGAGTTTCCGGAACGGCGTGATCACCTGCAACAGCCACCACCACATCCTCTCACAAGGCCACCGCCAGGCCAGCCAGCCCCCAGCACAGCCTCCAGCACACAAGGCCATGCTATGGGGCACCCCATGGCTCTGGGGGGGCGAGGGGGTTCTGCGGTGCCTCCCCATGAGATGCCGAGGTCTCCACGGGGTGTGGTGGACCCCACACCCCCCTCACCGTGAAACTGTTGTTGATGTTCTTGGTGCTGGTCTCAGCCACACTGGCATCGGACAGGTCCACCTCGTCAAAGATGAGGGACTGCAAGGGAGAAAGCAGAGACCCAGTCCACAAGGCAGGGATCTCTGTCCCCTCCAGGGCTGACAGGCTCAGGCCCCCCTGCCTGAGCATGCTGGAAGCTCCCCCACAGCCTACCTTGGCATCCTTAGCATAATAGAGTGTCCTGCCCCGCAGCTTGAAGTATCGCCTCTTCCATCTCTGGAAGGAGCTCGTCTGCTTCAGCAACAGTCCCTCCTTCACACTTTTCTGCAGAGACCACAATGTCCTGAGCTCCAGCAGCCCCCTGGGACTCCCAAGCCACAACATTCCCCTGTGACACCAGTCCCTGGGTCCCCAGGAGCACAGGATGGGACATTCTGGGGCTCATTCTGTCCTGGATGTAGCAGGGCAAATTATGCCCCCTGCCCACCATCCCCTGGGCACTGGGCAATCCCGGAAGGATGATCCAGAAGGATGCTGCTGGGCATGGCAGGGATGGCAGATGCAGGACTCCAGTGGTACCGAGCCCCTGCTGCTGACACTTCTTCCCCATCCCCAGCGCAGTGCCCAGAGCCTCAACCTGCTGCAGCTCCCCAGAAGCCAAGGGCAGAACCAGGGCCAGGAGAGCTCCCTGGGAGGGGACACCAGTGCCCCAGAGACACCAGGACTGCATCTTGGAGGTAGCATTACCTGGGGACTGCAGCCCCAGCCAGGCTGGGGAGCACACAGCTGGGGTGCAGCCAGCCCTGTCTGGCCCCCACAGCCCCTGGAGGGGACAACCCGGGGCTGAGGGCAGCCTGCAGCAGGCAGAGCATCTCCCACAGCACAGCACATCACTGCAGCCCGGCTGCCTGTCCTCTGCCCTCCCCGAACTGCAGCACCTGCCAATATTTACTCTCCTCGCAGCGGTGTTTACAAGACTCAATTAATTAGTGTTTGCAACGTGGCTACAAGCCTGTGCTGAGTGGGGCGGCAGAGATGCTCTGGCACTGCCTCATCTTTGATTGTATCTTCTTTAAACACCGCCAGCAGCCCCGTTCAGCTGCTCCTCTGCAATTAGCTGCCACAGCGGCTGTATCCGATCCCGTCACACGATGACAAGCCACATTTAATGGCAAATTAGCACTGGGCACTGAGGGCAGAGCTAGAGAACCATGGCCCTGGGGCCCCGCACTCCTGTGCCCAGCCTGTGTGCTGCAAGAGGTGGCACCTAGGCACCCATCAGCCTGCAAACACACCAGTGCTGGGCCTCAGCCTTAATCCACTGCCCCACGGCTCTGAACCAGTGGTCAGAGCACCAGGAGTAGCAGGAGCCTCCAAAGTCACAAAAAAGCCAAAAGCCCACCTGGGGTGCTCCCTGAGCCTCAACTCCCTCAAATCCATGACCCCTCCCCAAGCTCCCGGGTGCACGCACCACAATGTTCCCAGCTCTCTTCCAGCTTGCAGTTTGAAGCCTTTATTGCTCTCTATCAACTCTTTGCCCCCTAGGACCAGTGCAGAGTTCTGCTGTGGTCAACCACCACAATGCTTACAAATGTCAGTGCAGGTTCAAACAGCCCCATTGTCCCCAGTGCCAGCACCGTGGGACACACCACGTCCCTTCCTTGGCCTCTCAGCTGTGGGAGCGCAGAAGAGAACCCAGAGCTGCCCTGAGCAGCAAGGGGAGTGTGGCCTTCCAGCAGGGTCCAGCTGTAACCTCCAGATCCACACACAAACCATGCACCCTAGCAGTCCTTGTCCCATGCCAGAAGAGGACAGGCCAGGGTCTTGCCATGGCCAGGTGGGTTCCAGTCACAAACACCACCTCCACCACAACTGGTTGCACACTCTGGGTGCAGGTGCTGTGTTTGCTGCAAAGGACAGGCGGTGTGTGACAGCAAGGGGTGGCGTGAGGAGCTGTGACAGGGAGGAGCAGGAGAACAGGATGACAAGAAGAAGGAAGAAGAGGCAGGTCCATGACAGTAGCTCAGAGCCTCCACAGCAGGGGCTGGAGCCAGCAGGCCTTGGGTGCTCAGCTCTGCCTGCCTCCAGGACCATATGGGTGGCAGGATACAGCAAGGACAGCTGCCTGGGAGGGCAGCACCTGCTCCTGCAAGGGGATCAGAGCTGGAACACCCCCAGCAGCAACTCCTGACAGACAGCAGCAACAAGGCATCACCCAGCCCCAAAATGCCACAGTCCTGGCCATTCCAGGGACAGGATGCAGCTGCCCCCACTGTGCCAGCAAGGTCTGTGGCAGAGCCTGAAATGCAGAGCATCCACCATAACACCCATCAGAGTTTTACAACACCTCAAGTGCCACAGCTGGGGGGAGGGTGTCTCAGTTTCCACTCAGTGCAAACTAACCCCGAGCATCCCAACACGGGACAGCAAAGCTGGTGCAGAGAAGCTCAGAGGGCACCTCTCCCCACACCCACGTTCGGAAGCTGCTTTGGGCAACGAAGTCCAAGCCCTCTGTGCCACATGCGCAGCATCTTGCTGCACAACCCCTCACACCAGTGGCTGCCCACCCACGCTCCATCTCCACTGGTGCTGACGCCATGGGTACAGGTTTAGCTGGTGCCAGCATGGGGCCGGCCAGCCAGCCCCCTCCCTGGGGAAATGAGGCAGGTCCCCTCTCCTAAATGAGCCCTGCAGCCTGGCTGTCCCACACTGCCTGGGCAGGCACGTGAGTCTGTAGTGCCAGAGGGCTGTTTCAGGCTCTCACTGGGGTGAGTCACCCACAAACCCAATTTTTTGTCCGTTGTTCTCAGCCAGGAGCACCTGCAGAGAGCAGTTCCCAAGTGGCTCCATGGTTTTGGACCCCTGCTTTTGGCACGAGGAACAGGAGGGGACCTGAGAAGCACCTGATGGCCAAGGCCAGCAGCAGGCCCAGCCATGTGTGGAAAGCCACACTGCAGCAGGCATTGCTGAGTGAGCCTGGAATTTTTCCTTCACAAAGAGGGAACGGGTGGGGATGGCAAGGGCAGATGGGGCCATGCCAGGATGGCATCGCCCCCTGTCCAGGGCTCATCTCCAGGATCACCACAATTACACAGTTACCTACAGCAAGTGCCTTCAGGTAGCCCAGAGCTCACAGGAGTCAGAGCTGAGCACATGCAGCACAGACACTGCCTCTTCTTCCTGGAGAGCTTCTGGGGGCACTGGCAGCCCCCGGCCACCGAGCTGGGAGCTCTGCACTGGCCCCTGCGCAGCTGTGACTGTAGTGTGCCACCCACACCTTGAAACAAGCCTGAGCCCCTCCACTCACCACAGCCATAGGTTTTCTGGCTGCAGAACCCCAGGCAGAGCTGCAGGGAGCCTCAGCCAAGCCAGCACTGGTTCCATACCAGCAACAGAGGTGGTGATGCAGTGTGACAATACCCAGAAACACGTGCAACCTGTCCAGTGACCAGCACAAGACTAGTTCCTCTCTGCAGGGCTCTGCCTCAGCACTCCACTGCCCCATCCCAAAGTCCCTCCCTGATCTCTCCAGCCCAGGGGACTCAGCACTACCTGGGTTGTCCCCAGCACTGGGGGTATCCCAGAGATGTAGGGTGGGGAGGCAAAGGCAAGAATGAAACCACACGGGGTCTGCAGACAAACTGCCACCTCCAGCTCAGATGCAGCTGGAGCAGCAGTGGCACCAGGGTCTTGGAGAGGGCACAGCTAAAAATGGCCCTGTAAGGATGGCCAGCCTCCAGTAAAGTGCCCTGCCAGGACTGGGCTGGTCCCAGGGGCCATCATGTCAGAGGCTGGCTGTATGCTTGGCATACATTGAAGCACAGCCCAGGTGAGCTCACTACCTTCTGGGACCACATTCCAGCAGAGCTTCTTCCAGGCCAGGCTGCACTCCAAAATGCCAGCCCTTCCCTCAGCCCTAAGGCAGAGCTCCAGGTTGCTGTTCCGCTCTGCCATCCCCCTTCTCCCAGCTCTGCCACCACCATTCCTGGGAAGAGCCCGTCGTGCAGCCAGGTCTGACCTCAGCTGGGGCAGGAGGGTTTTCCTGCTGGGATTGGCTTGGACAGCAAAGCAGCTGCTGGAGAAAAGCCAGGAAGACTGTTACTCAGGAATGCTGGCACATATGGCTGGTGAGCACCACACTTGCCTGCCCGCCCAGTTGGCAGCCCCACACCACTCCTGAAGGAATATGCTTGTCCCCGTGACCACACGATACCTCACTGGGGAGAGGAGAGGGGAGAGAAGACGGATCACCTGCCAACACACCGACCTGCATTGCACCAGCATCATTCCAGGCAGCTGCCCTCCTCCTCCAAATGCAGCAGCCCACCGGGCACAAGCTGGGGTCCAGTTGGATCAGAGCTGAGCCAGCAGATGCCAGGACAGCAGAGGAGAGCTAGCAGCCCTCAAACAGCCCAGCAGTGGAGCTGCCAGCAGCTGCTGGGCACCCCGTGGACTGGAGTCAGTTGGAAACCTTATCAGGCTTTGCAACAGCAGAGCTCTTCCGGGACCAGGCAGTAAGGGGGCTCGTTGCCCAGGGCGTGCTGTGGCCCAACAGGCTCATCTGCTTCCTGAGGACTTCTGCTGCCAGTGCAGCACCACAGATACCCCTTCCCAGTGCTAGGTGGATCTTGAAAGGAGATTCTAGCAACAGTCCTGACTTGCCATTACATGGTGCCACGAGGCTCAGACCATTGAAAGGGGACAAAGAATTAACAGAGAGGAATGAGGGAAGGAGCACCCAGAAGAAAGGCAATCCCCCCCTACACCTCATCCCCCAGCAGTTGCTTTTTATAAATGAGCTCGTGCTTCCCTATCTACAGCCACATCAGTCCTCAAGCACCCTGCTGGCAGGCAACCCACACCAGCCCACCCTGTGCTGGTTCCCCCCTGTCCCTTGTGCCCCAGTGCCGCCGGGCACAACCCTCCCACTCTGCCCAGCCACGGACAGGCAAGAGTGACACTTGCATAATGGAAAAAGTGAGCAAGGAGAGAGGGCAGGGCGCTTGAGAAACCTCAAACATCCGGCTGGCGACACTGGGGCTATCTTCACACCCCAGGCACTGGCTCAGTGAGCCCTGATTAATGAGAGCAAGCCCAGCCTCCCTGGTCACAGGCAGTGTTTTCTTGTGTTCAGGTACAATTTCCTATGTTTTCATCTGTGCCCACTGGCAAACATCAAGAACATGGTTCCCTCTTTGTTGCACCCTCCCCTTCAAATATTGATCCACATTACTGAGGACCCCCTGGTTACAACCTCCCCTCCAGGCTGAACAGTCCCAGCTCTCCCAGCCTCTCTCCATACAGGAGATGCTCCACTCCCCCACCGGTGTCAAGTCTGGACAATGCACTGCCCAGGAGCCACATGCCACCCTCCTGCTGCAGGAGGGAGGTTTCTAGGTCTGGCCCCAGCAGCTCTACGTTGCTTTCCTTGTCTTTTGGCCAGGATTCAGACCTCAGCAGGCAGCCCTCCCTACAGCCTGGCTCTACAGTACTGCCCCACCAGGCTCCCCACAGCTGCCCCAACACCTCAACATCCACAGGTACCACTTCCCCCATCCCTGGGGCACCCTGAGCCTGCAGGATGCCCAGTGCCTCCAGCAAGGATGAGAAACATCCATTCCTCAGGCTACCACTAACCCCACTGACCTCACCAAGCCCCCTAGGCAGATGCTGGAGGGTCCCCCAGCCCCACCAAGCAGCTGTGATCTTATTTCAAGAATAAGAATTACAAACATGACTCCCCTTTGCAAACAGCAGACAAGCCCATGCCCCTGCGCACCATGACCATGCACATCCAACCCTGGATCCCTGGCGTGCACCCCAGTGTGTCCCTCTCAGTGCCTCCACCTCCCAGCTCTGGTGCCAGCACCCCAGAATGAAGCAGCACTGCCGGATCCCTCCCTGCCTCCACTCACCTGCCAGGAGAGCCTGTGCCAAGGCAGTGCCGGGAGCTGAGCGTCCTGGCCACACAGATAGGATGTGCCCCCCCACCCTCAAATGTGTTGGTGCAACCCAGAGCCAGTGTCCCCTCTTTCCCCTTCATGCCCTCCCTCCATGCCCAGCCCTAAGGGGACCAGCACCAGGGAGTAGCATTGCATCCCACTCCTACTCTGCCCTTGCACCCCCCTAAAACCTGGTGCAGACAAGTGGCGGCCCCCAGATGCATTGAGGAGGAAGAGAAGGGGCTGACAGCAAGACCCCATGTGTCCCGGGATCATTCAGTCTGTCGGGGGCACCTGCACCTGGCAGCTGTCATTGTCACTGAGCACAATGACCTCATCACCTCCAAGCAAACGCTGGCACAGAGTGCCCTGCAGGGCGCCCACAGTTCCAGCCTGGAGGAAGCCAAACTGGGGGTGGAGTAGGGGGACATGATTGATGGGAAGGTTTAAGGAGAGGATGGGGCAATGTGCATTTGGAGTGCGGAGGCACTGGGATTGGGGAGTGGAGATCAGGAAGGACTCAGCGGATCCCAAAATGATCGTCACCTGCTCCTGTCCCAGGGGCTGGACAACAGTCTGGCATGGGGGAAGCTGCTTGCTCCCATCACCAGGGTCCCCCCTGTCAGTGTGGATGGGCAGTGGGGTGGGGTTCCTGACCTCTCCCAGCCCCCCAACACAGGAGGTTCCTCTAGACCCCCTCCAGCACCTCACCCACTGCCAACAGCCAAAAAATAGGCCAGTGTGCTCCCTCCCCCTGCCACTAACCCGGTTGTCTCAGGAGCTGCTGCCCTGGCACTGGACTTTCTCTCCCTCATTAACTGTGTGCTCAATAGGTATCTGCCCCTGGGGTGCAGGCAATGGCTTCCTCCCCTCACCCCAGCCCCACATGGGTGACAGGGGTGTGGAGGTGGCTCAGGAAGGTGCCTGCCATGGTACACACACCGTGGCCGTGGCTGGAGGGACGGGCAGCACATGTGTTGTGGCAGGGCTGTAAGCCAGGGACAGTCCGACCTGTGTGGCAGAGGCAATCTCATCCCAAAATCCTCACCTCCATAGGGAAGGAAGGAGTCCATCTAGCAAAGAGCCAGGCTGGCAAGCATGGTCCTGCCCATCAGGACCAAGGCAAAGGAATCCTCAGGAAAAACAGCGAACCCCAATCCTGCAAACACTTAGGTGGCAGGGGAGGCACGCACAGCTCACTCTCAAACCCTCCAGCTGCAGCCCTGACAGGCTCACACCCTCTCTTCCCAGCTCCACGGGCCGTTAACCCAGACTCGTCCTTTCTGCCTGCCCATCCATCACGCCACCTGCCTCCCCTGGCACGCTGCACAGCATCACCTCCTGCACGGCTAATTGCTCATGCCAGGCAGGATGCAGGCAGGGAGTCAGCAGCTCAGCCTTTCCCCACGCGCAGCCTGTCAGCAGCGAGGCTGAACCTGCTGATGGCAGGGGGGGCTGTGGTGCCTGAGCTGGGGGCTCAGAGTGTGCTTGTGTCCCTGTGCTGCTGCTCTAAGACCCGGGCACAGCCCAGTCATCTGCCCCTTTCTCTCAGGTTTCCGAGCATCGATGGCTCCCTGCAATGTCCTGGTGCCCCACAGCACTGCAAGTGCTGCATGGCAAATTCCAGTGGCTGCTGTCACCCCTCTGGGAGGGTGCTGAGTGCTCACACACAGCACTAAGCATCCCAGGACCCTACCCACCGTCCTGGCTTCCCACTGTGCCCCCCCACATAGCCCCCTGAACCTGGCACAGCCCACGGCACCTCCCTGGCAGCCAGGCTGGGGAAGGCACAGTTGGTGCCAGCCTGCTCCAAAGAAAGGGAAACTGAGGCATGTTCCGTGAGCATCCAGAGGGACTCGGCAAGAGCCCCCTCACTGCCGCATGCCCCTGAAATGTCTCCTGCTACGTGGGAAAACTCCACGGTGCCAGGTTGGAGCATGCAATTTCCACACCCCTGGGCAAGTGCCCTTTGCCCCACCTCATGCCAGTGCACCAGGCTTGACACAACAGCCAATGCAGGGCCAGCGGGAGGGGAGCCCGTCCCAGACCCAAGCATCCCTGAGCTGCCACCAGCCCCAGCACACCGTCCCATCCCCACCGCCTCCCTCCATGCCTGCAGCACTCAACACCAGAACCCGGGGATACCCCTGTGCTCCGCAACTGCATCTTCCTGCTGTGTTTTCAGAGCTGCCCCCCCCTTCCCTGGGGTAGCACAGCCACCAAATCCCCACCGAGGGGTGGCTGGCACCAGAAGCCGGCTGCGGGGGGACTTCTGGCAGCCTCTGCATGCCGCCCAGCACTGCAGGCACCACCTTGACTCACTCTGCCACCTCCTGCCCGCAGCCGGAAGGTGGACGCAAAGGGACCGCTCTCCCGGCACACCGCCCAGAGCATCCTCCCAGCGTCGTGCCCACATCCTCCCTCCCCAAAAAGCCACCCCCCAAGACTCCTTCTCTCCCTGCTTCCCACGCCGCCATTCGGCCCAGGTTATTTCTCCCTGCGCTGCAGGCAGGAGATGCCTGGCCATTTCACTGTCCCCACCTGGGACACCAATGGCCACACACTGCTGCTTGGCAAAGGTGCTGCACCCCTTATTTTTGTAGGTCCTACCAAAATAGCTTCCTCTGAGCAAACTGTGACACACACCCACCCCAGCTGCTGTCGGGCCAATGGCCGGGAAGCATGAGTGTCACGTCTGACCTCAAAGGTGTCCCCATCCATCCAGCAAACCACCACAGGGGACTGGATCTAGGGAAGACTGTGGGAATGGGGTCCACAGGGGAGCTGGCACAGCCAAACGAATCTGGGGCGCTAGGAAAGATGCAGGTTCCATTTTGCCACCCACCAAGCGCTGCACATGCAGTGCCTGCAGCAGGGTGTGGGATCCCAGGAGCCTATGGAACTGACAGGACCCTAAATCTCAGCCACAGAGCATCCATGGGGCAGAGCCTACCTGAAAGAGTCCCCTTCCTCCAGGGACACAGGGTGGGAGGACAGAGGGGGAACTCAGGGGATACAAACACGGGATTAAGGCAGCACAGGTATGGGAGAGACCTGTCCCTGAATGGTGGGGAAAAATCCACACTCCACAGCCCCATGACACCAATAGTGACACTACCATTGTGGGGTCTGCACCTTTTCCATGTGCCCTCCTGCAGGGCACAGGGGGCCAGAACCCTCCTGGCTCTGGCTGAGGCGAGTCTGCCAGCAGCAAGTGCCTGGCATTGATTTACACCCTGGAGCAGGTGAACTGCCCTGTCCCACTCTTGGCAGTACCCCACATCCAGCCAGCCCCTCGCCCCAGGCACCCCACAGCCCTGACCTTGCTCCTCATCTGCCCTGAGGTGGAAACCTTCCGGATGAGCTTGTGGGAACTGTCCTCCTGTTCGCCCTCGCTGTCGGACGACTCCTCACCACCCACCTCGGGTGAGATGGGTGCCAGCTTGTCCGAGTCCAGGGAGGACACTGACTCACGGGTCTTCCTCAAGAACAGGTCCCCAGGCACCAGCTTCTCGGCCATCTTCCCACTCAGCTTGGCTCAGGGCTCTGCAGCCTCCTGTGACAGCCCTGAGAGGACAAGGACACACAGGAGTGGAGGAAGAGCCCTGAAAGGGGATGCGTGGCCCCTCACCCTCTAGGGATCAGCCAGCTGGGAGGTGCAATCCTGGAAATCAAGGGAGATGGCGCTTCCTCGCCCAGGAACGCCGCTCAGGGTGGCATCCTTGCAGTCTAAGTTTCCCTTCCTTGCCTTTTTTCGGTATCCCAACTCTTCCTCAGCCCGCCTGGCATCGCAACGCCGTTCCTGGCTCGGCCGCAGGAGACTGTGGTCGCCCCACGCCCTGGCACTGGTGCAGAGGTGCGCACCCCCTCCCCGCAGCCTGTGCTAGCCCCCCTCGTTGCCCATCCCCGGGGTGCTGCTGCGTGGCCGGGGGCTGCGGGGAGTCTCCATGAAAAGCAGCGGCTGCCCCCCGCCATCCACCCGGCTCCAGCAACCGCGAAGGGATGGGAGCACCTCCCGCCCGGCGCATGGGTCGCCAGCCCCGAGCAGGTGTCTGAGGGCGGGCTGGGATGGAAGGAGGGTGCGGGATTGCCGCATGCGGGGGAAGCCATCTCCCCACGGCATCCCTGCCGGCCCCGAGGGCTGCGGGGGGACTGGAGGGCCACCTACCTGGACGAGCGAGCCTGAACGGCTGCAGGACTGCCGTGCCCGGGCCGGGAGTTGCGGGGGGGGGGCACCCCACAGCGCCGTGCTGGGCCCCAAGCGTCTACCGCGGGCCGGCTCCGCCGCTCCCCCCTGCTCCCCCCCCCTACCCCGCAGCTACCGGCAATCGCGGCGCCGTCTCCCCGCGCAGCAACAAGCGTTGCGGGAAGGGGAGGCGGGAGGGAGCGAGCGCTGCCCTGCTGACCACCCCCCTCCTGGGCGCATTCCCCCCTCCAACCTCGGGGCTGCCGGGGTGCGTGGTCCCCGCCGAGCATCCCGCAGCACGCCCGGGCGGGGGCAGAGGGCGGAGCGCCCCCCGCTCCGCACACACCTTGCGCGACCCGAGCCGCCGCCGCTGCCGGTGCAAGATCGCTCTTCCTCCGGCCCCCGCCCGCCGTCCGCAGCCCCCCCTGGCCTCGCCGGGACGTGCCTCCGCAGGCAGCCCCGGCCCTGCCCCTGCCGCAAGCCCCGGCCTGCTCGGCGCGGCGGGCGCTGCTGCGCGGCTCGGGCGGCCCACGCACGGCCCCGAGCATGCGGGCACGCCGGGCACCCGCCGCGCGCATCCGTGTGCGGCA
This sequence comes from Platyrinchus mystaceus, assembly GCA_035041135.1. Lineage (NCBI taxonomy): Eukaryota > Metazoa > Chordata > Aves > Passeriformes > Tyrannidae > Platyrinchus > Platyrinchus mystaceus. The sequence goes on from JAWWLV010000158.1 coordinate 19,759,397, forward strand.
CCCGCGCGGGCACGGCAGAGCACGTGCGCGCCCGCCCACGCGGACACGGTGCGGGCAACACCCGGCGCGGGCGCGCACGGGCACCGCCGCCACCGCCGCGCACATATGTGTGCGCGCTCCCGCGTGCACACAGGCGCGCACAGACCACCCCCGCCCCCGGGGTAAGCACGCACATACGTGCACACATGCCGGGGCAGGCACAGCCCTGCACATACGTGTGCACCGCTCACGGACATGCACCACCACCAGGCACGTATGGGCTGCGAGGGCCAGCGTGTGCACAGGCATCACGGCCGCGCACATGTGTGTGCACCACCCATGCACAAGCAGGCACATGCGTTGGCTTCCATGCCCGTGTGTGTGGTCACAGGCCACCACATGCCCAAGCCTGCACATTCCAGGCATGGGAAAGCACGTGCACCATGTGCACGTGGGCACAGGCGACCACACACACCGCCACCATGTGTGTATTTGTGAGCCCCTCACACGGGCGAGGGCAGGGGTGGGCATGCGGACCTGGCCACTCTCATTTGCATGCACATGCCCACACGTGCACAGGCAGCCACATCCCAGGCACGGGCGAGCATGTGCCATGCAACCATGTGGGCATATGGCAACACACGCATGGGCACATTCAGGTACAGACGAGCACATTCACGGATGCCTCCACACACTTGCTTGTACACACACTTGCATGTGCATGGAAACATGTGCTGGCAGCCTAGAAAGCCACCCGTGTCTTGGGTGCATCCCCAGGAGCATGGGAAGCAGGACAAGGGAGGGAGTTCTCCCCCCTCTGCTCTCCTCTGCTCTGCTCTGCTCTGCTCTGCTCTGCTCTGGTGAGACCCCTAGGAGTGCTGTGTCCAGCTCTGGGGTCCCCAGCACAAGGAGAATGTGGGGCTGTTGGAGCAGGCTGGGAAGAAACCACAGAGATGCTCTGAGGGCTGGAACCTATCTACTGTGGAGACAGGCTGAGAGAGCCGGGGTTAGTCAGCCTGGAGATGAGAAGGCTCTAGGGAAACCTTAGGGTAGCATTTCAATATATTAAGGGGGCTCCAAATGAATGAAGACAGAGTTTTTCCCAGGGCCTGTCATGACAGGACAAAGGGCAAAGTGACCAATGGTGGGGTTGGTTGGACAGAAAGAGGAAGTCCTTTACCATGAGGGTGGTGAGGCACTGACACAGGTTGCCTGGACAAGCTGTGGCTGGCCCGTCCCTGGAAATGTTCAAAGCCACGTTGGATGGGGCTTGGAGCATCCCTGGAAGATGTCCACCCCCCTCTAGAGCTGTGTTTGCATAGAACATGCTCTGGAGTGTATGCTGGAGTGTACACACATACATGCACAGATACAGGTGTGCTGTCAAACACCCAATGGGCAGGGAGGGAGGGTCTGGCATCACTTTCCACCCCATGGTGTCCCATGGTCCCCCATTCTCATCTTACCCACTGCTGCTCTGGGCCCTCCTGCTGGCAACCAGGCAGGCCTGGACAAGAGTCCTGCATCCCCCCCCATGCCAAAACCCACCCCTCTGCTGGACCATGCCCAGAGGCAGGGAGGCTCCCTTGTCCCCTGCATAATGCATGGCTTTGCCCTTTGGGCTCCAATACACAGCAAGGGCAAGGGATGCCTACTGTGGGGTTTGGACCTCCATGTTCTGGGACTCCCCATCTCCCAGATGGGGCAGGGGTCTCTCACTGAAGCATCACTACCAGCCGTGTTCTCATCCTTCCCCAGCTCCTGGTCCCTCAGGACAAAGTGTGTGGGATACAGTGGGACAGACCCAGGACCTGTAAAATGGAGAGATCATAGTGATGGGTAGACAGACACCAGGGCCAGGGGCTACCCCACCTTTGTGGATTCTGTTTTCACCTATGCTATGACGGGCCCACTGTCCTGCAGCTCCCCTGGGGTCCCCTGCAGGGATCCCCAGGACCCCGATCCCATGGCCCCAGTTGAGCACTGAGGGCCCCCATATGCAGCAGCCTGGCTGTGCCACCATGCCCTGGGCCCACAGTCCTGCCTGGCAGCAGCAGAACCTGCGTGGAGGGGCGAGGGGGTCTCAAATGAGGCCATGGGGCACAGCCCCACACCTGCATGCACCCCCCTCCCCATGCCTGCAGTTATCTGTGTGCATGGGCTGGCACAAGTGGCACTGCCCACTCACGCTTACACACGTGTTCACCCACATATGCGTTTGCTCACCTGCGTGTGCACACCACCCATGTGCATGCGTTCACATGTGCACATTGTATATACAGGGACATGTTCCCGTGTGTGTGTGTGCGTGTTCACCTGCATGTGCAGTCACTCACCACTGGTGCTTTTGCTGGGGCTGAGCCCCTCTCTGTGCCCTGCGCACACGCACTCACACACGTGGCACATGCATGTCTGCTCACACGCGTGTGCGTGCATTCACCTGCGCGTGCGTTCTCAGCTGTGTGTGCCCACAGGCGTGTGCACACCCGTGTGCCAGTACGCCCCGCTGAACACGTGTTCAGCCGAGCGCCGACGTGCTCCCGTGTGCGCGCACACACGTACCCCACTGCGCGCTCGCCCACACTCACACTCACCCCGTGATCACGCTCAGTCACGTTCACGCTCCTGCTCACGCTCACCCCGATCTCACTCACGCTCACGCTCAGCTCACGCCCGCACTCACCCCGCGCTCACAGTCACGCTCACCCCGCGCGGGGATCACGCTGCACCAGCCCCGGCGCGCGCGCCCGCCGCCTCCGCTGCGCGTGCCCGCGCACACCTGCGCTCCCGCACCCACCTGCGCGCGCGCGCGCGCACC
>JAWWLV010000158.1:19762269-19839520 GCA_035041135.1 Platyrinchus mystaceus
CCCGGCACTGCCACATCCCCCAATGGACACGGCCACCACTCCCTTCCTGGGGCCGCCCCGAAAGCTCCCGCTGCGATGCCGTGGCTGAGTGCCAGGGACAGCGCTACAGCCACCACTCAAGTGCGGTGGCCCTTCGATGTGCTCCTGGGGAGTGGTCCACTGCCCCCTGCTCCAGCCCAGCCTCGAAGCACTGGGTGCAGAGGGCTCCCTGCCCACAGCTCCACTCCAGGTGCCCCATGTGACCTTCTGTAACCCCATTCGGGTCCCAAGAGCTTGCCAAGGCTTGGCTCACCCTAGCTGAAGTAGTTGCCCCCTTCCCCCCTTTACCCCCCACCGTGCCACTTGCGGGGGCACAGGGACAAACCACACGAGACAGAGCTGGGATAGAAGTGCAGCTCCTGCTGCTGCTTTAGTGTGAGGCACAATGGCACGCAGCAACGCACGGGCACCAGCAGCTTCCCCAGCAGAGGGCCCTGGGGAGGGCTGCTGATTACCTCCCCGAGAGCAGTATGGCACCTAGTGGGTGCAGTCTTTGGTCCTAGCAATGATCCTGGGGGCGGCTGAGATGGAGGGAATGTTGGGGACCCCACTCCTGCCAGGCAGCATCCCAGGGTACAGCCTGGCAGCTGTGGGGTGTAGTGTTCAACAGGCTGAGGGGGGACCACAGTAGGGGGCAGCTGCAGGGGTGGGAGGGCAGGCGTGGGTGCTGTCTGCACCCTGGGGCTGGGCTGTCCAGCCATGGAGCCACCAAAGGGGCTAGAGCCCACCCTGCCCCTTCAAAACACTTTACCTGCTGGTTGCATGAAACCCCTGTGCAAAATCAGCAGCAAGGCACCTGCCCAGCCCATGGAGACAAAGACAGTGGAGGGGGTGACATATAAGTGCAATTTGGGGCTGTTGCAGCAGAGGAGGGGACAGGTACCCCAGTTCATCCTTAATGTGTTTTTTCCTCTATTAATCACTCCTGGTGTTGGGCCAGAAGCTGCAGGTGAGGGCTGGATGAGACCTGCTGGTTCCCATGCCCACAGCGTGGGTGACACAGGATAGCCACAGGCCACAGTCTACTGGTCCCAGAACCCCATGCCCTGACAGGGCACCACCCCAGAGGCACCCACTACAGTGCTCCCCAGGACAGTGGAACACAGCACCCACTGGCACCCACTGTGGCCCCCTGTGGTGCCTCAGCCAGCGGGGAGCGGGTTAAGAACCCGCTGGCCAGGGCCATTGTTTCAGATACAATGGAGAGGAAGAGGATGCCGGAGCTGAAATTCCTTCAGCTCCCACCGGACAGATGGACAGAGCTGGACAAATAGACAGGACAGAGGGCAAGCATGCTTTAACCCTTTCAGGCACTGCATGGATAGGCTCCAGGGCAGCTGGGAGGTGTTTAAGGCATGTGGTGCAGCACCAAATGCAGGACAGACACTGGTGTCCAGGATGAGGTGGAAGGACCTCTATCAGCACAGGAAGAGCTCTGAAGGTGATGGCAGCATCCATCCATTTGGTCCTGCTGAGCCACAGGATGCTGGGTGGCCACAGAGTCCATGACAGCTCTTTGGCACTACACCCCCTGTCTGCATCTGGACTGGCAGCCCCTCCCCTGCTTGGTAAACTAGAGAAATAAATAAAAGGCAGGGGCTGGACAGATGGACAGACATAGGGAGAGCCCATGAGGGGCTGGACCTGCTTTGGCAGCAAGCTGGGGACACAGCCAGGGTCCCAGAGGGAGGCTGGGCAGGGGGTTAGCAGCCCTTGGAGGCCTGGCCAAGGCTCTCGCGCAGACACCGGAGCTGCTCCTGGCCCAGCTTGATCTTCTCCTCCAGCTCCCGCTGCTCAGCAATGAGGGCTGACTTCATCTTGACAAAGTGCTGGTAGTCCTGGAGGTGCTCAGCGGGCAGGTACCGTGCCACCATGGCACCCACCGCCTCCTCCCGCCGCCCCACGTGCTCCTTCAGCTCCTTGGCATCCTCCAGCTGTGCCACCAGCAGCCGCCGCTTCTCCCGCAGGGCCAGCTGTGGGCGAGATGGGCAGCGTTGGCAGGGGGTCCCACACCCCAAGGCCTCGCAGGTGCCTCCCCTGCCCTGTGCCCACCTTGTCCTCGGCGGGGGCGTGCGGCCCCAGGCTGCCCAAGGCAGCCTCCACCCGGGCCAGGCGCCCCGAGAGGGAGAGCAGGAGGTTGACCACCTTGTCCAGGTCGCCCACGAAGAGGCGGTACTTGTCGAACTCCCCTGGGGTGCAGAGGGCTTGCAGGCGGGCAGACACGTCCTCACCCAGTGCCCCATTGGCGCTGATGTCCTCCTGCAGCCCCCGCTGTGCCTCCCGCAGCACCGCCAGCTTGCGGCTCAGGCTCTCGATCAGCTGCAGCTGCCAGAGCAAAAGGGTCAGGGGCAACTGGGGCCACCCTCCATGGGACTGGGGGACTGGCACAGGGGTGTAGGGGTGGTGTGCTGGGCCTCACAGAACACAAGAACCTGGCAGTACCCCTGGTTCCCATGAGCTACTGGCAATGCCCCTAGTCCCCACAAGCATCTGCCAATTTCTCAGACCCCACGAGCAGCCAAGGGATGCCCCTGGAACTTCTGGGCGTCTGAGAATGTCCCAGTCCCTGCAAGCATTGAGCATCTGGAGATGTCCCTACTCCCCATGAGCATCTGGTGACACTCCCAGGCCCCGCAAGCACCTGAAAATGTCCCTGGTCCTCACACGCATCTGGCAATGTCCCTGTGAGCATGCAGCAATGTTCCTGGTTACCACAAGCACCCAGTAATGCCCCCGGTACCCATGAGCACCCAGTGATGCCCTCAGTTCCCATGAGCAAGCAGCGATGGCCCAATCCCTGTGAAAACCCAGCAATGCGCCCAGTCCCCATGAGCTCCTGGTGAGGGCAGTGGGAAACCCTGAGGGCGTTGGCCCCAGCAGTCCCTGTACCTTCTTTTCTACCAGCTCGTGGTCCACCTCCTCCTCCTCCTCTGAGCTCCCCTCTGCTACGTCTGGCAGCGCTGTCACCTTGCTGAGCGGCTCAGCTTTGCCTGCTGCTGCACCGTAGTGCACCGGGAAGGAGCTGGAGCTGGCAACACTCCCAGGAGGTGGTGAGATGGGCTCGAAGCCTTGCCTGGGGGGGCAGGGGTCAGTGCTGGGGGTAGCAGGGTGCAGCCTGCCCTCCGCACAGCGTCCGGTGCCACACCAGCCCTACCTGTCCTGTGCCACGGCCTCCAGGTGCCAGTCCTGCTGGAGGCGCTCCCGCCAGGCCTGCCGCTCCCCCGCCACCAGCAGCTCGCCCATCACCTCAGTGGTGGTGCCGAAGGGGGCCAAAGGAGCATGGACGTTGGCCAGGGAGTGGTCCCTGACTGCCACATCCCACAGCAGTTCCTCTGAGTCCACACGGCGCGGCTGGGGCCGGCTGCCCTGGCAGCTCATCCCTTCCACTGCCCCAGGACTGGGCTTGAGTGCCTCCAGCATTGCTGGGCTGGGGCCACCATGTAGGGGTGGGGAGCACTCACCCACCCCACGGGGACCGGCACAGCCCCGCTCCTGGTTCCAGATGAGCCTTTGGGGCTGCTCCTCCATCTCCCAGGGCTGCTTTGCCTTTGGCCGCTTCTCCCCAGTCCCTGCCACCCTGCCAACACCCACCCAGGGGCATGTCAGCCCCCTTGCCCATCCCTGTCCTGGGGATAGGGATGGGCAGGTGGGCTGTGGCCACTCCAGGCAAAGAGGTCAGGGACACCCCCCACCCCAAAAAAACCCCAGTGTGCCCCAAGGGGTGGATTAGGATGCTCAGATGCAGGGTACAAGGGGCCATGTGACTGCAAAAGCCCACCCATGTTAAGGCTTTGCCTGAAGCCCCACTCCTACCCCCACGCCACGGCAGCACTTGCCTGCAAATCTCAGTGTTGCCAACATCGGGCCCAGGAGTCCTGCGAAGCGATCCAGGGGGCTCAGGACGGGGCCAGGCACCTGGAGGAGCAGGGGGGCGAGCAGCATGCCCCCAGGACCGGCCCCCCTGCTCCCCAGTGAGGCTCTGTGACCGCTCACGCACCACATCAGCAATGTTGCGGGGCGCCACCGGGGCAGCAAAGGCAGAGCCATGCCCAGCACCATCCAGCGGGTGCTGGGATGCCCGGCGCTGCCTGTACTTCTCCCAGTTGGGGGGAGGTGGGCGGGGAGGCGGGGGGCCCTTCTTTTTGGGGATGCGGGGTTGGTCCAGCTTGGCACGGAAAAGGTCCTTCCGGTCACGGCCCCGGGGACTGGCAGGTTCCAGGTTGAGGTGGCTCTCGGAGAAGGCTCTGCCCCGCAGCGGGCGGTGCAGCGGGTCCGGGGGGCTCTCAGGCGTGTGGGCCAGGCGGTCACTATCCCACGAGAGGTCGTGTGTGGATGTGGCCCGGTAGCAGGGTGGCCACTCTGGCTCGGTGCTCTCAAAACAGGTGTGGAAGGGGCCGAGCCTTTGGAATCCCATTTGGTAGTGGGAGAGCTCACTGGGGACAGAAGGAGACACCCGTCCCCCAACACACAGTCACCCCCCTGGCAGCTTATGCCCACCCCTGCCTCATTTTCCTCAGCTGGAGTCACTCAGCCCTGCTGGTGGGGGAAGCCCACACTCTCCCCCTGGAGATGCCCCCAGACCTCCGGGGATGAGCAAGGAGGGACCCTCCTTGCTGTGGACACCTCCTCATGCCCCCTGGCCCTGTGTGCCCAAGGAGGCACATGGTCCCATTTCACAGCACCACGCTAAGATGGACAAGGCATTACAGGAGGCGCTTTGTACATCCCCAACCAAAATCATGGCAGTCCCCACCTCTCCCTGGCGAAGGTCCCCACTGAGTGGCACACACATCCTAGCACTCCAGTACCTGGCATGGGCTCACCTGACAGACTGGCTGACTTTCCTGGTTATAGCAGGTGGCTCCCACTCATCCTGCGGGAATTCCTGCGTGGGGGAAGGAGAGGGAGTGTGAAAGAGGGGTCAACATCCCCCTCCCCAGCAACCCCATTTCATCCCATCCCCATTCAGGCACAGAAGGCATGCAGTGGGTCTGCAGGGCCAACATGGGCACAGTACTCCGCACCCCAACCCAAGGTCACACGCCAGGAGTGCAAGGGGTTGCCAGTGCTGCTCCCCAGCACAGTCCCAGGTGGAGTCACTCACCGGGGCGAAAGCTCTCCGAGGGGGCCATGCATCGCTCTCCTCTCGCCCAGATCGGGGGGCCGGGCAGCAGCAGTCGGGGCAGCGCACCCAGGGCTGGGGGTGGCAGCGGCAGGGATGACCACGAGGCACTGGCGGTGGGCACGGGTCCCCTCCGCAGTAGCGGCAGGGCTCGGGGCGCAGGGGAACCCCATAGGGGTAGGAGAAGCCCCGCACATAATCCAGCTCCCCCGGCCTCCCCAGTGGTTTGTAGCAGGGGGGCTGCTCTCGGCAGCACTCAGCGTAGGGGCCGGCAGAGCCAGGGCGGCTGGGGGACGGGGGGCTGTAAGGCTGGTCCACGGAGAGGCGGCGGATGTCGCGGTGCTCGGGCCCATGGGGCTGGAAGGCACCGGGATCGCCCACTGGGGGCTTGCTGTGCTGGGGCGGTGCCGGACGGCTGCTCTCCTCAAAGAACCGGCGGCGGTCGGCAAAGGGCAGGAGGACGCCCTCATCGCTGCCCCGTGGCGGGGAGCTGCGGGCCACCGGGCCCTGGCTGTAGCCCTCCAGCTCACCGGGGCTGGGCGAGTGCTGCGACTGCAGCTTGCGCTCCGGGGACCAGCGCCAGCGGCCCCTGGCTGTTGGCACCGCCTGCTCGGGGGATGGGGGCCCTTTGGGGCCTGGCAACAGGTCAGGGGTGGGGATACCCCGGTCCCCTGAGCGGCCAGCGTTCCTGCCGTCCTCGCTCGGTGCGGGGCTGAGACGCTCAGCCAGGGCAGGTGGTCCCTCTGCTGGCACGCTGCCCTCAGGGGGCTCCTCTGTCTCCTCCACCGGCTCCTCGCCAGGCGGGGGGGCACCGGGACCCCGGCTCTTCTGCAGCTGGGCCTTGCGCCGCTGGATCTCATTGCGCAGGCTGGTGGCGAAGCGGTCACTGCGGCGGCGCATCTGAGCAGAGCGGTGGGGAGGACCCCCTGCCCGCCGGGCCCCCGCCCGACTCTCCTCCTCCGCTGGCCCCTCGGTGCTGAGCGCCGGGCTGGCCCCCCGTCCGTCCTGCCCACAGGCTCGCTGTGGCTCGGGGCAGCAGTGGCAGGGTGGTGGGCGGCAGCAAGGCTCTGGGCAGAGTGGGGGGTCCTGGGTAGCCCCTGCGGTTCCCCCCCGGCTGCCCTCAGGGTGCAGTGGGGACAAGGTCCAGCGGTGCCCATCGGGGGCTGGCGAGGTTCGCTCACTGCTGGAGCCCACCTGCAGGGAGCGGAGCTGGGAGGCCAGCAGCTGCTCCGGAGCACTGTGCCGGTGTGGCACGTGGCCCTTGAGGGGAGACAGCAAAGGGTTGTCACCTGCTGTTGTGGCATCCGGCACTCGGTGCATGCTGCCATCCAGGTACAGCCGGTCATCAGACTCCATGCTCTCCCCCAGGAGCGGCTCAGCTGGGCACCGATCCGGGTGGGAACTCAGCATGTAATACTGGTCAGCAGAGAGACGGTCCTTTGTGGGGTACGGTGCCAGCGTCCTCCCGCCCACCGCCTCCGCCTCCCCATCCCGCTGGCAGAGGAAGGTGTCAGAGATCCATCGGCCCTTGGCATGCAGCATGTCCGCTGACATCGATGCCCGGTGCCTGTCCCCTCTGCTGCCGGGGGCTGCCCGCAGGCTGTCCCTTCTGACAGGGGGCTGGGGAGGCACAGGTGCCCGCCAGGCCTCGGGGTGCCGGCTGGTAGATGGCTCAGCCCCTGTGGTCAGGTAGCGCCCGTCAGGGGCCTTGCAGGAACCTTGAAAGCTGGAGTCAGTGGACACGGCCTCTTCAGGGCGGAGGGAGAGGGCGCAGTCAGAGGCGATGGAGCTGGCAGAGAAGGAGCTATAGGCTGAGTCCCGCTTGCTGTGGTACATGCCCTGGTCAACGGGTGAGGGGTCTCCTTCATAGTAGGCCTGGCCGGGATGGTCCAGGCTCTCCATGCTCCCGATGGAGCTGCTCCGGTCGGTGCTGCAGTGCCGGGACAGCGGGTTCCACTGCAGGGACAGCTCACTGCTGCCCGGCCCCACGCCAGCATTAGGGGTGTCTGCCACCCCCTGCCCAGCTCCGTGGAGATCCCACCCCCCTACACATACACCCTCCCTGGGACAAGGGGGCACAAAGCAGCACAGCCCCAACCTGCCCTTCACCACCGGGTTTAGGGGCAGCCCCAAGATTGGCCCGGCACTGGCAGGGGGAACAGGCATAGGGCACACAGGGTGTGCCTCACTCGAACCACTCGGGACCTCCCAGTTCTGGCAGCAGGGGCAATGGGACTAAGCAGCTCCTGGCCAGCTCCGGCAGAGCCACCGCCCCTTCCTGCCGGGAGCTGGGAGTAAACAGGCAGGGGAAAAGGCAGCGCAGTGGAAGGATAAAGGGAATGCCCAACAGTGGTGTGGGGCAGGCATGTGAGCATCAACCCCCACACCCCCTGCCCTGACCCAAGCAGGTGCCCTGTGTGCCCCGTCCCCTTGCACAGTGTCATGAATGCCCCCAGGGTCTCACCTGACATCACACCCCGAGGGCCATGAGAGGCTGAAGGCATCGGTGGGGCAGTGCATGGTGGGGGCGTCGGGGCGGCTTTCGGCGAGTTTGGCCACATGCCAGGAATGGGGCCGGAGGACGGGCACACTCCTCCTGCCAAGAGCAACAGCGGGAAAGGACAAGAATGGGGAGGAAGCCGGGCCGAGGAACCGGGGCTGAAGTCACTTCCTACGGGGCTTCCTGTCCCCCCAGGCCAGCGCCTGCCCAAGGGGGACGGCGGCAAGGAGAGTCCAGCCCTGCCAGCACCCGGCACTGGGCAGGGGGATCCCATAGTTCACCCCACTAGCCAGGGTCCCCTGCCTGCAGCATCTCTGCTGCCAGCATCAACAGGGGACCGAGGATGTGGCCCCTGTGCAGCCCACAGGCAACACCCCGGGCAAGGCAAACATCCTTGCTGGGACTGGACCGGCTTCACCAAGAAACCCTGAGGCCACATCTGTGTCTCCACCGCAAGCCTGACCTTCCCCCCTTGTTCCTTGGTCCCTCAGCATCCCCAGCAAGCACCAGCCACATCGTGTCTCCGGAGAGGAGGGGGGGTCCTGTGCTGGTCCCCATCCCAACCCCTGGCAGCTGTGGGGCTCTCCAGTCCCCACACCACATGCAGGCAGTGGTGTCCAATGCCACCGCACAGGCATGTGGTCAGCAGCCACCTCGTGAACCCCTCAAGTGCCCAGTGCTGCCCCAGCATCTGCTGTCTAGGCAAGGAGGGTGGCAAGGACAAGCTGCGGAGTCAGCACAGGGACTTCCCTTCCCAGAGCCCCCAAACTCACCATGGACGATGCTGAGCCCCAGCACAGCCCCATGGCACCCCTGCCCGGTGGGCAGTGCCCTGCGCTGCTCCTGCCCCTGGGTGCCGCTGGAGCTGGAGTCAGTCAGGATGCAGCCAAGGAATGGATGCAGGTTGGGGGTGGGGGGGAAGACTGCAAGGCCCAGCCCTGCCTCTCCTTCCTTTCCCAGGCAGGCAGGCAGGAGGCAGACAGGAAGGGAGAGGAGCGGCCACGCTTGAGGATACCGCCCAGCAAAGGGGTGGCCAGCCTGCCGCACTGCCCCGGCTCCTCTGGCTGGGGAACCCTCACCCACCCAGAGCGTTGGCAGCCGCAGGGGGGCTGATCCCCATCCCATCCCAGCAAGGGGCATCTCCAGGCTGGAGGCAAGGGCACCTCCAGGCTCCTGCAAGCTCCCTGGGCAGGCGAATCCCCACTGGCCCTCCCTGCGTCCCTCCCCCACAGCGTCCCTCCCCCACAGTGCTGCCAACCTGCGAACGATCATCTTCAGGGTGCGGTAGGAGCCCTTGATGAGGATCAGGGCCTCCTGGCGGGACCCGTACAGCGGCGTCCCGCTGATGTTCACCAGCTCGTCACCCGGCTGCAGCCGGCGGGACAGTGCAGCCTTGCCCCCATCCTCCACCTGGGCAACAGAGAGGGGCGTCAGGGGGGACACAGCCCCCAGAACATGCCAGGGGACGTGCCGCTGCCACCGGGTGCCGGGGGAGAAAGAGGCTTCAGAAAGGGGGTGCCTGAGCACCAGGCACCACAGAAGGATCTGTGCTTGCTGGGCTCCCCCTCCTTCTCTGGTCACATGAATTTCTGAGCAAGGAAAGGACATCGGGGAGGGGGGAAGAAAGAAAAATGTCCCATCCCAGCAGATTCCCCCGCGGGTGCAGGCAGCACAAGGGCCCTTTGTCCGGCGTGGATGCCAGCCCCCTGCCGCTGCTTCCAGCCCCATGTCGGGCCTGCCTGGGCACCCGTAGTGATTTCAATGCCCAAAGCATGCCATCACACCCTATGTGCCCATGGGAGACAACTAGCAGGGGATGCACTGAGCCCTGGCACATGCCTACCCTTCCCTGACACCCATGGCCAAAATGAGCCTGGTACCCTGTACTGCTGTAGCTTGGAAGACACAAGGCCACGGTGCTGCCAGCACGTGGGACCCCAGCCCACCCCCTCTGCTCCAGCAGGTAGGTGCAGCATGGGCAGCCCCGGGATGAGCTGTGCCCAGCAGGTGCAGCCAGAGAGACCATTGCCACATGGGGTGTCCTGTACCCCCTTGCCTGGCATGGATGTGGCTGGCCACTACAGCCACCCACAGAGCACAGCTAATCCAGCCCCATGCTAGGGCTCCTGCACCCATGGGCTCCTCACCCTGCCCAGCTGCTCCCAGACTCAGCCAAGGAACGAGCTCTGCTCACAGTGCCTGCAGCACCAGCCTGGGCAGCAGCCAGCCCCCAGTGACAGGGAGCACCCACAACTTCCTAGCAGGCCAGTCATTGTGCACATGCCTTTGGGCACCCTTTTCCAACCCTGGTGCTGGGCAGGTCTCAGGGGCCGTCCCGCTGCCCCTGGACAGGATGGCACCTTAGGAAGCAGGCAGCAGCAGCAGCAAGGCCTCCTGCCTGTTCAAGCAGTGACCCACAGGCCTGCCTGGTACAGCTATGCCCAGCACCCCACATCTCTCCCATTTTTTCAGGGAGCTGGGCACTGCAATGCCATGGCCAGGCTAAGCACAGCCCACTGCATCTGCCTGTGCAGGCACGCTGCCCTCCCATCCAGATGCCAGCCATGGGGCTGCCTTCCTGGCAGGGGACTGGCTGCCTGTGAGGGCTCCCAATCCCACCATGCAGTCAGTGGAGCACCTGAGTTTACCCCCTGCCACTGGGCACTGGCAGAGCAGCCAGGACAGACTCACCTTCACCCCAGTCCTCTGCCCAGCCACGTGCCCACCCAGTCCTGCCTGTCATGGCCACAGGGCTGAGTCAGACGTGAAGGGTGTCCCTCCTGCTGCAGGGCACCACCAGGCCTGCACCCGTGTCTGGGCCATACATGCACCAGGATGGACATGGCTCAGCCCTGGCATCGCTCACCATGAGCTAAATCTGGCACAAACAGCCCCTTGTTCTGCCTTCACCACCAGTGAACTCGGCACTGGCAGCCAAACGTTGACTGGACACTTCCCAAACACCACCCGTGGTGTTCATTCTGGCTCCTAATGGTGGGCACCAGATGGCTCACAGGAATATCTGCCTGCCCCAGGAGAAACTTGTCTTAGGAATCACAGCCAGAGCAATGCCAGAGCTGTGCCCACCCTGCCCCACACCAAAGTCCCTTCCTGTCCCCAACGTGCTTAAGAGGACCCTGTGCCAGAGAGCACTCGCAGCCCCATAGAGGGCCTGGAGCCCATGGGAGCCCCGCCGTGGGACTCTGCCACAGGAAAGGGATCCCGCCCGGAGTGGGAGTTTGGAATGGACACACTGTGTCACCGAGTGCGGGGACGCCCTTCCCCTTTCCGGCGCGGGGCCCGGGCCCCCCGCGCAGCAGGCGGGGGCTGCCCCCTCCCCGCACACACCTCGGTCGGCCACAGCGGCGGAGCAGTGGCCCCGGGGGACCCTCCCCTGAATGCACAGAGCGTTGGAACAAGCCCCCTTTGTCTGCCGAGCACACGCGGCGGCGGCGCGGCCGGAGGAGCGCGGGGGCCGGCACCCCGCGGCCCGCAAGGACCACCCCCCCTTCTCAGCAGCGGTGGGGAACATCCCCTGGCCCTCCCATCCCCTCCTCCGGCATCCGGCGAACCCACCGAGACCCACCGCTCCGAGGAGCCCGGCAGCCGGTCGGGGCGCAGGCAGCTGCCCCCTCCGCCCCCGGCTCCCGCCCGCCGGCGGTGCCACCCCAGGGCGCAGGGCTGGGACTGGAGCCACTTTTCCAGCTCCCCCAGCCAGACCGCGCTGCCCGCGTCCCGCCGAGGGCGTGGGGCGGCCCGGAGGCGCAACCAGCCCGGCTCGGGGCAGGGAGCAGCCCCGGGGCCGTCAGCCCAGCCCGCCGCACCCCGGCCCGGCAGGATGGTGGCACCGGGCGGGCAGGCGGCCAAAGCGCCCGGCGACAGGGGCCCGTCCGGGCACCGCGGAGAGCGGGTGCTGGGGCTTCCCCGGCCGCTGCCCGGCTCCCTGCGGGTCTCACCGCAGAGCGATGCGGCCGGCAGGGGCCGGGAATCGATGACCCCCTGTGTGCCAAGACATCGCGGCCGTGGGGGTCACCCTCACCCCGCACTCCCAGCTGCAGTCGCGGGCCCCGAACCCCGGCGTCAGCCCCGTTCCGGGCACAGTCCTGCCCCTGCGTTCCAGGGGTGCCCGGGGCGCGACGGGATGGACTTTGGTCCTCCACACCGTGGCCCTCAACGTCCCCGTAGAGCCCGGTCCCGGGGGCGCCCGTGGGCGCGGCACCGACGGGTGGGCACACGAAGGGGGGCTGAGCTCCCCCGGCTACGCCCCGCGGGACGGCACCGGCGAGGACGTGGTGGGGGGGAACGCGGGGGCCGCCCCCAACGCCAGCCCAACGGATGTGCCAGAGGAATTTCTTCCTGCCGCCGGGCCCGGGCTGTCCCTCCGCCCCCCTCGCTCCCGCTCTCCCCCCTCGGCTCTGAGCGGCGGGTCGCGGGGGTCGGGGGTACGAGGTGGCCGCCCCCGCCCCGGAGCGCCGCGACACGCGACACCGCGCCTGGGGCTCCCCGCAACCCCCGACGCCGCCGCGCCCCAGGTGTCCCCCTTCCCGCCACGGGCGGGAGGCCCGTGGCCGGGGAAATGCCGCGGAGCCCACGCGGGACCGCGCCGGCGGTGCCTACCTTGGAGACGATGAGGGGCTCGCCGTGCTCCAGCCCGCCGCGCAGCGTGAAGCCCCAGGGCGCGCCCCCCTGCAGCTGCACATGCACGTACTGGGGGGCGCCGGGCCGGCCCTCGGCCCGCTCCATGGCGGCTACAAACTACAGCCCCATCCCATCCCGGCCCGGCCCGGCCCGGCCCCGCGCCGCGGAGGAAATGACACCCCCGCCCGCCCGGGCTGAGCGGCGCGGGGCGAGTGCGGGGCGGGGCCGGGCCGACCCGCACCGGGGCTGCTCCGCCGCCGCCAATAAGGCGCGGAGGGGCGGCGGCGGCCGGCCCTGCTCGGCACGGCAGTGGCATGGCATGGCTTGGCATTGCTATGGCATGGCTTGGTGTTGCCATGGCAGGGTTCAGCATAGAGCGGCACAGATCAGCATGGCATGGCTTGGCTCAGCACAGCTCATGGCATGGCTCAGCAGGCAATGGCACAGCGCAGCACCTTGCTACTAAGCTCAGCTGGGCTTGGCACACCACCCTTTTACACAGGGACCTGCAGTGAGCTGCTTGGCTCAGCTTGGCACAGCCCAGCCAGTGTAGTTCAACTCTGTCCAGCTCAGCCCAGCATGGCATGACATGGAGTGCTGGCACAGTTCAGTGCAGAACAATACAGCACAGCTCAGCTCAGTGTGGGAGCTGGGAGTGACAGGGGAGTCAGCATGGGTTAGCTGGTCCAGTATGGCTCAGCCCACCGTGGCTCAGTGCAGCTCAGCTGGATTGGCATGTTATGGCATGGCTCAGCTCAGCTCAGCACAGGATTGAACGATTCAGTTTGGTACAGCACAACGCGACCAGGGGCCTCACCTGGTTTAGCTCCATTTGGCCTGACCCAGTTTTGCTCAGTTTAGTTTAGCTTGGGCTGACGTGGACAAGCAGGGCTGACACAGTTCGGCTTGGCACAGCATGGCCTGGCCTGGCTTAGCTTGGCCTGGCACAGTTCAGCTCAGAACAACCCAGTTTGGCCCAGCACAGTATGGTGCCGCCAGGGACCTGCAGCATTAGGGCCAGCTTGGCACAGCTTAGCCCGGCACGGTGGCACAGTATGTCTGGCAGTTCGGGAGCACTCATGTGGGTGCAAGGGGGTGGCAGTAGTGATGCAGCCCCCCCAGCTCCCCACCCTACAGTCACACTGGCGCCCTGAGCTCTGCTGCCTGCGGGCCAACACATGGTCCTGGCTCCTGTCTGGCCTGCCCATGCTGGCCTCCGCCCTGTCCCTGTCCTGCCGGGCACTTCAGGGCACGTGTGGCAGTGCGGCCCTGCTTCACCTTTATCTTTCCCTTCTAGGCCCAGGAGGGGCAGCTGTGCCACCCTTTGGGGAAACAGACAGAGGAAGGAGACGGGTGGCAGCTGAGGACGGTGGGAGTGGATCGGCACTGGTTCCCGGGGGAGCCCGGGAGTCCTGCTCCTCCCCTTCCCGCCCGGGGCCACAGCTCTTACTCATCTCTTTCCCAGACAGCACAGCTGGCCTGGAAAGCTCTGCCCTGCCAGCAACGCCTGTGGCCCCTGGTTGCCTGCCACGGCCCGGGAGGGTGGGCTTACAGTGCCAGGCTGACAGGCCACCGCAGGCTGGCTCAGCCCCAGTGCAGGAAGGGTCCCTCAAACTTTTCTTGGCAACCCCTGTCCACCAGAGCCTGCCTTAAACTCTGTCTGCATCATGCCCAGCCTGGCTGCAGGTAGCCCAGCGCACGTGCCCTGTTCTTGTGCCAGGGTATCCCAGGGCACAGGGTGGGGTTGTATCTGGGCTGTTTGTGGTGCTGGAGCCCACCCAGCAGTGATGCATGGCCCCTCTCATACGGCCACCCACATGACATCAGTCATGTCCACCCCTTGACGTGACTCTCCTGCTCTCCGCCATGGCCTTGCAACCACCCTTGCCATGCCCCTCACTCATGGCTGGCTGATGCCATGCCCAGACTTTTCCCAGCCTCCACTGGCTCGTCTGCCCCTTGTGCCCTTTCCCAAATGAGTAACCAGGGCTGCCTGGCCAGGCGTGAGGGCTCTGTGCCCTGGCTCATCACGTGGCCCCACAGCCCATTAAGCATCACACACACCCACCACCACACCCCCCACACGGCCCTCTCAGCCCTCAGCACTGTGCTCAGCTGGCACCGTGAAGGGTGGGCAGCACCTGGGGCAAGGCAGACACCAGCACACCCCCCAGCTCCCCCATGTCCCTATGCCTGCACCCAAACAGGGTGGTTCCCAAACAGTGTGACCATCCCCTGAACCCCTCCATCCCAGCAGGAGAGCAGCAGTGTCCTATGGGACTAGGCACAACACCAGTTGCCCAATGGGGGCATGGGCTGCAGCTGCTCGTACCCCACTCTGTAGTGTGCCCACGGGGCCTGTCCCAGGCAAGCACCACATAACCACAGTCCCCAGGATTGACAGTGCCTCAAATGGCCTGTGCCAGTGAGATGGTGGGCATCATGCTCACAACCCCCTCAACCTTGGGCAGGTGCTGGCAGAAAGATCTTGAAGCTGGTCAAGGGAACCAAAGCTGTGGGCATGGTGATAGTGATGGCATGGTGATGCCTGCAATGAGGTACCGCTGGCTGACCCGGCTGTACTCAGAGCTGCTGGGCTCAAGGTCGCTCTACCCACCCGTGTGCCTTAGTGTCCATCTCCCAGCTGGGGAAAGTGAGGTGCTGGACAGCCTGGCTGTCCCACAGGGCTGTTGGGGAGCAGACCCCCAGGCTCTGTGCCTGCTTGGGGCAGCATAGACCAGCTTGCAGCAATGGGCACAAAGGTGCCAAGTTGCTGATAGAGAGTCAGCACAGGGTGGGGGAGCTGAGGGGCTCTCACCTCAACAGAACACCCTGCCGGGCTCCAGCCCCCCTCCCCTGGGACCCAGGTTGCTCCTGCCTCTTTAAATCCTGATTGGGGCCATGCCTTTAAAATGAGCCTTGAGGGGGTGGACTTCCTACCCTGCAGGAGGAGGCTGGCCAGGAGCAGGTGGGCTGAGTGAACTGGTCCTCCCACCCACTCCACTTCTTCCGCCCTCCCCCCCCACTTCCCTCCCTCAGCATTTTTACAGCCCCTGTAGCTAGGCTCTGTCCCCCTGGCTTTGCACCTGGTCTCGGTTTTAGTCTAGAATTTGCACCCCTTTTGCATACAGAGTCGTCCCCCCCCCACCTTTCTGCTCCTGTGCCAAGCTGAAGCAGCTGACATCGTTGTTCTGGCTTGGTAGCAGCTGGCAGCACCCTTGGATCCTTTTGTTGGTGCCCACAACCAGCTCTGCCTCTCCAGTGGGGAGAAGCATGACTGCAGGTTCTTCCTAATTCTGCTGCTGACCAGCCCCACCTTGCCCCACTCACCCCCCTCAAACACACACTCACCTATCATGGCATTGCTCTACTCCTCCACCAGCCTTCTCCTCCTCCTTCTTGTTGTGCCCCTGTCCCAGGCTGCAAACCAGTCCCCACTGCCTGCCAGCCCCCTGCCCGCCGTCCCCACCCTGCCCCTCCTGCAGGCCCTGCAAATGCGGGCACCTGGCAGCCCTGGCTGGCGAGTGGGGCCAGCCAGCGGGCAGCCCCTGCGCTACATGCTGAACCTGTACCGCCGTGCCGCTGACCGCGAGGGCCGACCCCGCCGTGGCCGCAGCCTGGGCACCAACACCGTTCGCCTGGTCCAGGCCAGTTCCCATGGGGATCAGCCCTGGGCAGGTAAGGAACAGGTGGGCACCAAGGATGTCATGGGGGCTTAGCAAAGCCAGCAGTGTGGGCTTGAGCCCTTAGAGGGTCTCTTGCCTGCTTCCCTCTCCCTCTCTATAGTGTCCTGGCTGGCTGGCTGGGGTTGCCCTTGCCCAGGGGGTTCCCCTTGGCAGGTGTCCCAGGCTCTCCCTGCCAGTGTGAGATGGGCAAAAACATTGCTGGGCCTGTGTGCCCTTTTCCTCTTCTCATCCTGCCTGTTGCTGTGCCAGGGCAGTGGTGCTGGTGGAGAGGATGGGAATGTTCCAGACTCTCTTTGCCCTTCACCCTACCAGCAAGCCATGGCTCATGGCTGTTTTTTGCTGTGGCTTCTGCCTCGTGCTGGGGCAGATGGCTGCCACAGGCTCCACTGTGCTGTGTGGGGCTGCAAGAAAGGGGTGCTGCTGCACAGTGACAGCTGCACTGTGCTAAGGGGGCACTGACTGCTGCTTTCCTGCAGGTCGCTGGTATGTGCAGCCCCTCACCTACCACTTGGAGAGCCAGCCTGAGGCTGAGCACCTGCTCAGAGCCACTGTGGTCTACCTGCCCAGTCTGTCACTGGCCCATGGTCGCCTTCTCTGTGCTCTGGAGCTGGTGGCAGCCGGTGAGACACCTGGGATGCTGCTCAGCCCTGCCACCCGTCCCCGCCATGGCTGGGCTGAAGTTGACGTCACCCCTTACCTGGTCCTCGGGAACAGCAGCATGGGGAGCCTGGCACTGCGGCATGTCTGTGTGCATGCTGGCCGAGCAGGAGGCCACGATGCCCCAGTGACCCCCAGTCACCCTTTCCTCCTGCTCTACCTTAACGACACCCAGGCAGGGTTGGCACCTCCGGCAGCAGAGCCCCACCGGCACCGGCGTGACACCGGGACATTGGCTCATGACCTGCCCAACTACCTGCGAGAGCAGGGAGGGGATAAGAATGACTGTTCCCTGCGCCCCTTCTCTGTCAGCTTTGCACAGCTGGGCTGGGACCACTGGATCATCGCTCCCCACCGCTACAACCCGCGCTACTGCAAGGGCACCTGTCCCCACCTACTCCGCTACGACTACCACGCGCCCAACCACGCTGTGGTGCAGAGCTTTGTTCATCAGCTGGTGGATGCCAGCGTGCCCCGGCCCTCCTGTGTGCCCTACCGCTACAGCCCCATCAGCGTCCTCATGATCGAGCGCAACGGAGGCATCCTCTACAAGGAGTACGAGAACATGATCGCAGAGTCCTGCACCTGCCGGTAATTCCCAGTGCCCTGGCGCAGCACCCCTGGGCTCTGCCTGTTCCTGTGCATCTGGACTTTAATGTTTATCTTGCTCTGCCTGGGGCTCACTCTACTCGTCTCCCCTCCCCGTGCAGCACTGCTCTGTGGGGAGGTTTTACAATGACAGTTTTATGTAAAATGTGGGTTTTTAAAGGCAAGAGCCTGTGCTGGGGTGGTTGCCCCGTGGCATCTGTCCTTCCTGCAGCCCCCATGGCTGCTGCCTGGTTTTGGTGGGCAGGGGGGCTTGGCCTGATATTCCCAGAAATGAGCTGTGTCCCTGAACTGGAGTACGAAGCTCACAGGAGGTGATTGGGAGTCTCCTGGTGAAGCCAGGGCAGGGAGAGTGAGCAGTCCATGTGTCTCTGTGTTTGGCACCACATTGGTGTTGTCAGGATCTGATGTGACCGTGCCTGTGGGATTCCTTCCCAGCTCACATGCACTCCATCTTGTCTAGTCTCAGCTGCAGTGGCATCTCACTGGGTTGGGAATTTGGGCTGGAGAGGGAGAGGAAGCCTCTCTCTTCCCCTCCAGTTCTGTTCTGGGGAGGACTGTGACATTGGAGGAACCTGAGCTGCCATTTCTGCTCCCAGTGCTAGGGGCCAGGCAGCTGCCTGTACTGGGCTCTGCCTGCTGCTTCCTCCAAAACACTTGTCCTTCAGCTCCTTGGCTTGCCCTCTAGCAGGGCTCAAGTCTCGCCCTATCCCAGGGGTCAGACTCCCATCGTGGTGGGAGGTGTCCCTCTGCCTTCTCGCACTCCTGCTGTCCCACAGGCCTTGGGCTCTGCTGGGCTCCTGGCATGTCCCTGTTCCCAGAAGAGTCTGTGCTGCTCTCAGCACCCCCACTGCCTGACTTTCCTCTATTTATTGCTTGACTGCAAATAAATAAATTGATGGATTTTGCTAAAGACCATCTTGGCTTGTTCTTGCATTGTCCCTTGGGTGCAGTAGGTTCCTCCTGGGACAGGCTGCCCTTGTGCCCTTGTGGGGGTGAGTGCAGGGGTAAATCCCAGATGGTTCAAGCAGGAGCAGCACAGTCCTGTCCCAGGGCAGAAGGGACTAGATGTGGCTACAGGTAGCTGTCTCCATGGGGCTGGGAACAAGGGATGCCCACATCCCCCTGTACGGGAAAGTCCTGGGGGACTTGGATGGGGGCAGGGGGGGCTGTGTGTGCAATGAGCTGCATCTCCCTGGGCTGGCTGGCTGGCTGTGGCCAAGGCATTTGTCTGCCAGGGCTATTTTGGGAAGGTGTCTTCAGACAAACCTGCCTGTTGCAGGGTATGATGCCCTGTGTTTGCAGTGCTAGGACTAAGTTTCCCTTCTTTGAGCAGCAAGGCATAGGGTGGCAGCTGTCATCCTTGTCAACAGAGCTTGGTGGCACTGCCACCTACCAGCTGGGTGCTGTCTCTGCATCCTCAGCTCGTGGCTTTTGCCAGGGTCTCTTCTTGCTTGGCCTCTAGCCTCATCTGTTACTGCTGGCCCAAGCTCCATGGGGATGTTTGAGCAGTTTTTTTTTCCTGTGGGTGTTTGCTGTTGGGCAGCGTGCTGTCAGCTCAAATTCCTCCCCTTCCTGCCAGCCTCAAAATTTCTCTCCCATACTGGCAGAGAGAGAAGCCACAGAGACCCACACTCCTTTCCTGCCCCTTGTCCCCAGTCAGCTACGTCTTGGTCATGGGTGGAGAATGACTTCAGCTTTTTTGGAAGCTCACAGACCTGATCCGGGGGATAGATTTCCCCTTGTCAATCATTAAGTGTGTGGTATTGACTCATTCAGGCAAAGGGAGGATGAAAGGCATGGAGTTGGACACCCCTGGATACCAGTGCCTGGTGCTGGCCCTGCCTGGGACCCATACCCTTGCCTACTGCCAGGCCCCCTTGGACCTGCTGGGCACATGGAGATGGATGAGCACTGGAGTTTGTTTGTCCCAGCCCTGTGCCCTCAGATGCACTGTGGCAATGGGATCTTGTGCCTGTTGGGCTGGGCCCTTTCCCTGGGTACCCCTGGGTGCCCAGAGGCTGCCCTAGCAGGGGGATTTCCTCCATGCTGGTGGTGGGGCAGGTGCTGTCACAGGGATAGAGGAGCAGCAGTTCAGGAAAGAGCCATTGTCCCCAGCTGACCCTGGCACTGTGCCCAAAACAGTGCCAGGGCAGAGGCAGGTGGAGGGTGCAGGGACCCTGGCCTGCTGCCCTGGTGCACCTTTCAGGGGGAATCTTCCTGCCGATCCCACAGCCCTGTGAGCCCCATGGACACAGCCTGGCATTCCCTGTGGGAAGCATCAGGAGTCCCGGCTTTGGGGACACACACCCAACCCATCCTCAGGCAGGGGTCTTGCCTATGGAGCTGCTGCCTGTACAGGGGGCAGCAGTGGCCCCTTGCTCTCTTCCAGGCCAGCCAGTATATCCCTGTCCCCTTCTGCCCTGCTCCCAGCTCTTTCCCCTCCCCCAAACCACATTCTGGGGCTTTGCTCTGTTTCCACAGGGTCCCCATCCACTATTCCTCTTGCTGCCCCTCCCAAGCGGGCACAACCACCTCACACCCCCCATCCTCTGGGCTGACACTGGACAGAGAGGGGACCTGCCCCACATGCCCTCTCAGTGCTGAGGCAAATCTGGGCCAGGCACAGCAAGGGGGCACCAGGATGGAGCTCCCCCAGCTGTGGAGAGCAGCTGCCCCCCAGGAACCCTGCTGGGGGCTGTAACTGGAGACAAACAGTGATGCCCAGGCTCCAGACACCCCACCTCCAGACACCTGCAGAGGTGCTGGCAGCCCCCAGCTGGGGTGGGGGGGTAACAAGGGACTGTGTCTCCATCCATGTGTCCATACAGTCCTGCATCGGTGCATGTGTCCGTCTGGGTGTCTGTGCAGTTCCACACCGGTCCGTGTGTCCATTCCACACTGGCACACGTGTGTGTGAATCCACGTGTCCGTGTCTCTATCCATGTGTTTGTGTATCCGTGTGTCTGCGTGTCTGTCCATGTATCTGTGTCCATCCATGTGTCTATGTATCTGCATGTCCATGTATCTGCGTGTCCATCTGTCCGTGTATCTGTGCATGTGTGTCCATCCATGTATCCGTGTATCTGTGTATCCACGTGTCCCCATGTCCGTGTGTCTCCGTGTCCCCATGTCCCTGTATCCGCGTGTCCGCGGATCTGTGTGTCCCTGTGTCAGTTTCCTCGTGTCCATATGTCTGCGTGTCCGTGTATCCATGTATCCGCGCGTCGGTCTGTGTATCCGTGTGTCCCCCAGTCCGTGTCCCCGAGAGTCCCCGAGTGTCCCCGAGTGTCCCCGAGTGTCCCCGAGTGTCCCCGAGTGTCCCCGTGTCCGCCCGCAGCGCTGTTCGCCCTCTGCCCAGCAGGGGGCGCCGTCGGGGCGCTCCCGTGCCCTCCGGTGCCGCCATGGCGGCGGGTCCTGCCCGCTCCGTAGTGAGCGCCCCGCGGCCCGAGGCCGCCGCGGGCGGGGAGCGCGGGGCAGCGCGGGTGGAGCGGCCGCTCCTGGGGCGCGGCGGTGCTCGGGCAGCGTTGCGGGCGGCAGCGAGCGGGCGATGCCGCGGGGCGGGGCGAGACGAGGCGGGGCGGGGCGGGGCGGGGCGCTGCCAGGACCCGTCCCGCCCCGTCCCGTCCCGTCCCGGCAGTGCCGGTGCCGCTGCCGCCGCCGCCGCCATGAGGAGCCGGAGCAACTCGGGCGTGCGCCTGGACGGCTACGCGCGCTTGGTGCAGCAGACCATCCTCCGCCACCAGGTGCGGGCACTGCCCCGGAGCGGGGGGTGGGCCCGGGGACCCCGGGCGTCCCGCCGGCCCCTGGGCAGTGGAGTGACCTGGGAACGGTGTGTCCCCTCCGCAGGACGCGGTGACGGGGCTGCTCCCCGCCAGCGCCGACCACCGGGATGCCTGGGTCCGGGACAACGTGTACAGCATCCTGGCGGTCTGGGGGCTCGGCCTGGCCTACCGCAAGAACGCCGACCGGGACGAGGACAAGGCCAAGGCCTACGAGCTGGAGCAGGTCGGGGCGAGCACGGCCCAGGCGGGGCTGGGGGCACCCGGGGGCTGCCGCCACTTCGGGCGGGTCAGCCTTTGGGACAACCGGGCCAGGGGCCCGAAGGCCCCGTGGGGGGTCGTGCAGTGAGGATGAGTACAGGGCTGCTCCCCGGCGCGGGAAGCGATAGGAAGGGATGTCAGAATCTGCTCTTCCCAGAGCACCCTGGAGCCCAGCCAGAGGGTCCGGCCCTCTGGCTCGGGGGTGATCTGGGGCCACAGCCCTTCTCCCAGGGACTGGGGAGCCGTGTCCTGCAGCTGTGCCCTCTGTCCCGCTGCATAGCACAGCAGCTTCGCCCTGCTGGCAGGCAAAGAAATCTTCCCTCTGCTGTTGCCCGGGGAGCAGGGGCTGTAGAAATGTGAGCAGGGGCTCCGGTTGCAGACGCTGAGCCCTGCAAAGGTCAGCGGCCAGCTGAGCCTGAATCAGGGCTTATGGAGATTAACAGGGCTGTTTTCCTTGTTCCTGCAGAGTGTGGTGAAGCTGATGCGGGGACTGCTCCAGTGCATGATGAGACAGGTAGGTGCTGGGGAGCACCTCTGGGTGACAAGTGGTCTCCTTAAAGCCCAGCTGTGCCACAGAGACTAGCTTTACCAGCTCTCCCCAGCCTTCCCTGACGAGCAGAGGGAAGGCTCCCTTCCAGCAAGTCTTGAAATAAGTTCTGAGTGAGCATCTGTCCCTGGCTGTGATTGAAGTTCCAGTGCTGTGGGCTGGTGGCCAGTGTAGCCTTTGCCAGCTACTGTCTGTCTCGTGGCCTGGCTGGCGCTAGGACTCTGCAGCTCTCCTTCCTGAAGGCATTTGGGGTGACCCTTTCTCTCTGTGTGGTGCAGCTGTGGCATGGGCCCTCCACAGCTGCAGCCCTGCACTGCTATGGCCTGTGAGCCACTGTGGCCTCTGCCTTGGTGAGCAGAGGGGCAGCCCAGCACTTGTGGAATTTCTGCCCTGCCAGGCATGGCTCCACATGCTGGGCTCCTGGCACAGGGCAGCTCTTGGCTTGAGAGATGTCAAGCCTCTCTGGAGACAGGATTCTATGAACTCCTGCATCCCTTTACTCTTCTCAAGGTGGACAAGGTGGAGGCCTTCAAGTACAGCCAGAGCACCAAGGACTGCCTGCATGCCAAGTATAACACCCAGACCTGTGCCACTGTGGTGGGAGACAACGAATGGGGTCACCTACAGCTGGATGCCACCTCCCTTTACCTGCTCATGCTGGCGCAAATGACAGCCTCAGGTAATGCTGTTGGGGGCTGCCATCTCAGCTTTGAGCGTGCTGGTCTCTAGGCTCTCCAGAGCCTCAGTTTGGGTGCAGCTTCCTGGGTGCCAAGCTGCTGCAGTGGCTTCCCTGACTCCACTGCTTTCTTATGCTTGCAGCACCCGTGGTGGGTTTCGGCCCCTTGATGTCCATCTCTCCAAGAGCCCCCATGTGTCTGAAACCCCAGTGCAGCCATAGGGGCTGGGATTGGAGATGGGAGTCAGCCAGGACATGGCTCCCACTGGGCAGGCATTCAGTGGGGAGGAGGGATCCCTGGGTTACTGCAGCCCCATCTTGGGCATACATGTGGGCTTGGAGTGGCTGATGTGAATTCTTCCCCCTGCTTTAGGCCTCCACATAATTCACAGTTTGGATGAAGTCAACTTTATCCAGAACCTTGTGTTCTACATTGAAGCCGCCTACAAAACTGCGGTGGGTAGTGCATGCTGGGGAAGGGGAGCGTGCTCTGGTGCTGGAGGTGTT
The DNA here is from genome assembly GCA_035041135.1 of Platyrinchus mystaceus. Taxonomy (NCBI): domain Eukaryota; kingdom Metazoa; phylum Chordata; class Aves; order Passeriformes; family Tyrannidae; genus Platyrinchus; species Platyrinchus mystaceus. Next base: position 19,785,291 of record JAWWLV010000158.1, read on the forward strand.
GGGCTGGTGTCCAGGGGCAGCTGTGGGTCCCCCCTGAGCCCCACTGGCACCTCCTGGAAGCACTGCTGATGGGTGGGATTCAGAGGCTTTCTGGGTGTGTTGTGAACCAGTGCCTGCTGCCTCTGCACAGGACTTTGGGATTTGGGAGCGCGGGGACAAGACAAACCAGGGCATCACCGAGTTGAATGCCAGCTCTGTCGGCATGGCCAAGGTGAGCTGGGGAGAAGTGCTGGCTGGGGGTGGGGAGCACCAGCGGCCCTGAGCTGCTTTTTGACAGTGCAGGCTGGGCATGTTGAACTGTTGAGGCTCAATGCTCCATGCAGTCGTTGTTTCCTGGAGAGGAGGACTCTTCTCCTTGTGCACTGGGATAAAACTGTGCCTCTCTAAACTGAGTTTTGGCTGAACTGGGAGTGAAGAGTTAATTGGTGTGGGTGGCAGAAATGTCCAGGGCCCTGTTGATGTCTGGCTACCCGTGGCTTTGGAGATGAGGTCCCATTTTGACCAAAGGTGTTCTGCAGCCACAGCTCTCAGGGTTCAAATTCTTTTAAATTTGAGCAGTGCATTACACACAGGGACTGGCATGGGGTGAAAGCTCTTACAGATGGGCAGCATGGTGGAGAACATGCTTCTTTGAGTCTGCTTGCAGGCTGCCCTGGAGGCACTGGATGAGCTGGATCTCTTTGGAGCCAAGGGAGGCCCGCAGTCAGTGATACGGGTGCTGTCAGATGAGGTGCAGCACTGCCAGGTGAGACCCGTGGGGCCATCACACCATTGCAGGAGGAACTGTGATCTGCTGGGGTTGTCGTGTGCCTGGCCTTGCAACATAACCACCCCTCATTCTCCCCTGCCCAGTCAATCCTCCACTCAATGCTGCCCAGGGCCTCCACATCCAAGGAGGTGGATGCCAGTGTGCTCTCTGTCATCTCCTATCCGGCGTTCGCTGTGGAGGACAGCGAGCTGGTGGAAATCACCAAGCAAGAGATCATCACGAAGCTGCAGGTGAGCAGCTCTGCCCTCATCTCACTATTTCCAGGGGACAGCTTCAGTCCAAACTGTTGTAGCCCTTTTCTTCCCAAAAACATCCTCGGGGAGGGGGTGCTGGAGGATGTCCTCTCCCAGTCTCCATGACCTGTGTCAGGGATGTGCAAAGAGGCAGCCCTGTGTCGTGTGGCCCTGGGTTGTGATTGTGGTGCCTGAGCACTGGGTGAGCAAGAGAGGGGGTGTTTGGCTGGAGGAGACACCCCACCCCTGCTTCTGCATTGAAGGTACAAGATGCCTCACGCTGTGCCTCCCGCTCGGCATCTCTTTTCCTCCCTTCCAGGGGCGCTATGGCTGCTGCCGCTTCCTCCGGGATGGATACAGGACCCCCAAAGAGGTGAGTGTCCCCAGCCCTGCCACCTGCCAGCAGCAGGCCGCCGGATGCAGCACAAAGGCTGTGTTGGGGAGCACTGGCAGGACAAGAGCCCTGACTAACCCCAGGTGGTGTCATGGGTCTGGGCAAGGCTTCCCAAAATGCCAGAGTTCATTGCAGAGGTGGTGTGTTCCACTCATGCCCATAGCAGATGGCCAGAGGCTGGCTCTGCCTCCATCCTGGGACTTTGTGTTGTGTCTCCCTTGGGCTGGGGGAAGGTGGGACCAGTGCCCTGCATGGGAGCCCTGATGAGGTGGGCTCTCCCAGGGCTGAACCAGCCCTGAGCTAGGGCTGGAGGCCTGGGGAGGTGACCACGCAGAGCTCCTCATCTGCTTCAGCACCAGAGGTCACAAAGCTGCTTCTGCCTCTCCCAGGCCAGCAAGCAGCTTGGGTACTGCCATAGTGGCTCTCAGGAGACTCCGCTGCTGCTCTGGGGAGGGAAAACCTGAAAACCTTATAAGCAACAATCTCATTTGATAACCACTGAACTAGGAAATGGTACTTGGAGGCTCTTAAATCATCACCAGCTGCTGGGCCCATAACCTGATGGGGCTCCTTTGGGCACGAGTGCCTCTGAATGCTTCTCGGCTCTGCCTCTGCAGACCTGCCCATAATAGGCATCGTGTGTGGCTGCCCCCTTCCAGAGCCAAAGAGAAGCAGCAGCATCTCCAGTCCAACACTCCCAGTGCTTGTGAGCTTTGCCAGTGTGCAGAGCCATGGGGAACTGTGAGGCACAGAAAGGGCAGCAGTGCCTGCAGGGGCATACAGCTGGCTGGAGTCAGGTCAGACTTTGGGAGCTTGTAGCTGGAGTGCAGGCACTGTAGAACAGTGTAGGCACTGTTCCTTCTGTCCTCCCTGCCTAAGAGTCTGCTAAGGCCAGCACTCTTCCTTCTCTGGAGCAAACAGAGCAGTTAGCAGGGAGGGTTGAGCTTGGGTCCTATGGGGCACTACACCACACACAGCTGGACTGGGAGGACTCGGCACAGTCATCCTGACAACTTCCCTTGTGTCACTGGCACCACATGGCAGAAGGGACCCTGCTCTCTGGCCCTGCACAACCAGCCCAAGCCCTTGCACCTGGCTGGGCCAGCTTGATGATGCTGGAGGAGGCAGATGCTGTGGGGCTGGGGCAGAGCAGGCAAGGCAAAGGGGACCCAGTGTGGCACAGGGAACGTCATGCTGTTGCTGTACAACAGCACAGTGTCTGGGGTGTTTTGGGGCACTGGTGTGCTCTCCTGGTGACAGGGTAGACTCCAGGAAGGGTGAGTCTCTTCATCATCAGTGCAGGGTGCTTGGGAGGGGGGTGTCTGATGGAGAGAACAGAGGCTGGAGGTGAAACTGCTTTTCTGCTCTGTCTTGGCCATCGTCTGCAGAGGAGGGGTGGGAGGGAATTTGAGGCTGGGGGTCTTGTGGGGAGGAGAAGCCCTGTCAGTTTAAGGGGATCCTGCTGCCCACTGTCTGCCTTGCTGTCACTTACAGGACCCCAAACGCCTATACTATGAACCCGCTGAGCTGAAGCTGTTTGAGAACATCGAGTGTGAGTGGCCTCTCTTCTGGGCATATTTGATCATTGATGGGATTTTCAGTGGAAACATGGAGCAGGTAAGGGGGGCAGGACCTCTGGGGTGGTGGGAAGAAAGTCCCTGGCAGGCAAGGCGTGCAGGGAAAGGATTCAAGGAGCCATGACTAGGAGCAGATTCTCTCTGCTCTCTCCTCAGGTGCAGGAGTACCGGGAAGCCCTTGAGGGGGTTCTCATCAAGGGGAAGAATGGGGTACACCTGGTGCCAGAGCTGTACAGTGTCCCACCGGATAAGGTGAGCGATCCTGAGCTGTGGTGGGATGTGGGAGTGCCTCACAGAATATTCTAAGTTGGAAGGGAGCCACCAAGTCCAACTACAGAAACTCCTGGTCTCGTTACCAGATAATTAGGTTTTAAGTGCTTATTAACACAAAATGTTAGTAAAGTAGCACATACGCTGTATGGAAACCTCATGTATAAAAAGTGAGGCTTGGAGCTGTTATAAAACCATGTTGGATAAAAACTGGTGGTTTTTCCCCAAAGCATTTCTTTCCATCGTACACAAGGATGCTTTGCTGACAGTCTGCTCGCTCAGAGGCTGAGTGCTCCGAGAGCTCAGGACAAGTGGACCTGGGCTGAGGAGATGGTGCTGAGCTCCTGTTCAGTGGTGAGGGGGTTTGTGTGGGCCTTGGTTGAGAGCAGTGGCCTCCTGGTGCCCAGGTCATGCAGGATAGGTGCTCTCCTCACCAGCATTTGAGAGCATCTCCCCAGTGCACCTTGGGCATGTTAGTCCTAATGGCCTGAGCTGGGAAACCAAACATGATCTGAGCAGCTGATCTGTTGTCTGACATGGATGTCTGGGACAGTCACAAGAAGAGGGGAGGAATGTAGCCAGGCTGTTTTGGACCCTCTCTGATAAATGCTGTTGTAGGCTCTTGTTTCAAGCCTTGAACTGCTGGACTTCAAAATACAGTGAGGATGCTTCCTTCAGTATCCTGTGTCTGTGGATCCCTGCTTAACCTCCTGGCTTGTCTTCCAGGTGGATGAGGAGTACAGGAACCCCCACACTGTGGACAGGATACCCATGGGCAAGCTGCCTCACATGTGGGGGCAGTCCCTCTACATCCTGGGCTGCCTGATGGCTGAGGTACAGTCACCCTGGGTGCTGGGGAGGGCTATGGGGCCAGGCTCTGAGCTCTCAAGGGCCAAGTGCTGCCATCTGCCATGGGGAAGTTGCTAGTCCCATCCCCCAGGATCTCTTAAAGGTGGGTTGTCCATAGGCATTGCCCATTCTACCCTGCCCACAAGACGTTAATCTGCTCACACTGTTTTTTCCTCAGGGGTTTCTGGCTCCTGGTGAAATAGATCCCCTCAACCGCCGTTTCGCGACTGTCCCCAAGCCTGATGTGGTGGTTCAAGGTGAGGGAAAGGAACACTAGTCCCTTTGAGCCTGGCAGGTCTGGGGACTCTGGCAGTGCAAAATTCACAGGGCGGCTCTGGGTGGCTCTGCTTGCTGCGCTGCTGCCGTTACATCCCAATCTCAGACCTGGCAAGGGGGGTGGAAGATGGGGTGCAAGTCCTTCCATTCCACCCTGTGTTGACTGAGGGAAATAACAGCTGCTGTAGCCTCCTCTGCAGAGAGGTTGAAAACTGTCTTCCTGCCACTCGGTGCAGACACTTGGGTGTAGAGAGTGTTAGGAGGGTCAAGGCAGACCCCTGCAGTGGGAACTGGTTCCCAAAGGGACCCCTGACAGCCGCCTCTCTGTGGTGTGGCACCTTGTATGTGTCCCCAAAGGCATGAGGCAGTGCTGTCACACCCTTGTGCCCCTGTTGCAGTGAACCTGTCCTTCCACAGTGTGCATCCTGGCTGAGACAGAGGGGATCAAGGCAATCCTGGAAAAGGAGGGCATCGACGTGGAGACTGTGGAAGATGTCTACCCCATCAGAGTGCAGCCTGCCCGCATCCTCAGCCACATCTATGCCCGGCTGGGTGAGCTGGACTCCCTGCTCCTGCAGCAAAGGGGGTGCAGAAGGGTCTGTCCCACCCCTGGCACTCCTACTCATAGACACTCATATCCTGCTCTCTGCCTGCCTGATGGGGGTTCTGCTGCCCATTTCTGAGCCCAGTAAAGCCACTCGTGCCCAAGGGGAACGAGGTGACAAGCGGTGTTGTTCAGGGTTATTCTGACAGGGATAGAGCTCAGGCATTGCAGTTGCTCAGTCACTCCAGCAGGGACAGACAGACTTTGATCCCTATAGGAGGGACCTGGTGTGTACAGGAGTTGGCTTTTGTTCCTGTACCCAGATCTCCATGGGGGAGGCCAACCAGACCCCAGGAAGGGTCTCCTGGCTGTCCCTGGCAGAGAGAGCCTGGAGCTCAGGCAGGATGGCTGTTGTTGGGGGGTGGGCAGGGCTGAGTGTGAGGGGAGGGTGTGCTCAGCTCTGCACGCATGTTCCCTGATGCCGCAACCCCTCGGGCATCGGGCTTGTTGTGCAGGAGCCAGGGATCTAGCCTGGGCCAAAGGAGACACCTGATCTGCTGTGATTTTAATTTGATGGCTAATTCAGGCCACCAAAATGCCAAGTGTGAGATGGGCAGGGGGAACAGCCTGGCAGCTGCCAGGGCTGACATGAGCAAGGGGCGATACTGTGCTGCAGCATCCTGGGCTCTGGGAGTAATCTGTGAGCAATGGGAATGCTGATAGAACTGTCAGCTTTGGGAGAGCAGTCCTATGCAGAGGAGTACCCCTAGCCCTGTTCTAACTTCTGACATCCCCAAAAACCTGGAGGTGTGACATGTTGCAGAAGTCAGGACAGGCTGTGTGCCCCTGTTTGAGCATGTCTCTAGCCCCCTGGGCAGGGCTGGAGACAGACTATCACTGCCACTTAGGGGCTTTACCAGCTTGACACAGGGTTCTGGGGTATCCCACCTACAAACCAGCATTTTCCTGCTGGCTGGTAGCAAGAGGCCTGGCACTGCTTGCTGCTGCAGCCCCTTTCATTAGAAGGCTTGCACTAAAAACTCCTCTTCCTGCCCTCCCAGGCCGCAACAAGCAGATGAGCCTGACTGGACGGCCCTACCGGCACATGGGTGTCCTTGGGACCTCCAAGCTCTACAAAATCAGGAAGAGCATCTTTACCTTTACCCCACAGGTGGGTGACATTGCATGGGCTCATTCCCAGCTGTTATGTGATCTGGAACTGGGCAAGAAGTTTCTCCACTGGCTGAGTGCTAGAGTTATTCTCAAGTGTGGCCCAACAACCTCTGGGAGTGTGGAGCAGCCCCAGCACTGTGGTGTGAGGCAGCACAGTTGATGGTTCTGGCTGTGTGCATGCTTGGAGAGGTGGTTTGAGCCTTCTTGTAATCAGTATTGGGTGAAAATCTCTTTGCTACCCTGACAAGGACACTGGGAGGAGGCCTGGATGCTGCTGCTGAGCAGTGGCGTTAGTTACTTCCTCATAGTAGCTAGTGGCCAGTAGCTGCCCTAGAAGTTGAGGGTCCCTTGCTAGACTGTACTGGCACCTGCCAAGTAAGGTGGGATGAGCTGTCAGTGCAAAGGAGCATGTCCTTCGTGTGCACAGCATGGCTGGCCTGGCTGAGTGCCTGTGGGAGGATGAGGGTGGCACCATAGGGACCTGTTGGCTGCACGAAGGGCCGCTCACGTCTCCTGCTGTCCTCGCAGTTCATAGACCAGCAGCAGTTCTACCTGGCTCTTGACAACAAGATGATTGTGGAGATGCTGAGGACAGACCTCTCCTATCTCTGCAGCCGCTGGAGAATGACTGGGCGACCAACCATCACCTTCCCCATCTCCCACATCATGCTCGGTATAGATCCCCCAGCCTGGCAAAGCGTTTGGCTATAGCAGCCCTGGGAAGCAGCCTCTGCAGGAGGAAGGGGGTGGGCAGATGTGTGACTGGCTCAGTAATGGGGACATGGTGGGGCTAGAGCAGCCTGTAGTGTCCTGTGAAGAGCTTACCACTCAGAGGAGCCACACCAAGTAGGCAGTTGGCCTGGCAGCTGGCAGGGTTGCCTGCCAGGCAGTAGTGCCTGCATCTCAATGGCTGCTCGCTGACATGGAGTTCTTCAAGCTCCAGACAACCTGGCTTGTGGGAAGGCCTTTTGGGAGCACGACCAAAAAAGCAGTTCCCCTGTAGGAGTGTTCTTGGGGCTCTTTCTGCATCTTGACTCCTCACTAAGACTGACCACCTGCTAAAGGCTTTCCTAGGCAACAGGGAAGAGAAAACAGTAAACCAGAAGGAGCAAAGAGCTCTACAATGGCATAGAGCAGAACTGGCTTGCCCACAGCAGCTCACAGCTTCCCCATGAGCCTGGTGCAGGGAAGTGACTCTGCTCTGCTTTCAGGCCTTTTTGATTCTCCTTGTGTACTTAAGATGTCTTGAGCGTGCCCTTTGCTGTGGTGCCTCCTGCCCCTGACAGCAGCCCCCCCATGTGCTGCCTCATATGAAAGGCAGGGAGAGAACAGGGTGCTGTTGCGTGCTGTTGTCTGGTACTGTCAGCTTCAGCCAAGGTGAAATCTCAGGAGCCTGGAGTGCATCTTGGCATAGTTTTCCTGGAATCCAGCCTGGACAGTCCCGAATTTCCCGTTTTGGGTGGTGCTTTTGGTACCACAACATGTCTGCTTGCCCCAAAGCAAGGGTCTGCCTGTGGTGCTTTGGGTGTCTGAATGCCCACCTGTCCCTGGGTTACCTTCTGGGAGCCAGCTTGAGCAGTAGAGCCTGACTGCCTGTGCCTCTTCCCCACAGATGAAACGGGCAATGGTGTGCATCCCACGGTGCTGGCGATGCTGCGGAAGCTGCAGGACGGGTATTTTGGTGGTGCAAGGTGAGCGCACCCTCCTGGGGTGAGGGCTGTTAAGCCTCCAGGAGCCTGGTGGGTAGTGCATTGGCCTTGGGGAAACAAGCTGGGGAGGACACATTGGGGTGTGCTAGGCTGTCAGTGCACCCTGGGGCTACAGTCCCAACGGAGTCTCCCAGCCAGGAGATGAGAGGATATAGCTTTTCATGTCGTCAAACCCATGGCTGCAGGATCCTTCTAATAGCTTTTGGGCAGCCCTTCCATGCCCACCTTTGGCTGAAGGAGTTGCAGACAGCTAAAGCAGACATCGGTGTGCATATGCTCCTGACAGGTCCATCTCTCCCTGCCAAAGGGCCTGCCCTGGAGCCAGGAGGTAAAGCCAAGGGTACTGCCTTCCCTTTCCTCTCCCATGTGACCTCCCCGTCTCTCGCCCAGGACCCAGACGGGTAAATTGTCGGAGTTCCTGACAACGTCATGCCGAACGCACCTCAGTTTTATGGACCCTGGGCCAGAGGGTAAGGTCTTTGCCAAGAGTTACAGGCTCTGCAGGGACAGCTTTGAGAAGCTTCACAATGAGGAGTGGCTGCATGGCTTGCAGGTAGCAGAGGAGGGTAAGGGAGAACAGGCCAGTTGCTGCTGTGGGCTGGCAAATGTCCAACTCACCCTTAAACCCGTAACACCCAACCTCCCTGCTAGCATCCATGCACTTCGGTTTTCACCATGTTCCCATCTGACCCTGTCAACCTTGTCAGGAACAAGCTACTCCAGCCTTTGTAGGGAAGAGACAAAGGATTGGCAGCTTACCTCCACTGTAGAGATGTGGCTGAGGGTCTTTGGTGCACTAGTGGTGCAATGTGATGGCACAGTGACCAAGGCACTGGGGAAGAGCCACCATGTCCCTAAGCAATCTCTGTCTTTTTCCCAAAACCTTTGCCCCTTCCCTGGGCAGAGGTGCTCCAGTGGGTACCAAACTGAAGCCTTACTGCAGTGTAGAGGGTGTCTGAGAGTGCCTTGGCCCATCACAGCATGAGGGTCCCCCCTTGTGCTGGGACCGTGACAGGGTGCAAGTTTTACTGTTCCTCTTGCAAGCAGGCCTGGGGACATTCCCTCCTGTGTGACCTAGTGCTGGTTGTCATCAGCCTGCCCACCATCTGCTCTGCCTCTGCAGCTCCTGCAGCCAGTGTCTGCACTGCTATGACTGAATACTCATTTCTTTTGCCCTTCTCTTGCTTTGCTTGCAGCCTCCTTACAGGCTGCATCTGGGTTTGTCCAAGGTGTTTGCTTCCCCTCCAGCCCCAGGGGGAGACAGGGGAAAGACCTGCCTGGCCTTTCTACGGCATCTCAAAGATGCTGAGTTTTAAGTTTTTCCTGTGGTCAGATGCTGCAGCCAGGCAGGAGGATGTTCTCAAGTCTGGTGCCTGGAGGACTCCTCCAGCTGAGCCTCCAGGCAGTGGTATGAGGCATTCCCTCAAGGCAATGCCAGGCTGCTTCAGGTACAGTCCGCAGCTCACCTCCTGGGCCTGACACACCTCCGAGTTTGCCAGCTGGAGAACAGCATGGCTTTGCCATGGCCCACTGGAAGTGCATTGTCAGTTCTGTGTTTTATCAGGGGTATCTTGCCCAGGGGCACCCCCCTCACTTTTACCTCCCAGCTGAGCAGAGATCTGGCCTCTGAGCACTATCTTCCATGCTGCTGTTAGCATGTGGTGCCTCTGGTGCTCCTGATATGACATTGAGAGCAGTTGGAGCTGCTCGAGGCTGGGCAAAGAGAAGGCAGGAGCCATAACTTATCCTCTACCTCCTAATTAGAAATAACTTGCAAAACTCACCCTGCCTTGCTTCTGTGCTGGAGTCCTGCTTGGAAGATGCCTTAGCTGTGCTGGAGTGCTCCTGAGTGGTCTCTGGCTGTGCCTCTGAAGGGAAAGAGCGTGAGGGTTTCACTGCCTGGTTGGAGTGGGACACTCCTGTCCTTGCACAGGCTTGTACCAAACACATGATGCAGCACCATGGCTTCCTTTGTCCAGACGGGACTTGGAGGGAGCTCCAGTTTGGCCCTAACTGTCAGCCAGTGTCCCAGGCAGCAGAGTTGTACAGGAACAGGGGTGGCCTGGCTGCAGTGCTTTGTGAGCCTGGCTGCTGGCACTGGCCCCACATTGTCGCTTTGTGTGGCCAGCAAAGCTTTGTCCTTGCCGAGGCACAGCTGGGATCTCTCTGGCCCCGGGGGTGCCCCAGCACACAGTGGCTGAACCCCCCTCTGCTGCCTTCCCTTCCAGAGGACACCTATGACGAGGTTGCCCAGTACTTGGACCACCTGCTGCAGCACACGACTCCTCAGTCCAACTTGCCCCCCACTGCCCACCGGGGAGGGCTGAGCCGCTTCCGGGCTGCTGTCCACACCACCCGAGACCTCATGTCCCTGGCATCCAAGGCCAAGGACCTGCACGTCCAGAGTGAGTAACTCCAGCACCCTCTGCACCTTCCCTTGAGCCCAGGGGTGAGGCTGAGGTGACCTGGGAGCTTTCCCAGCTGTGTGATGCTGGGGTCCCCATGCAGAGCAACTAACATTATGTCCATCATGTTATTTGTGGCTGCTTCTCCCGTAGCTGACTTCTCTGCAGGGGCTGCTGGGGGAGCAATGTCAGGTGTCTGTGAGGTGGTTTGGGGCAGTGGTGATTGGGGTCAGAAGTGTCTCTGCCAACCTTTGCTTTTTTGTTTTTAGATGTTGGGATGTATGTCCCCAGCAAGATCTTCCAGGCATCCCAGCAGTCAGTTAACCTGCTGGGTTCACCCTACCAGCACGACACGGATGGCAAGGTGAGCCCTGTCCCTCCCAGACTGAGCACTGCTATCCTTTCAGGTGGAGCCAGAGTGTCCTTGCAGGACTGCACAAGGAAAGTTTGGTGTTTTTTGAGGGGGAATATCCATGGGTGAATGTCCTTGGCTCCATTTGGGACAGGGTGCTGGTGGTGCTAACCAGCAGCACGGGTCTGCCTTCCCCCAGAGCCATGCAGTCTATGCAGAGATGAACCTGCCCCATGATGAGGATGGCAGTGTGGACTGCAAGGCACTGGTGGACCAGCTGCGCATCTGCCCCACGCTGCAGGAGCAAGCAGACATCCTATACATGCTCCACATGCTCAGGTGGGGTGGACTCTGCGTCTCAACAGCTCACTTAGCAGAGACAGGGTTGGCACAGCCCACGGGGGCTGCTGGGGAGCTGCCACAGACAAACTGCAGTGTATAACCCAGCACCTTCTTCACTGCAGGGGGCCCGAGTGGCACACTGGGCTTGATAGCGAGCCTGGCCCCACTGTCAAGGAGCTCCTCACTGAGCTGTATGTGCGGGTGGGGGAGACACGCCAGTGGGCCCTGATCCGCTACATCTCTGGCATCCTCAAGAAGAAGGTTGAAGCTCTGGATGAGGTAACAGCTGTGCAGCCAGCCTCTAGCGGGCTAAGGTCTGTCGGGGAGGAGGCAGCAGAGTGAGCAGGTGAACCATGGCTGCATCAGCTCTGTCTCCCTCTGCCTTGTACTCAGCCTCCAGACCCTCAGTTTACAATGGCTGGGGTTAACCCTTTCTGTCCCCAGGCCTGCACTGACCTCCTGTCTCACCAGAAGCACTTGACTGTGGGGCTGCCCCCAGAGCCACGTGAGAAGACAATCTCTACGTGAGTGTGGCACCTCTCCCTCCACCAGAGTGCTGGGCTGGGTCTGAATGTGAGCCTGCTGCTCTGGGGTCCATGGGCAGGAGGAGCCCTGGCTGTCTATCCCCAGCCTGTATCTTTCCTCTCAGGGCTGTACAGACTAGGGGCATGCAGGGCTTGCTCTGCTGCCTCTCACTTGCTCTACTGTTTGTTCATGCTCCAGCCCGGTACCCTATGAGGAACTCGTTCGCCTCATTGATGAAGCCAGTGAGAAGAACCTCAGTGTGTCCATCCTCACCCAGGTAAGGGAACAGGGTATCAGGGGGGACCCCACAGCTGGGTGTCTGCCCTGCTGAGCAGCAGTGAGGTGATCTGCCTCTGCCCCTCCAGGAGATCATGGTGTACTTGGCCATGTACATGCGCACACAGCCTGCGCTCTTTGTGGAGATGTTCCGCATCCGCATAGGGCTCATCATCCAGGTGATGGCAACAGAGCTGGCTCACTCCCTGCACTGCTCAGGTATGTGTGGTGGGGGCGGCTCCCCAGCTGGGGTGGGTGCTGTGATGCTTGGGGCTCTGTCAGCCAGAAAGGAGTACTGTTAAAAATGGGCAGCTGAGACTAGGACAAGACCCTGCATGGAAGTGCCAATGTCTGCAGCTGGACCTGTTCTTGGGCAGCACAGGCGAGTGATTGCACTGCAGTCTCCATCCTGGCATGTGTCAGGCTTGCATGGGGAAGAGTCCCTGTTGTAGGCAAGAACAGGAGCTAGTGTATATCTTTGGAGGATGAGCTCCTCTGCCAGTGTTGCCCCTGCTTGCAGAGTGTAGTGCTGGGTAGAAATGTTCTAGGAGAACTATGAGGCAGGGTACAAAATCCCAGTTCTGTTCTCTCCAGCTAGAGAAGCCACAGAGAACCTGATGAATCTCAGTCCATCAGAGATGAAGAGCCTCCTCTACCATATTCTCTCTGGCAAGGAGTTTGGGGTGGAAAAGAGTGGTGAGTCTCTCAGCAGAGAGCATCTTTGGGCAAAGCTGGGTCCTGGTGCAGAGTGTGGTCAGATCTACGTGTCCCTGTCCTCTCTCATGTTCAGCACAGCTGCTTCTGCACTGCCAAGGTCCAGCAAGAAGCTGTGCTCTCCTTAAGGATGGTGCTGAGCGATTTCCAGGGATCGAGCCCTGGGACTAATTGGGCTTTGCTTAGTTTGGCACTTGACCTAGTCAGGTCTGAATTGAAGCAGTACTATGCTGTGCTCACGGATCTCTTATGCTGTTGGGATAGAGGGCAAGGGCAGGCAGAGGTACCAGTGCCTAGGCAGTGACAAGGGACAGCCATGCCCTGAGCCATGGTGCCCACTCCAGACCTCTCTTCCCCTGCAGTGCGTTCAGTGGACTCGTCGATCACCACTGCCGTCTCTATCCATGATGTGGAGGCTGCTGGGGCCACCAAACCTGAGCGCTCTGGCCTTTTCAGGCTGAAAAGTGAAATCAAACAGGTGAGAGCAGGCAGTGCAGGCTGCTTATGACAGGTCCTGTAGGTGACAAACAGCTACAAACCACGCAGAATTGATGGAAGAGTGGGAGAGATCTCAGCTGCTTCCAGAAGCTAATTTTGCCTCTGGTCCTGCCCTGGGGGGAGAATTGGGGTGGATCAGTTAGTGGGTGGGGGTTGCTCTGGCAGTGCAGAGGAGCACAGGGGTGTTTGAGAAGGTACAGGGATGGGGAGGACCATGCAGTGTCCCAGGTGTGGGTAGCATCTTGGTGAGCCTGTTCCAACAGCAGAACCTTCATTTCCTTCTTCTCTTGCAGCAATTGGATAAACGTAGGCAGTCTCTGCCTGGGAGTAAGGTGAAGTCCCCCTGGTCCTGCAGCCTCAGCTTTTGCCCCTCATGCCATGCACCAGGACAGCTTCCCCACATGCATGACTCAGTGAGCTTCTGTCAGCTGCTGCAGCAATGAATTGCCTTCCCCTCTGTAGGCAGGCTCAGGGCTGCTCTGTTCAGGACAGGGAAGGAGGCTGGCTGCCTGGGAAGAGGTCAGCACGGCTTAACATGCTGTAGGGGCCCAAGGCTGGCACTGCCCCACAGGAGCTCCCCTTGGAGTAGGAGCTGCTGTGTTTGGATTAGCAGGAAGGAAGGCTTCACTAAGCTTGGAGTGTACTGCCATTACAACCAGCTGGGAGCTGTGCTCCAGAGCTTCTATGGCCAAATACATTCCATTACACTCACAAAATCTGCTGAGCGGGATGGCAAAATGCTTCCAGTGCCACGACCAGTAGTGACCCTGCCAGACAGTTCACTGGATCCTGCCTGTAGCCTCCACAGCTATTTCTTCTCTGGGGGAAGAGGCTTCTGGTCATCTACAAATGCCAAGGACCTCCTCATGTGTCTGGCATGTGTCCAGAGGAATCCTGAGCTCTAGAAGAGGTCCTGCCCTCAAATGGGGCTTGCAGGGACCAGGCTGATGCAGCAGGTTTAGGGCCAACTTGCTGCAGTGTGAAACCTGATATTGCAGAGGGCTGTCTGTGGGCAGTGGCCTTGCTAGTGGCCCTCCTGTCTGCCCAAGACTCAGTCCCTGTCCATGCCAGCACCCAGCAGAGCAGTAGCAGCTCTGCTCCTGTGTGCAGGCTGCCACAAACCCACCTCTGATGCACCCCACCAGCATGTGGGGTCTCTCAGCTGCTCCATGCCCTGGTACAATCCTTTCCCTCTGATGGTAACGTGAGACTTTCCACAGCTTTCCTCTCAAAACTGCATCTCCAGCTAATTGCAGCCCTGAGATAATTGCCCTGTGACCTGAGCTTGATCTGTGCTGCTGCTGCTCTGCTTGCTGTGACCGCTACCCTTCTCTGGCATGGTCTGATTTCCTTCTCTCCCTTTCTCCCTTCAGCCCCTCAGTTTGCAGTCTGGGGACACCGGCCTCAAGTCCTCTCTGGTAACCTGTGTTTGTTGGCTGCATGCACGGGGTCTGTCCTGTTTGTGACTGTGCTCTGGGGGGTGCTGTGGGGAGCCGGGGCTGTAGGGTGGGCTTTGCTGGGGGCAGGGGGTGGAAGCTCTGTCAGACTGGAGAACCAGAAACGCTTGAGCAGCAGCAGGCTGCGCTCTTGTGGGGTATTTAACTTTGCAGCAGTCTCTGTGGTCCTTGCTTTTTCTGCCCAGTCTGCTAGGCATGCGGAGCTGCTGCACAAGGACTCCTTTTCAAGGATGCTGGAAGACCAGGGCAGTCAGGACAGCCGGCAGGGCCAGTGGCAGCGGAGGCGGCGGCTGGATGGGGCCCTCAACCGTGTCCCTGTGGGCTTCTACCAGAAGGTCTGGAAGGTCCTGCAGAAGGTGAGTTGGATGTCCAGCTGGTGCCTCTCCTGTGGTCCCAGGCACCAGCCTTGCCAGGGGGACTTAGACACTGGGGGCTGGTCCCTGATATTGTAGATATGTGCTTCATGGACAAGGCCTGCAGCTGGCTCTGGAAAGCCAGGGAAGACCTGGAACTGCCTTGCAGTCATGTAGGACCTACCTCATCTATGTCTTGCAGGGGGGAACATTAGCCAGACAGGGGCAGAGCTGGAGCCACAGCTGAGGAGGTCCAGGCACAGCTCATGGTCAGCATGGTGAGCCAGGGAGCAGAGCCCTGTGCAGGGGTGCTCCAGCTGATGCTGAACTGATGGGAAAGGAGTGATGCTGTGTGGTCAGGAGGCAGAGCTGGGGTGTGTAGGTAGCACACACCAGTGCTCAAGTGGGAGTGAATTGATGGGCTGCACCTAGCATGGTGCTTCTCCAAACCATAACCGTGATCTCTTCTTCTTGTTCTGCAGTGCCATGGCCTCTCTGTGGAAGGCTTTGTTCTCCCCTCCTCAACAACCAGAGAGGTAGGAGGTTCATGTGAAGGAGAAACAGGGCATGTGGGTTGTTGTTGGGTGCTGGGTTGCCCTGGGTGAGTACTCAGCATAGCTCAGGATTTGTGGTGGTGATACGGTGCTCTTGGTACACTTCTTTCTACATCCTCATAGATGACCCCAGGGGAAATGAAGTTTGCTGTGCATGTGGAGTCTGTCCTTAACCGTGTGCCCCAGCCAGAGTACAGGCAGCTGCTGGTGGAAGCTATCTTGGTGCTCACCATGCTGGTGGACATGGAGGTGCACACCATTGGTGGTATCATAGCTGTGGAAAAGATCTTGCACAGAGCCAATGACCTCTTCTATGAGGAGCAGGTAAGGGCCAAGCCTCACTCAGGGCTGCTGGCTGCATTCCCCACAGCTGCACGGGGCTCACCCACCTAAGCAGGAGGGCCCTGCCTCCTGTCCCCATTGTGTTCATGGGGCACAGCAAAGCTGTAGTGTCCTTCTCCCACTGCTCATTGTCAACTTGTCACACCTGCGAGTGCAACGGAGGGTGCTTGGGGTGGAAGCTGGTGATGGGGTTGGCCTTATTCTAATGTTGGCTTTCTCCTTCCCTGTCCAAAATCCAGAAAGCCCTGGGTGCTGATGACCACATGTTGGAGAGGGATCCTTCCACAGGAATCTGCATCCTGCTGTACGACAGTGCCCCGAGCGGCCGGTTTGGCACCATGACCTACCTGTCCAAGTCGGTGGCCTTGTACGTGTACGACTTCCTGCCCGCAGACGGCTGCTCCATGCAGTAGCTCTCGCAGCTCCTCGCTGGGTTGCAGATGCTGTGGGAGGGTTGTTTCCTACAGCTTGTAAAGATGAACACTAGGTTAGTTTTCAGGCAGCCTGCCTGGCCATCTCTCCTCCCAGCCCTGGCCTCTCGGTGGGTGAGTGGCCCTCTGAGGAGCCCCGCAGGAGGCAGTGTCCTAAACTGACCTGTGCCTGCGTGTGGCCTGAGGAGCAAGGGAAAGGCTGAGCTTTGAAGCCTGCTTGTGTTAGAAGTGTCTGCTTGCATGGCTCCTCCTGAGATATCACCCCCAGAGGGATCTCTGTTTGAGGCAGTTGACCAGACCTGCGTGCTCAGCACTGCAGTGCTCCCTGACCAGCTCATGCTCTCCCTGCCTCCAGCAGGTTTGCAGTTTTTAACTGTGTTTTAACTGTGCTGCTTTTTATTTCAATCTCCAGGATTTATACTAGTGTAGGATGGAACTCTTGCTCTTCCTGCTGCTGGAATAGCTTTGCTAGAGAAATAGGGGATGATGTCTGAGCTTCTGTCCCAGCACACCCAAAATCAAAATGGTCCAGCCCAGCCACAGCTGTGCTGCTTGGAAGTAGGCAGCCCATCATCCTTCCCTCAGAGGTCCTGTGTGCGGAGCTGGGGAGGTTGTGGTAGCCAGGATCCCTGTTGCCACCAAGATGTGAGGACAGGGCTGGGGCATGCTGGTGACAGCCCCTCTGTGCCATATACTTGTCCCTGGCAGCAGTTCTGGTGGCCAGGCCAGTTTCCCGAGTTCACACGTGCCTTTTGAAGCAGCTCTGAGCTGTTACCTGTGCCCTTAATGCTCAGCTCTGGCCTCAGCCCCAGCTCCCACAGCCTGGCACAGGGAGGAGAGGGGACACAGTGGGTGCCTACTCCACTCTATCCTGCAGGTGCAGCTCTGAGCAAAGATCCCTTTCCCCTTTGGGGAAGGTGGATCCTATCCAACACCAGTGTGCCTGGGGCTGTGCAGGCTGTCCTGTTACTGAAAAATCTGAAATCGTGGCAGTGACACCAGCCACCAAGCCATGTATTAGACTAGGTCTGTCTCTTCCAATTGCACTGCCCACAACTGGAGGGACAGAGGAAAAAAACTGTGTTTCAGAATCCCTTACCGACCATCCCCACGCCCTGAAATCTCTTTTGGTTGCCCTTGGACTACGTGTTGTGGTTTCATTGCTGACCACATGGAAGGCCAGCAGTGGTTAACAGCCTGAAGGCTGAACCCGGCTGGGAAGTTTCCTGGGGCTGCCCTTAACCTGGGCTTCAGGGAGGCAGCAGACTTCCCTGAGAGGACTGTCTGTGTGGCGTATTAGACCCCCTGTGCCCCTCAGAAAGGAGTCACCTACAGCTCTCACCCATCTTTCTCATAGATGTTGCTAGGGTCTGGGGGGGTATCACAGACATGGCAACACCTCTGGTGTAGATGGACTAACATCCACTTCGTCCATTGCCTGGCCTTCCACAGCCACAGCTTCATAGCTGCTGTACAGAGGCACATGAAGAAGTGACGTGGGCAAGGAGGGGATTTCCCTCCACCCACTCCTTTCCTTTATTCCTGCCTTCACCTGGCAGGGGAGGATAGAGGATCCACTTGAACCTACGTGTTTTCGGGTGCCTGTTCCTGTTTCTGTCAGGGAGGGCAGAGGCTGGTTCCACCAGCCTCTCTCTCAGACTCCCTTCTGCTCCTTAATCTTCCTCCGTCCTCATAGCTCAGCCCTGAGGCTGAGCAGATCACTGTCCCCTTGGCCACACCAAACACAGCTGTTCTCACTGCCATCATTCCCAGGAAAAGGCACTGGCACTCCCTGCACCCAGAGGCCTGGATGGCTATGTGTTCTCATGGGAGCTCTGTCAGGGTGGCCACATCCCCCGTGGCAAGCACAGAGGACATGGTCTGTGCCAGGTGGATGCCACAGCTGAGCTCCTTCTGAGAGGGTGACAGCCACCAGCTCAACTTGAGCTGGGAGGGTGACAGCGCCTGTGCCATGTGCCAGCACTGTGCTCTGCCCACGCTGCCCGCATCGCTGCCCGGGGTGGCTCCAGGGCCAGATGTTTTCCTCTGTGTATTCCTGTGGTTTTTGATCTCCAGAGGCTGGATTAGCCTCAAAGCCGGGGAGTGGTTTGTGGAGGCATCGGCTGTTGTGTACGTGTTGCCGATCCCTCCCTGTGACCCCTGCCCCGCGCAGAGGAGCCTTGATAGGCCTGAGACCCAGCGCGGCTCCTCCCTCCGGCACGGGGGGTCGGTGGCAGCTCCGCGGGGCTCGGGCACCCCGAGCAGGGCGGGCGGTGCGTGCAGGGCTCGGGCCTTTTCTAGTGACAGCTTTTAGAGAATAAACACCACCCCGAGCCGCGTGGGGGCCTCAATAAAAACGTCTCTAACAGCGTGTGCGGCCTGTCCTTGCCCAGCGGGGCTGGGAGGGAGGAGGGCGGCGGGGCGGGCCTACAGCTCCCGGCGAGCCGCGGGGCCGGAACCGCCCGTGCTGGTGTGCTCCGGCCCCGGCCGTGTGGGCCCCGATGGCGGCGGCGCCGCCGGTCTACGTGTACAGCCCGGAGTACGTGGAGCTCTGCGACTCCCTCTGCAAAGTGCCCAAGCGGGTCAGCGCCGCGCCGGGGGTGGCGGGGCGGGGGGGCCCAGCACGGCGGGAGGGAGCGGGGAGCGGGCGGCCCCGACAGGAGGAGTGTGCGGTCAGGGCGGGGAGGGCCCGTCTGTGCCCTCACACCACCCTCGGCAGCGCGGTGACAGCGACACTGAAGCGCTGCGCTTCCCTTCCCCGTCTGTGCCTCTGTCCGGGACGCTGGGAGGCCTCTCACGCACCCCCGGATGCCCTGCCCGGCTCCGGCTCCAGCCGTGCCGGGAGAGCCGCTGCTGGGGGCAGTCACAGCCTCAGCTCGGCTGCGAGTCCTTCCTTGGGTCCCCCCCGCCGCCCCTGTTTCTGCTCTTGTGTCTCCTGCTCTCACAGCCGTTCTCTTCTCTTTAGGCCAGCATGGTGCATTCGTTGATTGAGGCGTATTGCTTGCTCGACCAGATGAAGTAAGTGCTCCCGTTTTCTGAAGGGATGTTTTCTTCTCCGCTGAGGTTTGGAAGGTGCTGAGTAACTTCAGGTTTCACGCAGTCCCTGCTAGCAGGGAGCCCCCCCACAGTGTGTATTTCTAGAATCTAAGGAAAATGCTTGTTTTGCTACGTGGACACGGTTACGGTGGCAGGTGTAATTCGTGGTTACTCTCCTGGTCTGGTGGAGCACTGATTTCCTTGTGCTTTCTCTGCAGAGTGTCTGTCACCCGCAGGCTTGGAGCTCAGAGCAGGGTGACAACCTTAGAGCTGCTCCAGATCCACTGCTCAGTCAGTGTTGCTGCCGGGAGGGACTGTGTTGTTTTGCTGTGTTGTGATTGATTTGGGGGACTTCTTGTGAGGTCTTGGTGCTGTTCAGGAGAGAAGACAAGGTGAAATCTGGGGCAGAAGAGTGAGATCCCTCCTGCCCCATTTGACTTTTGACACTGGAGCATGTGAAGGGGAAAAAAGAAAGGCTTAGCTCAGCTTCTTCATGTTCTTAAAAAAAAAAATCCCGTGCTCCGGTTCTGCAGGGCCAGAAGGTCCTATTGGGACTTCTTTTTTAAAAGAATTTTATTTTCTAGCCATTTTGGCAGAGTGTGCTTGGTACCTGGCTGCAGGTACCATCATGGAGCAGAGCTGAAGGGCTGTTTGCCTTGGCATGGGGTGGCAAGTGCCTGGCACTGAGACTAGCCTGGAGCTGGGAGCTTCCTGAGGTCTTCCCATTCTTTCCTGTGCTGTGCTGCCCATGTGTACCCCCAGTGTCTGAGGTTTGGAGAGGGTTCAGTTGCAGGATTTATTTAGGCAGACTGCAAAGCACCCAAACCCAGGAAGGTGCTGGGAACAGCAGTGATCTCTGCTTTGCTGCAGGTGTAGGTCAGAGCACGTGAGAACTGCTGTCCAGCTCTTGACCGGGCAGGGTGAGGTCCTGCTGCAGCAGCTGGGCCTGGACTTTTCCCTCTGTTAGTGCCTCTGTGTGTAACCAGAATGTTGGATCCGCTGGGGATTGCTCATACTGGGAGAACATGCAGAAAAGGGGGAAAACCACTTGAAGCAAAGTAGGAAGGTTAATGCAGGCAGCACCTGTAGGTGTTTTTCCCTGGGCTGGGCACAGCAGGCAATGCCACTCTGGGGTCCAGGCCAGCTCTGCTGGGTGTTTGCTTACTTGAGTGGCAGTCCAGTGTGAGAGGAAGAGGGATTTTTGTTTGCATTTACCACAGTAACTGCCAAAAGAAGGCTGCTAGGTTACAGGCTAAAGCTGAGCATTCCCGCCAAACCCTAGGCCGTCTTGTCCTGACATACTCCCTTCCTCCTCTCTGCCTAGGATAGTGAAGCCAAAAGTGGCCTCCATGGAGGAGATGGCAAGTTTCCACACAGATGCTTACCTGCAGCACCTGCAGAAGGTCAGTGAGGAGGGGGATGATGACCATCCGGAGTCTGTGGAGTATGGACTGGGTAAGGACATGTGTCTTCAGTGAGCTTAGCTGAGTGTCAGGACCAGGATGCTTTTTTTACTGGAGCTACAGTTAGAGTGGTGAGCTCAGGCATGAGTCCCTTCTATGGGCTCAGCCCTTCAGGAACAAGCAGTTCTAGCATGGGCCCCTTGCAGAGTCACAGGTCCCACCACCAAACCTGCTGCAGCGTGGGTCCCTTCCATGGAGTTACAGCTTTGTTCAGGCACACTCCCCTGCTTCCAGGACATAGGGTCCTCCAGGGGCTGCAAGGGCATCTGCTCCATTGTGGACCTCCACGGGCTGCAGGGGCACAGCTTGCCTCACTGTAATCTGTACCATGGGCTGCAGGAACTCCAGTGCCTGGAGCACCTCATGCCCCTCCTTTCCTGCTGACTTTGAGGCCTGAAGGGTAGTTTCTTTCACAGACTCTCACCTCTCTCCCAGGTGCTACACTGTGGGTTTTGCCCTTTTTTGGATATGTTCTTCTAGAGGCTCTGCCTGCAGTGCTGATGGGCTCAGCCTTGCCCAGAGGCAGGTCTGTCCTGGAGCTCTGTCCAACATGGGGGCAGTCTCCGGTGGCTGCTCACTGAAGCAACCCTTGCAGCCCCCCCAGTATGAACACCTTACCATGCAAACCCACCACAACTTTATTCCTACTCAGGCCCCCTGAATTTGCTGTGTGAGTCCAAACCTGACAGCTGTTGTAAGGGTTTGTGCCATGGCTTTTGCATCATGTTTGGAACAGCAGGTCAGAGCCGCACTTAAAGAAGATGGCTCAGACAAAAGGAATGTACTTCTCCTGGAGGAAAAGGCCTGTTGTGTCTGACATGTGGACTTTTACTTGGACTTTTACCTGCAGGTTATGACTGTCCAGCCACTGAAGGGATCTTTGAGTATGCGGCGGCCGTGGGAGGAGCCACCATCACTGCAGCCCAGTGCCTGCTGGATGGCAAGTGCAAGGTAGCGATTAACTGGCCTGGAGGGTGGCATCATGCAAAGAAGTAAGAAAATAATCTCTTCCCTTGTGTTTTCTCACCTGGTGTCTGAACCCCGCTTCCTAGCTCCCGGCTCCCCTGTGAACCCTCAGGGTGCGGCGATCCAGCTGGGAGAGAAAGCAAGGTGTGAGGGAAGGCAGGAGGTAGAGAGGGCAGGGCAGAGGCCTGAGAGGAGGCCAGTCACTGCCCAGTGCTGGTGCTGTCATGGACAGCAGGGAGGGTCTGGAGCAGGTATACTCACAGGTGTCCCGCCATTCCTTGATACTTGGTTATCTCCGACAGTTCAAGCGAGAAGGGATTTTGTGAGGTCCATAGAGAAGCACTGTGCAGAGGCAAATGACTGATGCAGCTTGGAACATAGTGGGAATGTGGCAACATGTTGGCCAAATTGTTTTGTGTGGTTTTTTTGGTTTCTTAATAAGATGTTTGAAATGGTGCAAGACTGACCTCCATGGGGGGCTGTTTGCTCTGAACTCTAACGTCAATAATGATCTTCCACCACAAAAGAAGAGGAAGTAAAAATTTTATCCCTGAATCCTGTGGTTCTGTAGTGGTAAAATAATTTGTTTCCATCCCATTTTCCATGGATGTATATTTTAACTTGTATCCCCCATCTCCCAAAACATAGGGCCTGTCTGCAATGCAGAAGGGACAGTACCCTTCCTTGTCCATGTCCAACTGGCCTTTGCAGTGCTGTTCTGTGTCCCTGGGGAGCCCCAGGAATTTGCATGAACCCTGTGCCTAACCTTGAGAGCTTGAACATGGATGTGCAGATGCCTCTCCTTGCTCCAACGACTTTTCTGACCTGACAGAAGATCTCTGGAGGTGTAACAGTGGTGTGCAAGCTGGGTTTTCGTCCTCCTCTATGCCTCTGTGAGGTGGAGACTTGCAAAATCAAGGTGTCAGCACCAAGATTGGTGGTACATTGGCAACATTCAACGTCATGGACATTGTTTTCACAGGGATGAAGCTTCTGGCTTCTGTTACCTGAATGATGCCGTCCTGGGGATCCTGCGGCTGCGCCAGAAATTTGACCGTGTCCTTTATATCGATTTGGATTTGCATCATGGGGATGGTAAGGCCCAGCAAAGGCTGCAGACAGTACAGCTGCACAGATCCAGGGGGAGGAACGGGAGAAGGCCTGTCAGCGCAGCAGAGCTTTACCTGCTGCCACAGCTGTGGCTTTGCCTCCTTTCAGTGCAGTTGAGTTCGCTCAATCCATTTTCTGCCTTGTCTTGCTTTATGAAGTTGCCCTATGCTACTTTTCAGACCTCTCTTGAGGGTCTGGGCAGGAGTCTTGTACCTAAAGCAATAGACAGTGTTGTCCCAGTCTCCATCCTGGCAGAGCAGTTGCTGACAGGGTTTAATTGTTTAATGCTCCAGTGCAAGAGGGAAGCAGCCAGTAGTAAACGGTGCTTTTAAAAGGCTTGATGCTATAAAACTAAAACCAGAGCTGACCTTGCTGAAACTGCTCTCTCCTTCAGGAGCACGATTTCAACACCATTTAACATTTCCCGCTCTTCTAAATTTTATGGTGTGTTTCATTTTGCTCCGTTTTCTCCCTGCATTTGGTTTCTGTTAAGTTTCCTGTTGCTTCTTTTTCCCTCCCCACCCCCACTGTTTTAATGTGTCTTTAAGGAAAAGAAAAGGCATGTTGAACCGCAGCAGCACTGAGAAAAAGCGAGAGAGCCCGGTAGCACTGGTTCTGATCAGAGCCAAGCTCTGGCCAAGGCAGCCCTGCTCGGATCCCTCTCCCAGCCTCGCAGGCCGAGCAGCGCAGGCGAGTGCTGCTGCCCTGGGCACTGACGTGAGGTATTGAGATCCGTTCAGTACTGATTAGCATGAGACCTGCCAAACTCATTTCAGTTGTGACCTTTGCTGCAGTTGAACTCGGGTCTCTGTGAATCGAGAATGGATTTATGGAGTCACATCTGCATTTCTGCTTCGCTCATGCTGCTCCTGCTCTGCTTGCTGCCCCGCGTTTATCAAGCAGCTCTGTCTGTGTGTTCAGGCTCTGTCACTTATGTGAATGATGCATGAAAGCTGTTTTTCCTTTCCTGATAGGAGTTGAAGATGCCTTTAGTTTCACCTCGAAAGTCATGACTGTTTCTCTGCACAAGTTTTCACCAGGATTTTTCCCAGGCAAGTCAAACGTGTGAGGTTTGTGCTCACTTGTTTCATGCCTCTGCTGGGGCCTCCCCAGTGATGCAAGTCCCATCCCTGCTGTCCAGCAGAGATGTCTTGCTGCCTCTTCTCTTGACCCAGAAGAAGGAAGGAGCAGGGAGCTCCATGTTTGGTGTTTCCACCTTTCTGGTTGTGGCTGAGCTCTGTGCAGAGCCCCTTTCGACTCTGCACGGCAGAATTGGGCAGAGGAGAGAACTGGGTCCCTCCCACCCTCCTTTCTTGGTGGTGGCAAGTGGACTTCTCCATTAGTGTGCCAAAGGTTCTGGCTTTCAGCTCTTCTCTGAGACATCCCACACATCTCTTGCTGCCTCTCTGCTTTCCCTCGTAATTGGGGTGTTTCTGTTGTGCAGGCACTGGTGATGTGACAGATGTTGGCCTGGGGAAAGGTCGCTATTACAGCGTGAATGTGCCCATTCAAGATGGCATTCAAGATGAGAAATATTACCAGATCTGTGAAACGTAAGCCCTCTTGCTCCAATACATCCTACTTGGATGGGATTTTAGAGAATAAGACACTGTGCAGCTTAGTAGTTTTAATTACTATCCTTTCTTAAGGTGTGCCCCTTCCCCTCTTACACCCTTTGATTGCAATGAGCATGGATTGTAAGAGTTCTCAGAGTTCTTGTCCTGGTCCTTAAGCAAACTGAATATACAAAGACATTTGTGGGTGGCTGGATACTCTCTGCCACAGGTCAGCCTTGTGTGTCTAAGGAGAGACTGAGAAGGCACAAGTATTTTTTAGCTGTGGTCTTAGGGCTAGCGGTTTTTCCTTCAAATAAGTGTTCTGAATCCTGACATTCTGTGGGATATATGCTTGGGACTTAGCTAAAAGTATTTTCCAAGCACCCTCTGTTTGTGCTGGAAGAGTGAAAGGCCGAAGGCTGAACATATGATGGTGGTGGAGCTGCCTCCTGGCAGGCCCCTCTGTCACTCATCTGGTGATGGACCTCACAAACTGTTGCCCTTGTCAAAACTGGGCTGCAGGGCTTGTTCTTTTCCAGGGGAGAGGAGCCTCAGCACTGGGCTGCAGGACACGGTGGCCCATCCACCTCTCAGCTCTAACACTTGAGGGCTGAAACCTCTCCAGACTTGTAGGACAGTCATGCTGAGGCCATGCCTCCTGCTGGTTTGTTGATGCTTGCCACTGCTGGGGTAGAGAAGCCCTCTTTTGTCAGGGCACATGCTTCCAAAAAGCAGCTCTGGGGGCTAAGAGGGCTCAGAGCCTGGTCAGGAGGAACCTGCTGCATGTATTCACAGCTAAAGGACATCATAACCTGCCTAGATTCCAAGCTGTGTATAACCAAAGCTTCTACAAAGAGATTTTGATATCTTGAGTTCTGTCCGGGCTGGGAGGCAGTCACGGGCCAGACTGTGGATGTCTGATTGTCTGAGGGTGATTGCCTGTGCTTCCCAAAACCGTGGTGGGCCTGAAGCACAGGGCTCCCTCCACTGCAGGCTGACTACACCTTGCACAGAGCTTTTCCTCATATTTTTGCCTCAAGAGCCACATGAGAGGAGAGTGAGAACCTAGATAGAGCCTTCCTCTGTTTGTCCTATCCCAGTGACAGGTGTCTGAGAGTTCAGGATTGTTGTTTTGCCTGATCTTCACTGCGACTTTCACAGGGGAGAAAAGCCTCTGGATTTGTCTTGCAGCCGAAGGGCAGCCAGTGCAAATGTGGGGTTTGATGCTACCACTAAGCTGATGAGGACTAGGTCCCCTCCCTAACGTTATCAGTGGTGCTTTTGCCTTCATCAGCCTGGTGATAAGTTCTCTGAGAGCTAAACTTGCTGTGGGAGAGTAGCAGGGGCAGAAGGCTAACTGGGAGCAGAGGGAGTGTGACTGGTACAAGCTGGGTGGAAGCAGAGAATGCAGAAACCCCGAGAAACTGGTCGACCTGAGGGACCAGGGCTGTGCTACCAGCATCCCTCTGGCATTAACTCCCACTGCTCCTCCCCTCCACAGCGTGCTGAAGGAGGTGTACGCCGCGTTCAGCCCCGACGCGGTGGTGCTGCAGCTGGGGGCCGACACCATCGCTGGGGACCCCATGTGCTCCTTCAACATGACGCCCGAGGGAGTGGGCAAGTGCCTCAAGTATGTCCTGCAGTGGCAGCTGGCAACTCTTGTCCTGGGAGGAGGTGAGTGTGTCCTGCTGGTCTCAGAGAAACACGTTTGTCCTCCTGCGACCCTTCCTCGAGTGCCTGCCCTCGGGCTCGGCACTGGCAGGGGTTTAGCAGGGTGACTGCTGGGCAGTGGCAGGAGGGCACGCCATGGCACAGTACTGTGTCCTCACGCCTGAAATCCTTGATACTGACAGGTGCAAGTCTCAATCCTGACTCTCACATCTTGTTAAAAGCTGCATGGCTCCTCTGGAGAAGAGGAAAGGCTGACAAACTGATTGTGACTTCTCAGTGGCACCTCTGATTCCCATCTCTGCTGATCAGCCCTCCAGTGCTTCTCTTTAAAAGTGAGCACTATGTTCCCAAACCTACCTTAGGCATCTGGCAATGGATGGTTTCATTTAGATTCAAGCAGGGGCTTAGGACAAGGTCTGGCTGCCTGCAAAGTACAGCAGGGCTCTGATACCCAGTGAAAGCTAAGGTAGAGTTTGCTGTGCTGCATAACCAGGTGCCTGTCCAGTGGGGAGAGCACAGAACAGACTTTATGTAACAGAGCATTTTAGAACAACAAAAGCCACTGTGTGCCAGGGAGAGCTCCATGCCTGGAGCCGGATCAGCTCTAGCTGCTGTCCTTTTTGAGATGGGGGAAATCAGGTATAGCATGTTACGCCTAAAATTTGATGTGCCTGGTGCTCTTTGTTTTGGAAGGGTTATGAGCGTTCAGTCCTGCTGTTGCCTGTCTGTGGGTATGCTGGGGACATCACCTTTCAGACAAAAACCACCAAAACTTTTGTCAAAAAATGAGGGACAACTATTTGTCACTCCTGAAAATGCCAAAGCAGTGTTCCATCACTGCAGAGTGTGGAAGCATTTGAAGTGGAAAGTGGGGAAGGAGTGAAAAAAAGAAGGAAAAGCCCCCACAACAACCAACCCAAACAGAAGGGAATGTTGAAAAATGTGGTCTCCCTGTCTTGTCAAAGTGTTTTTCTCTCTTTACTATTGCAGTCATCTTTCCTGAAAAAACTTACCAGAGTTTCTTGCAGGATTGCTCTCAGCTAAGGTTTCTCCTTGTGGGCTCACACTCCGTTAACCACGGAGGTGACCATTTCCTACCGACTGTGAAACCTCATTTGCCTGTAAAGCAGTTGCAGGTTGTGCTGATGAGTTTCACATTTGTCCTCTCAAATGTGACAGTGCTGAAGAGCTCACCAGCAGATGGCTGGGCACGTGTATTTTGCTTTATGGGTGTAAGGCTGGCATTAAAAAGCAGGAAGCCCCTGTTTCTGCTGCAGCCCTTGCACTTCCCTCCCTGCTACATGTGAACACCTCTCCTTGTTGCCAGGAGAGAGTCCAGCACATGGGGCTGGGAGCTCATGCTGGGTCTGAGATGGTGGCTGGAGGACCTACCTCTGCCCCACTGGGTGTAAGTGGGG
The DNA here is from genome assembly GCA_035041135.1 of Platyrinchus mystaceus. Lineage (NCBI taxonomy): Eukaryota > Metazoa > Chordata > Aves > Passeriformes > Tyrannidae > Platyrinchus > Platyrinchus mystaceus. Next base: position 19,812,554 of record JAWWLV010000158.1, read on the forward strand.
TTCAGTTTGAGAGGTCTGCTCTTGCACACAGTGTCATTTGGGCCTGGCCTGTGTAGCCAGCAGGTGCAAAATGCAGATTTTGGGCACAGCTTGAGTGGATGAAATAAGCTGAGTTCATGTGAACTGTTCACGTTGCCTCCACTACTTGTTCCTTCCACTAAAATCTCTCCCTCTCTCTTCCCTTTCCCCACTCTTTCCCCCTCAAAATCCCAATTCTTGCTGAAAACAGGAGGTTACAACCTTGCCAACACAGCTCGCTGCTGGACATACTTGACTGGGGTGATCCTTGGGAGAACGCTGTCCTCGGAGATCCCCGATCACGAGGTAATGCTGTGAAAAACCCTCCCTGCTCTTCGAAGAAGAGCCAGTCATTCCACCTAATAATCCACACAGCATCCTTGCCACTTAGTGCTGTTTTGTGGAGACGCTCCTCTGACAATACCACCCTATCCCAGCAGCATGATGGGGGCTTGTGCCCAAAAGCGGAGGCTGCAGCTTTCTGCGAGGGATCTCAGGCACCGATAAACTTCAGTCTCTGGTGGTTACAGAGAAGATGGGCAGAGGGAGCCACCGGTTGCTCAAAGAGCTCTTTAGGATGTGCACTTACTTTTGCCTTTCTCAAGGCTTTAAATTTTAGCCCTGCTTTCTTCAACAGGTGAAGGACCAGGTGCAGCTTTGAAGCTTTGGCTTCGGGGCCAGGTGCTGTCTCAGTGCCAGTGCTGGTGCTTTTCATGTCTTGAGTGGGGCTGGACAATGTGTATAATTTTTTTCTGGTGAATCTTTCCCCTGACATGGGAATCCCAGTTGGTTGATGAAACTCATGGAAGAGTAGTCTGCTAGGTACCTGGGAAGCCCTCCCACCCAGGGGCTGTTGTTGAGCTGTTCAACACACTGCCCTGTGTTCTGAGGAGGAATGGCCCAGGTGTTGGCACATCAAGAGCAGGAGTTTGAGATCCAGCACCCTCTCACCCTTGAGGAAGCATGAACTTTCACTGTATGTGGATGGATTTGTGTGCACACAGGGCTGATATCTTTTTGTCAGATTCCCAGCGTTTTTTTTCTGCTGCTTCTGGCAAAGAACTACTAGTGGTTTAATAGTGTATCAGTGCCTGTGCACAGAAACAAAGATTGGTACTTCCTGGTTTCATGTTTTCTTTGCTTTAAATAGGAATTCCCATTCTGATTAACACGAAACATGGAAACTGAGCTGTCAGCTTTTTGAGATCAGTGCAGATTCCTGACTGTGAGCAGCTTAAAGGCAGTCCCAGCACTGCTTTCCTGCTGTCCAGCCACAGGGCTCTGCTCACCTCCTGAAGGAAACTCCTGAGAGCTTGTGGCCTGGGACAGATTGTTGCTGAAGCACTGGCTATGAAGTGGGTAGGCTGTGCTGTTCCATCAGTCTCCAGGTTTGGCAAACTTTTTCAGTGGTGATGGACCAAATTTCACACAGTTGTATTCAGCACTTTGCTTCTCCTAAAGCCTTGAGGGGCTTGGGGATGTTCTTGACAGCTCCAGGTCTTGAAATCAAGTTACCATGAAAGAAAGACAATATTCAAAAACCTGGCCATGAGTTTGTAGAGAAGGGCTTGAAAACAAACCTCTGGTTTGGAGACCCAGAAACATTTGACTGAGCATCAGTGTAATGGTGTTTAAATAGTCTGAGAATATCTGGAAAGACCAACGTAGAATTCCTTGAACATCCAGTGCTGATGGTGCCAGGAGTCCTGGTCCCATTGCAGCAGGTTCCACCAGTGAACTGTTTGTCCTAAAATCAGGAACAGAATGTGGACTTCTGTAAGATGCCTAATTTTTTGCCGTTGGCATAGAACTTGTTGTCAGATCTGGCATTATTCAGTAGAATAGGTAGCACTTGAATTTTGTTGACAAAAAAATCAGGTTAACCACGTGTAAAATGAGTGTCAACGGCTTTCCCAAATTAAACACCGGGATAGACATTTGACTGCTTTGGCTGCACCATTGGCCTCTGCTTCCCAAGCCCTCAAACTGGGAAATGGTTGAAAACTCCAGGTGGGCACAGACACTGCAGAAGCACCACCTTGGTGTAGTGAAGCCACATATGACCCTCAGGTGGAGAAACTGGTTTTTGCCTTTTTACAAACAGGTACCCATGGGGAACCCTCCCCCCAGCCTCAGCCACCAGAGGCCTCTCTGCTGACTCTCCCCTCCTCTTTCCTCCAGTTCTTCACAGAGTATGGTCCTGATTACGTGCTGGAGATCACCCCAAGCTGCAGACCAGACCGCAACGAGCCCCAGAGAATTCAAGAAATCCTGAACTCTATCAAAGGTGAGTTGTCCAAGCCAACACTCCTGCTTTGGGCTTCCAGGTCCTTTTAGAGAGGGTTTCAGAAGAGCTCACTGGGGTCTTTCTCACTGACTAGAAAGATGAACCGTGTTCACTTGGCTGCTCACTAGTGCAGAGTCATCTGCCTCCTACTTCCCTTGGTATTCTCAGGGTTGATGATACAGAGCTGTGGGTCCCTGTAGCCATGTCCTCTAGCTGGGCAGAGGAGCACAAGGCCTTGTCCTTACTGGAATCACAGAACAGACCACATTCTAAAGGATTTCAAAGATCACCTGGTCCAACCTTTCTGTGTGACAAGATTATCTAGCACCCTGTCCAGTCACTTCTTGAAACCTTCTGACACTGAGGCCTCTACCGTGTCCCTCTGGAGTTTGCTCTGGTGGTTGCTCTTAACGTAAAAAAATTCTTAAGGTGAAACCTCTCCTGCTTCCTTTTATTTGCAGGGAATCTGAAGCATGTTGTTTAGCAGAGGAGGAAGGCTCAGGTTTCTGGAAGAGCATTTCCCATGGGGAAGAGAGCGTATTTACATGAGCAACTGGTGAAATTTGTGGCTGCAGCGAAAATTTGGAAGAAATTACTGTTGGTTGGTTAATTGGTTTTCTCTTTTAAGAAGAAAAGCTGCTGCACATCACGAGCACTGTGGCTTTCCCCAGGCAGGAGTGTGGGCCCTCCAGCCACAGCCTTCCAGTGCCGGCAAAGCCTCCCTTGCTCCTTCCCCTTTCCTTTTTTAACACCACAGAGTTTGTCCTCACAACTGGTTTTAAGTGTTTTTTAAGAGAGAGGCTGCTCAGAGCTTCGAGCCCTCCCCAGCTGGAGCCCAGAGACACGTTACCTTCCTGGCAGGGGCACAGCCTCAGAGCTGCCCGCCCGGGAAGCAGAGCTGAGGGCCAGCCTGGGGCACAGGCTGTGTCTCTTACCCACAGAAAGGCACAGCCATTGTGTTTTTAACTGGGAATTTTTTTAAAATAAAATGTTTGAAATATTCCTCCAGCCCTTTCCTTTCTTCCTGCACCCACCCTGCCTTGCCAGTGCTCTTTTCCACAGCATCCCCCTACCCTGCAAGGCCATGGGTGGGGTCCTGAAATCCTGCACAGAGTGCAGACCCTGGGCATCCTCTCCAGAGTGTAGAGGGAGATTCAGTGTGGCAGCTCCTGTCCCAGGAGATCTTGGATGAATCTCCAGATGCCCCAGTGCCCTATGCAAGTGGCCACAAGGCATCTAAGCAAGGGAACAGGTAAACAGGTACACAGGTATCCGGGGCAGATCTCTACTGGTACCTCAGGCCACAGAGCCTGGCCTTTGCTGCCCTTGTTCCCTTATTCACTTGGCCCATGGAGCTTTTGTTGTGCTGGGATTTTTTTAAGATGTCCAGTCACTGTGGGAAAACATATTTCCTGTGGATTTAATTAAATTATGCTGGAATAAATAGCAAGATGAAGGGGCTCCCAGCCTGGCCCTGACTTTGTTTTGCTCTCTTGTTTTTCACTGCCGATTGAAACAACAGGAAATCTGACGTGGAGGGAGTTCAGCAGGATGTGGTTCCCATGACTCCTGACCCCCTTCCCTGCTTCCATATGCCCCTGCTCAGGGCGCTGGTGCTGGAGCTTGGCCTCGACAAGGGCGGACGAGCTGCCGGAGCTCCGGCCACCAGGAGTTCGACCCCGTCGCGGACCAGCCTGCCGGCTGCTGAGGCTGGAGGGCTCCAGCTGGGGCGGGGGCTCCCGCCTCACCCACCCACTGGCACACTGTGGTCCGGTGCCGCTGGGCGCGGGCAGCGCCCCGGATGCCCCACGGGCCGGTGCTGTGGGCGCAGGGAGCCCTCGGAGCCCGGCCAAGGGTGGGAAGGGGCAGGAGTGGCTGGCGTTGCGCTGCCCGCCCCCCAAAGCGCGGGCGTCGCGCTGGGCCAGGCGGGCAGGCGGATCAGGCTACTGTCTAATAAAATCTGGGAGGACTGTTCCCCCCTGTCCGTACCCCTTTCCTTGTCCATCTCCGTGGAGGACACGGTGGGAAGCGGCCCCGGGCGGAAGGAGGGTGTGCCCACCCTCAGCTGCTGAGGCTCCTCTCGGATTACGGTGGTCCCTCGGGAATGGGACCTCTGTCCCACCCGCTGCGGGAGCGATGCTGTGGGGTCGCTGCGCTGGGCTGTCTGGCGGGGCGCGGGGGCCTGAGGGTGTCCCGGCGACTCCGGAACGCTGTGGGGACACGTCTGCCTCCCTGGGGGGCGCAGCCGGGACCACTCACCCCCCCAAATGCCTTCGGTAGCGGGCGCTTAGGCCCCGAGTCGGGTCTGGGGGGGCTGCATGGGGTCTCAGCTCCACTCCGTGAGGGGCTGCTGGCGAGAGGACGGCAGTGGCCCGTCACGGGTGTCACCGCTGGCTCAGCTCCCCACACCCTCACACTGTCCCGAAGCGCAGGGGCACAGCGTGGGGGAGCTGTCCCACGGGCACACCAGCGGGGGCCGGGAAGGACCCGATCATCCTCCCCCGTGCGCCCCGACACGAGTGCGGTGTCCCCGAGCAGGGTGTCCCGAGCGTGGTGTCCTCGATCTCGTTGTCCCCCAGCGCGATGTCCCTGAGCTGGGTGTCCCCGATCGCGGTGTCCCCGAGCGGGGTGTCCCCGATCGCCGTGTTCCCGATCGCGGTGTCCCCGAGACGGGTGTCCCCGAGCAGGGTGTCCTCCAGCGCGATGTCTCTAAGCTGGGTGTCCCCGAGCGGGGTGTCCCGATCGCGGTGTCCCCCTCGGATCCCTCTCGCTTTCCCCGTCGCCCCGCAGGCGGCGCTGGTCCTCCGGGCCGCCAGGGGGCGCGGCCCGCCGCCGTTGCAGCGCCGTGCCGAGGCGCGGCGGACCGGAAGCGCGGGCCTTTCCCGGCGGAGCGCAGCCATGGTGAGAGTGCGGCGCGGCCGCTCCCCGCCGCCATCCGCCGCCATCCGCCGCTCCCCACGGGCCGCGGCCGCCCCAGCCCGGGGCGAGAGGCGCGGGAGGGAGCCCCGCGCCGGGGCCCGGGGGCGGGAGGCTGAGGGGGCCGGGGAGGGGCGGCTGGGAGGGCCCCGCGATGGCGGCGGCCCGTAGCTCGTCACCCCGTAACACGTCCCGTCCTGTAGGCCCGCGGCCCCAAGAAGCATCTGAAGCGCGTGGCTGCGCCCAAGCACTGGATGCTGGACAAGCTGACGGGCGTCTTCGTGAGTGCGGGACGGGGTCGGGGTAGGGGTTGGGGTCTCATCAGGAGAAGTGCACGGTCGCTGGTGAGCTTGGGCGGTTGGGCAGCTCGGGAGGTGTTCGCTACTAGGAGCTTTATGAACAGCGTTCGTGTTTCCCCTGTTTGAAGAGGATGCTCTTTTTTGACCTGTTGTGCTTTCTCCTCGCTGGGGTGACATAGGTGGTTGTGTTGTGTCGGCTCTGCGAGGCTGGCAGGGCATGGGGGAAACTGCTGCGAATGCCAAGAACGGGGAGCTGTGGCCGATTGCTGCCTGTGTGACAGCTGCACTCTGCACTTCTGCCCTCGGGTTCCTTCTCTGGGGGTGGTCGGTGCTGCTTGAGCCCCCAGCACAGTTTCTGCCCGCAGGCACCCCGTCCATCAACAGGCCCTCACAAGCTGAGGGAGTGCCTTCCCCTCATCATCTTCCTGCGCAACCGGCTGAAGTATGCCCTGACAGGGGACGAGGTGAAGAAGATCTGCATGCAGAGGTTCATCAAGATCGATGGCAAAGTCCGCACCGACATCACCTACCCTGCAGGCTTCATGGGTGAGCAGGGCTGGGGCAGGACATGGGGTAACTCTGCACTGGTGGGGGGAATGTTTTATTGGGCTGGCATGATTTGTGGGGGAAAGGTATTTTCCTGGTGGAGTTGAAGAACAAATACATGTAAGCAGTTGTTATTTAGTTTGGAATTGTGCACTGCAATGAATGCCAAAGCCAGATACCTGTAGCCTGTAAGTGCCTGCTTGATCTGTGTAAATTGCTGTTCAGACCCCTCAGTTGGGCAGTTTTTGCTAATTTGCAGTCTTACCACAGCAAAAGATGTGAGCTTGTGGTCAGGGGAAGATCCCAAACTCATCGTTCACATCCAAAGTGTTTTTAGCAGTCCCTGGCTGTTTTTAAACGTCAGTTAAGAGTCTTGGGTTATGAGCTGATAACAGCTGCTGATTTATTTCCCTCTCTGCAATCAGATGTCATCAGCATCGAGAAGACAGGCGAGCATTTCCGCCTGGTGTATGACACCAAGGGCCGGTTTGCTGTTCACCGCATCACAGCTGAGGAGGCCAAGGTGAGGGGCTTGGTGTGAGTGTGGGCCCAGCTGGGTGTGGTTGGGGCAGGGGTTCCTCTTTGGCATCTCCTGAACGAGAGCTGTTGTCTCTCTTCCCTGACAGCCGAGGCCATGCTGCACTTGAGAAGATTGTGGCCTTCAGGGTTGGGGTGAAGCTGGTGGTGGGGGGAGGTCTCTTGGTGACACGAGAGCAGCTCCCAGGTGGCTGCAGGTGCATTGTCTACTGCTGGAGATGATGCTGCTGGCAGGGACTGGGTCACCTGCACAGGGAGCTTTGGGGTGGGGGTGAGCCTTGGCTTTGCCAGCTAACAGTGATCAGAAACGTGAAAGTGCCCGTGGTGTAAAAGCCTTGAACTCTTGGGTCAGTTATAGAAGTGTTAATAAAACTGCCTTCTCACCCTGGCTGCTGGGGAGCAGCTCCCTCATGTGTTTCCTTAACCCAGCCATGTTGTTGTGCCTGAGCTGTGAGTCTGCTCTGCTTCCTTAGGGCAGGCTGTGCAGGCACACAGCAATGTGGAGGGCAGAGCTGACTGTGCTGGAGCTGCCTGTGGTATGGTCTGGGACCTCTGCACCCTCTGTGGTGTGCTTTTGCCTCTTGACTGCCACTCTGTGTTGGCCCTTGAGTGGCTGTGAGGGAGGTGGGGATGACAGGCAGCAGGGGAATCGGAGTGCCCTGGAGGAGAGAATACAGATCTCTCTTGGGCATTGGAGAAACGCAGCCTCTGCTGTATGCCCACACGCTTCAGGGAAAAGTGGGAACTGCCCTGGTGAAGGCTTTCCCTAGGAAATGCAGCTGGTGTTTGTGCAGAGGCTGAAGCCCAAGGTGAGCAGCTGCTCCCACAGCAGAGGTGTTTTCTGGTGGGACTGTAGCAGAGCTGCAGTAGCAGCTCTTGGAGAGGCATTACTTGGGCAGGGAGCTGGGCAAGGCGCTTCCTGGGCTCATGTTGTGAGCCCAGCAGTGTTTGGGTGTTCTGCTGTGGCTGTTGGCTCTCTGGGGGACAAGAGTCCCTGGTCCATGGGCCGCTGAGCTGCCTCAGCTGAGCGGTGCTGGGTTTTATTTGCAGTACAAGCTGTGCAAGGTGAGGAAGATCTTCGTGGGCACCAAAGGAATCCCTCACCTGGTCACCCACGATGCCCGCACTATCCGCTATCCTGACCCCCTGATCAAGGTGAATGACACAGTCCAGATTGACCTGGAGACCGGCAAGATCACAGACTTCATCAAGTTTGACACAGGTAGGTTTTGCATCCCATGTAAAGCGCTGTACCCTTCCCCAGTATGGAGAGCAGTGTGGAGGTTAACACGTGCCAGGCATATCTGCTCAAAAGTACAGAGGCAATGGTGTCAGCTTTGGGAAAGGGGTTGTTTCCAAAGGGTATCTCCACCTGGAGCTGGAGCAGGGATTCCTCCTGTGTGCTGGCAGTGGGAGGCATTGTAGTAGGGACTCAGGGTGGTTCTGAGGCACCAGGTAGAAGCAGACAGCTGGTGGGGAGGTGCTTGAGCCTGGCTCTTGTGGGGCTGTGTGTGGCAGCCATGGGGAGAGTCCTGTCTCTTTGTGGTGGGAGAAGGTTTCAGTTACAGAGCTGTGGGCAGTGCCAGCGTGGGTCGGATGGGAATGCCTTCTCAGTGCTGGCAGAACTGAGAAGGTGGTGGGGAATGTTTGGTATGGGCTGAGAGCCCAAGTGGCAAGGGCTTCACCACAGCATTTGGTGCCAGCTCTTGTCACACTTGTATTCACTCACCTAGGTAACCTGTGCATGGTGACTGGTGGTGCCAACTTGGGCCGTATTGGGGTGATCACCAACCGGGAGAGACACCCCGGGTCGTTTGACGTGGTCCACGTGAAAGACGCCAATGGCAACAGCTTTGCCACCAGGCTCTCTAACATCTTCGTTATTGGCAAGGTAAGGCTGTGGGGACACCAACTGGGGAGTTCTCTCTTGTGAGGGACTGCTGGCTGACGCAGAGCGCCTTAGGCAACTGCCTTCCCGCACGGTGAAGCTCCAGTGCTGGCCTCAGTTCTGGCTCAGCTCCTTGTATTTCTGCCTGCTCTGTGAATGGGAAGCATCTGCAATTTTATGAATGGGGACGTTTTCAAGAAGCAGCCCTGTGGTTTTTTTTAAACCTGAGAGCTGGGGGCTGAGCAGTACTCAGACCTTGGTGTGACCTGGGCAGCTGCCCTGACTTGAGTGCCCCCCCAGTGCCTCTGCTGTTTTGCCATCCCTGATGGACTCTTAGTCCAGGTTGGAGAGGGACGGCATTTCGGTTTTGGCTGAAGTGCATCCTTCGTGGATGTGACTGAAGGAGGCAGCTGTAGACCTGTGCATCTTTTGCACCTTCCTGAGTGGCTTCTGCTGGGCCAGTGCCACAGCCGTGTGTAGCTGGCCCAGCATGGGCAGTGGTGGGCTTCTGCTGCTTTCCCCCTGAGAGGGAAAGCTGTGCTGCTATCCGGGTTTCCTGGTGTGAGGTGGCTTCTTTCTCCCTTGCTGCAGGGCAACAAGCCATGGATCTCCCTGCCCCGTGGAAAGGGCATCCGCCTGACCATTGCTGAAGAGAGAGACAAGAGACTGGCGGCCAAGCAGAGCAGCGGGTGAAGTCCAGCTTGGGCTGGCGCTGGTGCTGGTGCTGTCAGTGTATTAATTAAACCATTTTCCACATGGCTGTGTGACTGGCTGTGTAGTGTCCCAGGGCTGGGGGGAGCTGTGCTGCCAGTGCCAGGCCCTGCTGTGCTCTCCAGAAGGGCCTGCTGCTCTGGTGAGACTCCTGGTGATCTCAGCAACTGCCATCTTCCAGAAAGGCAAGGAGGAGGGGTGGGAGAGCCTTCAGGCTGCTCTGTCCCCAGGAAGGTGTTGGCACAAATGTTCCTGTATGTCTCAGGGATGTGCTGGAGGAGCTGGGGAACGGAGTGAGCCAGCTGGGCTGTAGCCAGTGGTGCCAGGTCAGCTTGAGGCCCTTGGGGATGCTCTGGCCCTGGGGCTGAGCAGAGAGAAGGCTGTGTGTTGGCTCCAACAGTGCTGGTGCTCAGCGTCCCAGGCCTGGTTTGCAGCTGTGCCTTTTCTGTCGAGGTGCAGGGTGCCAACAGCCAGGAGAGGAGGTCCCTGTGCTGGGGGTTGCTGTATTGGTGCTGGAGCTCTTGGGAGGGACTAAGTGAAAGGGGAATGGGCTGCTGGGGACCACGAGCACTGGCCTGGGGATGGGCTCATGCCCTGCAGGAGCCAGGGGAGCAGCTGTGGCTGTGGGAGCGGCCCTGAAGGCCAAGGTGGGCAGTGTTCCCGGGCAGCAAGGGCAGTCCTGCCAGCTGGGCTGTGCCAGCTGTGCCAGAAGCTACTCGGGAGGCTCCATGGGGAAGGGGATCCTGTGCCTGGGCACTGTTCAGGCAGGGCTGCCACATCCAGGTGGACATGGGTACTGGTGGAGCAATGCCAGCGGAGGCCCCAGTTGTTGGGAGCTGGAGTGCCAGAGTCACAGAAGAGGCACGACTTTTGCTTGGCCTGGAGAAGAAGAGCACAGGGGCTCTCCTGGTCTGCCTGCTGGCATCTGTCTGCCAAGATGGACCAGGTGCAGATATGCACAATTGGAAAATTAACGTCCTTTATTGGCCTCATCAAGTGTCTGTGACAAAATGTGGCTGAGCCTCATGAAGTGTCTGCAGGCAAGTGTATTCTGACAACATGATGTCCTCGGGAAAGCTGAATGCCTGTGGCACCATCCATGTCCCCGTCCCATGCGTCTCCCTGTGCTGCTCCCTCTGGAAGCTGCACGGGCTCAGAGCAGCAGCATCTCCAGCGACTTGCATGGTGCTGGCAGCGGGCACTGGTGCTCAGACTGTCCTGTGATGCACAGACCTGAGCAGCCAGAAAGCAAAAAATACGCCACATTTTTGTGCACAAAACCAAAAGCAAAAATCACTTCACTTTTATGTTGTGGAAAAGCTCCAGCAAACAGCCAAATTTAATATTTTGGAAAGCAAAAAAAATTGTAAAAAAAAAAAAGAATCGGTGCACAAAGCAACAATTTTTATATGGGCGAAAAAACCCAGCCAAAATCGGCAACAAACCCTCAAATTCGGGGAAAATTCGGAGTGAAATACCTGCTGCCACGCGCTGACCAAACTGCGGAACTGCAGCTGTGCGGCGGCGCTTCCCCCGCAGGCGGCACTGCGGGTTATGGGGTTGTGGAGGGCTATGGGGCCTCTCTCTGTTATCATTGTGAGGTCTATGAGGGCTCTAAGGGCTGTGAGGGCTCCGGGGGCTGTGTCACTCCTCAGACTTCTTTTTTTCAAGGCTGAACAATTCCAATTCTCTCAAGCCTTTTGTCATAACAGAAGGCTTTGCTGTCCTTGACTCATCTTTGTGGCTCTTCTCTGGACTGTCTGCAGCTTGCGTGTGTCTTTTTTCTGTAGTGGGGACCAGAACTGAACACAGTATTCTGGGAGGGGCCTGACAAGCACTGAGCAAATTGGGATTTGATGTGCTCTGGTCCCTCGGATGTTTGCAAAAGCTGAGTTGCTCAGCTGCTGGAGGTTAACAGGTGGCCTGCAGCAACCCAAGGTGCTGTGTTCTCTTGGGGGGCCTGAATTAGTCTACCTGAAGTCATGTGGGTGACAGACCCTCTGGAATTCCCCATATCAGTTTTGGATGGTACCCCTGCTAAGCCTGCAGCCAGTAGGGCATGGGAGTAACCCGCTGACAAGTTCTTGTTGCTCAGCACAGAGCAGATTGGCCAGTTCTGTTTCACAGGACCTGGTTTTGCAGCTTAAAACATAGCAGCTCAAGCTTGTGACTCTGGAGAAGCCTGGTTCAAAATCTGCTGGTAGTAGATGAATGTTCTTAAAAGAATTAAGAGACTTTCTGCAAGGTCTTGTATGTGTTTAGTTCCTCAAATCTGAGTTCTCAAATCTTAGTTCCTCACTGCTTTAACAGTATTCATTTCTGCAAACACAGTCCCCCACCCAACCACTTCAGTTTCTTTCCTATTCCATATAACTCCTTCTGTACTCTCTCCATCCATGTCCTTCCCAAACCTTTGTCACCATCCCCAGCCCACCTCAGGCTCACACAGAGTTTGTGGGAGCAAAGCCAATTCATTGTGATGTTCATATTTCAGTGAGTGGGTTACATTGGACAGGGCTGCAGTGGAAAAGCAGCAGTGGGCAGCTGTTTCCCATTTATTCACATGTAACCTCCACAGCACTGTCAGCATAATATTAAACAAGGTTTTAGCATCTGCTTTTTTGGTTGGTTGGGTGTCAGCCAACTGCTCCTGAATTCTGAGATTGACTAAGTGTCTGCATATCTCATTAGCAGGGGGAGCTAATCTTTATCACTCACTGCCACAGCAAACCTCAGCAGCTCTCAGCTGCTTTGCAGAACATAATTGTTGTCTACAAGTGTTTGGTTCTGGCAACTTCTATTGCCAAGGCACAGCTTGGGCTTTCCTCTGTTTCATAGGGATTGTAGGAAATCTCCTGGCTGTACTAGACTGAAAAAAGCGGGTCACTATTAGGACAAACTGTCCAGCCCACAGCTGGATAAACATGTCATGAGGCGGGTGAGCAATCAGCTCATGGGTTGAGCACAGAGGATGACAGTGAATGGGGAGGCATCAGACTGGCATCACTACTGGGGTTCCACAGGGCTCCATCTTGGACCCTGTGCTCTTCAACACCTTCATAAATGACTTTGGATGCAGGACTGGAAGGGACACTGAGCAAGTTTACAGATGATACAAAACTGGGAGGAGCTGTTGACTCCCTGGAAGGCAGTTCAATGAGGGGAAGTGCCAGATTCTGCCTCTGGAATGGGGCAACCCCAGATGTACGGACGGATTGGGAAAGAGATGCTGGAAAGCAGTGACATGGAAAGGGACACTGGGGGTCCTGGTCAGTGGCCATTTGGCCATGAGTCAGCAGTGCCCTGGCAGCCTGGAGGGCCAACCCTGTCCTGGGGGCATCAGGTCCAGCATCACCGGCCAGGCCAGAGAGGGGATTGTCCTGCTCTGCCCTGCCCTGGGGCAGCCTCACCTCAACACTGGGGCAGTTTGGAGGGGACACAATGGAAGGAAGATATGAAGCTCTCAGAGAGCATGCAAATGAGGGCAACAAGGATGGGGAAGGGCCTTGAGGGGAGGCTGTGTGATGACACTGAGGGCACTTGGTGTGTTCAGCTGGAGGAGACTGAGGGAGACCTCACTGCAGTTACAACCTCCTCAGGAGGGGAAGAGGAGGGGCAGGCCCTGAGCTCTGCTCTGTGGGGACCACAGACAGGACCCAGGGAATGGCCTGGAGTTGTGTGAGGGCAGGGTTAGGTTGGATCTCAGGAAAAGGTTCTTCCCCCAGAGGGTGGTTGGCACTGACCAGGCTCCCCAGGGCAGTGGGCACAGCCCCAAGGCTGCCAGAGCTCCAGGAGGGTTTGGATGATCCTCTCAGGCACATGGTGTGACTCTTGGGTGTGGTCCTGTGCAGGGCCAGGAGTTGGACTCTATGATCTTTGTGGGTCCCTTTCAACTCAGCAGATTCTGTGATTCTATCATTCTGTGAAAATGAATGTGTCTTTTCTCTGGTGAAAAACCCCAAAACATTTAGCTTGCCTCTCTGCTAGGTTTTAAACCACAGTACAGAATTAAGGACAGTATACTCTTGCTGGCCCAAGGTGACATCTAGGTAGTCATGTTTGTATTCTAGGTGAAACCCCAAAGACATCCTAAGAGGTCACCATTTGTGGTGGGCTGCAGCTCCTTGAGGCTTCCTCATACCAGTCAGTTCATTCTCAGCTCTGTCACTGCTGAATGTTCTGGTGAGCAGAGGCTGTTCCAGGAGATCACAAAGCAGTAAGGAAAAGGAAGTGGATAAAAACAAAAGGGCAAGATGCCATCTCACAAGCTCCACAATTAAACTGGCACCTTCTCTCTGCACCTGGTTCTGTGTCCACCCTGCAGTGACCGGGGTGAACACACTCCCTTCTCACCAAAAGCAGAGCTGTTAGGAAAGAAAATATCTCTTCTCCATGTCACAGTGAAGGCTCTTCCCTGCAGTACATTTACAAGTACTTCATCCAGTCTACTTCTAAATAACGCACTTTTCACTAGTTAAGAGGAAATAGCAAAGGTGAAGTGTATTTTCTGTGCTGACTTTGCCTTCATAGGTTCCTCTGATCAGTCTGATTCTGTCCACTGAAGTGGCACAGCTTAAATTCCACTGGGGATGAGCAAAGTCCAGTCACTGAAGAATAACATCAGAACACCCTGCAGTGTAATCAACTCTGCTAATTTAAATATAAGTCCTCCAGAGGGAATTTAAATCTCAAAATCTTCGTGAATCAGCTGATCTCCTTTCAAGTAGCAGGAAGATTTGTACCACTACTTTTTCTACACATAAAATGCCTCTTGGCCATTCAGATTTTGAGATATTTCATTTTTAGTGGCTATAATTCCGCAAGGTACTTTCATGTTTTGAAAAATGTACAGACACTTTGCATGATCTGTGATATAGAAGCTGTCTTCTCTCATCAAATATTTCCTGTAGCCGGAAAACACTTTTGAAAAGAAATGAGGACAATATCGAATTCTTTCCTGCTCATTGTTCCAGAAAAGCACAATCTCAGACCTAATGGTAAGACAAGATCCACAAAAGAATAACTCTATTCAAAGGAATCCCATGTTAATAGAAGTTGGCACCTCAGTCTCTACATTCACACATTCCTGCATGTGGAAATCAGGACTGTCACCTTTGGAGACACATCCTGTTTTTCCTGGTAGTGGGAGGTTGAGGTCTTTCACAAATCTACTGACATATAATGATTCACTTTGTTGCCCTGCTTGTGACTGTCACAGCACATCAGATTCATTGCTAGCTGAGGTAAGACTTGTTTCATGAGTCCGAAAAGAAATGTTGAAGTGTCTGAGGTGCTTTGGATAATTCATCTGAGAAAGAGGGTGAGTTCCTTGCACAGGAAACATGTTAGTCTGCTGGAAAGAGCTACAGAGGCACAGCTGAAGGGAGCACACATGTACAGAAGAATTCCAGTGCCACTCATCCAAGCAAGAGCAGCATTTTGGTGTGTCCCAGTCAGATCATGCTCAGGTCTCAATACTTTGAAATACCTCCCAATATTCCTAGTGACCTGAGCATCATGTTCATTTCCTGATGTACTGTGGAAGCTTCCTTGTCTTCTGCTGCAAGTAAACCAGTGTGCCAGAGAGGATGAGGGAGTTAAAATAGTATCCCTGCTGACAGTGCTTGGCAGTGTGACCAGGAGTCCATTTAAATACCTTTCTCTTTGTCTGTGTCCAAAGTCAAAGGATTTTGCTTAGCAATTATATGGTTTACACCACTCTTGGCTTGCACCCACAGTGCCTTAGCAGCACACTGGTGCAAGGCCAAGTCAAAGCCTTTTCAGAAGAAAAGGTAGTTTAAAATGATGTCACAACCCTCAACTCACTGGAGTAAAATGTAGATAAACTGGGATTAAATTTAAGTGGTATGCTGATTAGTGCCCCCTAAAGCTAATGATAGGGGAAATGGATGCTGCCTGCTTTGACTGGTACATAAATCTGAACTGAGCTCAGTTCCTGATATGGATTCCAGGCCTGGAGTTAAATCCACTACCAAGTAATAGCAATGGTAACAAATTCAGACAACAAATTCAGAACTGAGCTGCTGATGACTGGGAACTATAACAGAGTTACTAGGTTTTTATGCAGCATAAAAGGCTGAAAACCTCTGAGTGTGGGTGAAAGAGAATGTGACTGTCCCAAAAAGCACCACCAACCTGGGCTTTTGGTATGAAAGTCTGGTTGATGGTTCATGGTCCGTTTCCCTCTGAAGGATGAAGGAGGCTGGGGCATAGGTCTGATATGCTAAAAGAGAATAGGTAATATTGGGCTATTCATTATTTTAATCTTTTGTCTGCTTAGCACTGCTGTTTCTCCCAGAATCAATGGGACACCTCCAATTTTCACTCTGCAGTTTAAATATATTTTTTCCCCACTGTTTTTGGGCTCTGTCTTGCTACTAGGCTGGTGCAAACCAACTTGCCTACAAGTGTCTTCAACATCCTTCATCTTCCCATAGTGCTTTAAACTGGAAAGTCTGGATATTTTCTAGCTAATCTTACAAATACCCACTAAAAACTATTTTTTCCTAGAAATTCCATTACTTGGTGATTTGTTGAGGACGCAGTTCTAAGCATTGTCCTAGGTTTCTCTCTGAGCACTTTGGTTTCTGTTACTCAGTTAACCACTCATGAAAAAAGCTTAATTCTTCCTTAAATAAGAATTAAATCTTAGTTTCTTAATTTCTTTTCTCTCCCACCTTTCTGTCTGATGCAGCTTTAATATGCACAAGGGTGGTTCACTGTGTTTGTTTTGGGGACAGAAGGGACCTTCAATGCTCAAAGTATTCACTTGAATACTTTGATTTACACATTTATTTCTACATGGCAATACATATGCCACGTCATGGAAAAGCTGATGCTTGGCAATGCAAACCATCACAAATGATTGCATTATCTCTCCTTCCCTTAATGACCTTGGCCTGACATATCCAGGTGAGGGATGTAACTGGCAGACTGACATTTCCCTCAGGAAATGCTCTGTCCCTCTTCTGGCTCCCCCACCTCCCTTCATTTGGAAAATATTTGATAATTAAGTCACTGCAAAGGCAAATGTTCTGTTGTTTTAATTCATTTGATAATTCAGCCTAAGCCTAAGATGAGCTCCCAACCTGCCTGCTTACCCACACAACCCCTCTCCTAATCAGATGGCTGATACCAGCAAAGCACAGCCTTCTTCCCAGCACAGGGAAACAAAAAATGTGCTTTCCAATAGAGAGGTCCTGGAGACACTGCTGTAAAGGAGAGATATTAATTTCTGATTTCTTACTCTATTTTTCCATCTCTCCACTATGCTTCCTTTTCTTTAGTGGGTTTTTCTGAAGGAACTGAGTGAAGTTTTAATAAATGCCTTTTTAAAGAAGAGCAGAATCCAGGTTTGGCCTGGAGAGCCCAGTGTTTTTCCTGGTAGCTGGAGGAGTTGCTCTGTAAGTGCCAGTATACACTTCTTCCCATTGCATAGTCCAGAGACTCCAGAGGGCTGCAGCAATGGCAGGCAAACCAAAACCCATGGACATGCTTTTCATTGCTGGTGTCTATGGATTAAGGTTGAATGTTTTTTTCCAATAGAAACAATGGTGGTATAATGGCTAAGGGCTCCTCATCTGAGGCAGGTGATACCAAACTGCATTATCCAACCATGAATCCCCAAATCTCTCTGGGACTGCAGCAGGTAAAAGCAATCATCTCTGTAATTAATATGTTTGATAAGTAATGGGCAACCAGTTAAAACCCACGAGATGCAAGTAATGGCAGAAGTAGCTGAGGATGACAGTGAGAGAGTGGTGGAGAACAAGAGCCAAGCAGGGAATAGGCTGGGATATCAACTGCTTGTAGCTCACTCAGTGCAGATCCGCTTCCCTTGCTCTCCCTTCTCTCTATGCTGTACATGTGCTCCTTGCTCTACCTCACTCCTGCTCACCAGCTCTTCCCCAGCATCAGAGCGATGCTGGCAACGGGCCACATCACACTCCAGATGGCTGGCACTTGCTGCTTCTGCCACAGGCTGAGGCAACGAGCTACTTATTCCAGAAACAAATCCAATGCTATTTACTTCAGGGAATAGTTATACTAGAATGAATTACTGCCTGCCTCATTTCTGAAGGATGTGTTCACCACTAGTTAAGACATCTTTCTTTAGCATCATCTGAATCTACTCCAGGACTTCCTGACCGAGGCATGGAGCAGACTGCTTTCTAACCAAGGTGTAGTAACACCTCTCCTCCTTGCAGGTGTTGGTCTGATGGTGACTGTCACTTTAGGACTGCTTACCCTTGTTTCTATCCACCCTATGATAGGTTTTTTTTCCAGCTCATGTGCAGAACATAAAGGAACCAAAAGCTCTTTTTGCCAGCCAGTATGATGCAGCCTCTGACAACTTGTGAGTAGCTTGCTGGTGGTTGTTTGGAATGTATCACTTTACTCATGTTGTGTTCTTTGTTTCAGTGCTCTAGAAATGTTATTTCCTTGGATTTAGGGCTTTAGGGTGTGTATGTCGTCATTTTGCTCGTCCATCCCATCGTATACCCTGTGGAGACTTTGCAACACCAGAGACTTTTCTGTAGGGCAGCTGAGCCAATGAATACTTTGCTTCTGCTGTGGTTGAAACCGATATGGGCCAGTCACAGTGAAAATGTTATCTTGGAACCAGTTCTTATTGATAGGACAGTGAGTGGAAGCATGTGGAAAGGTCAGTGCACAGAGAGAGTGTGTGTGGGGAGAGTCTAGAAAATTGTGCCCCTTCTGGGATGTCTATATCCAGCTGGGTTGTGGCTAACCTGAAGAGCAGAGTTTAGCTGGGAAGCAGCAAAAATAAAACTCTGATGGCTGGTTGATTAAAATTAATAAGTATAGTTTGGGTTAGAGCTCTCTACAGTCTTTTGGGGCAGAGAGATGTACTGAGTTGTTTCGGAAACACAAGAGAGAGAACAGTTCTTATGCAAAGGAGAGGCTCAAAGAGCCTCTGAAGAGGCATAAGAAGAAGCTTAGATCTACCTCCTCTGTTAAGGAGCCGTAATTTGATGTTATTTTGAGAAGCCAGAAATATGAAAAGCCTAAGAGACTGAGAAAACTACTCTGTGCATGGCAGCTGCTCATGAGACATGGTGTGTGCTTGTCCTGGGACTTGTCCAGCTCCTATCACTGTAGCAGAAATGCCACAGATATGCCACCATCCATGTCACACAGCTGTGAGCTGGCATCCAACCTGTCACAGCACAGGCTCACTTTGCTCCAACACCTACCTGACCCAGCCTGACCCCTGCTCTGTAACAAATCCAATGTGTGTGGTGACATATCTGACATCCATGTCCTACTAAGTCCTGTCGTAGATTAGAAATATATTTATAGGAGCTGAGATGAATATTAATAAGCAGTTCTTCCCTGAAATCTAAATGTCTCCTAAAATCACTAGCTTTTCAGCCAACATAAATTAACATAAAACTACTGCTAATCTCTGTCCTGGGTGAGGGGGTGGAAAGCGGCCCTCTAGCACATCAACTCAGTGCCTAATTAAAAGCACCAGCTCAATCAGTAGTTCAGTGAATGGGTCCTCCTGTCTCCTACCCTACTAATTAGCTAGATATTGCTGTAATCTCATTCCTCACTAGACAGGTCACTCATATTCCCTTTAATGACTCCAAAATGGTCACTTCAAGTAGTCCTTTCATATGTGTTTGCCCTGGTTTGTTATTACCATCTGCAGGGATATCATTCAGTTTTTCATCCATTCTCAAGAAAACTCATGTTGGTGAAGCATGTGCCCGGGTTTGAGGTTTGTTTGAATGCTGGGAAGACTGAGCAGTCTCCTCAGTTTCAGATCCAAATTCTCCCCTTTGTAGATGTAGAAGCACAGGCTCAAGAATACTCTGGACTTTAATCTGAGCAGGTATTTCTCATATACTCTGTGTGGGCCAGGCTGGTAAGGCATAGTCAGCAGGCATATTGTGCTGGGCTCTTTCTCACTGGAGAGCTGAGCCAATGACAGAAACATGGAGGAAAAACGTGTCTGAATTTGTGCTCTAGCTTCTGTCCTTGGGGTTCTGGTACGCCCCTAGGCACCCTGGTCCTGTGGCTCTGGCCAGGCATTGCTCCTTCAAGAGGGAGCACATCAACTCTGCAGGGACCATCAGACCAGCTCCCTAACAGCCTTTGAAAATCCAGGAAGACTCTGAATGCTTAAAGCAATATTGCAAATGTTTTCTGCATGTAAACCCTAAACCCAAGTTGTTGGAGGCAGGGGGAAATACGCCTGAACACCAACTCCCTATAATTCACTGCGTGAAGTAGGAGCTCTTCTCAAGCCAGCCAAAAGAAAACCCTGGGCATGGGGACTTGAGAAAATGGACTGCGTGCACATGGGTTTATGCTGCACTTTGAACAGCACTGCTTCAAGAAAACCACTTGCATCCCACCTTCAGCAAGGATGTGGAAGTGAGCAGGGAGGCTCCGGCACTGCCGAGGCACAGCAGTCAGTGACCAGGTGCACCTGGCGTGAGCATCCCATGTGTTAGCACTGAGAAGCTAGTTAGAATCTTATGGGATGAGTTAAAAGCTGCTGAAATGGGGATTTTGGGGAATACCACGAAGGTATCTCTACTGCAGAGCTGTTGGCTAAAGAATTAAAACACCCAGGTGTCCCTTTAGGCTTAGAGCTCATTCAGAGATTTAATTGCAACGACACAGAACTCGTCGGATCCTTTTACTGCGTTGCTGGGGCAGGAAAGCAGATGCTGCCCTGAGTGGCCTTGAGAGCCGCGTGGGTTGGTCAGTTGCTGGAAACGGAAACCCTTCTTGGGTTGCCATCTGCTGGTACCGCATTTAACTGCTGCCGACTGGGGTGGCGAAGGGGACACCTACGAAAGGGGATCAAAAGGTAAAGTACCCGATAGCCTGTTTTCTTCAAGTGTTTTATAAGACCTTCATCCGGTCATCTGCAGACACCTGCATTAAAGGGAAGAAAGCTGTGTTGTCGTTTAGGGAGACTGTTCCTTGTATCTGTTCTAATTTGAAATGGTGTCTTGCTATCACCCAGTGGGCCACATGAATCAGATTACAATTAGCTTTGCAAAGCCTTCATTTGGTCTGACTTGACTCACATAAGCTGCTAATGTTTCAATGCAATATTGACTAAGCTGAAATTCCATCTCTGGAGCTTGTTTTCCCTGAAATAGCTCAAATGATAAGCTAGTATAGTTTAAGCAAGGGGTATTCTGCTTCTGATCCTGTGAGGCAAAACCAAGAATATGTCTGTGTTCCTTTCCCCCTTTAGGGACGGTAAAACCCATTGTGCAAACGGAAAGGTGTGTTATAGCTCTATCTGCATCATTGCCAGGAAGCAGCAGTCCAGGCCTGACTAACCATTCAAAATGACTTGAGAGGAGTTGAGCAGGGGGAGAAAGATAAGATGAAAGGCTCATGTGTTGAGATAAGAACTGGGAGATCACTCAGCAACTACTGTCACAGGCAAAACAGATTTGTCTTGGGGAAATTAATTTATTACCAATCAAATCAGAGTAGGGTAGTTAGAAATAAAAGCATATAATGAAATACCTTTCCCCCACCCCTCCCTTCTTCCCAGGCTCAGCTTCACTAGTGATTTTCTCCACCTCCTCCCCCTGAGTGGTGCAGGGGAATAAAGAAAGGAGCCTGTGGACTGTGGTTAGCTCATCACACATTGTCTTTGTTGCTCCTTCCTCCTCACGCTCTTTCCCTGCTCCAGTGTGGGGTCCTTCCCATGGGAGACAGTCCTCCATGAACTGTGCCTCCTTTGGCCACATCCCCCTGCTCCAGTGTGGGGTCCTACATGAGCTGCAGGTGGATCTCTGCTCCACCGTGTACCTCCATGGGCTGGTGGGTCTCTTCCAACTCAGGTTATTCTATTTTATAATGATTCTGATTTTATGATTCTACAGCTCATGGGGTTGAGGGGTAGTGAACGTTCTTCAGAGCTTGCACTGACCTTGCATATCACCAGTCTAAAAATCCAGGATCTTTCCTGGCTTCTTGCTGCCATGCCAAGGGGATGAAGGAAGAGGTGACTAATTTCTTAGTCATAGAAGTTCACACATAGATGAACTAACTGTTGTTTCTGCAAGTCCTTCTTTGGGATTTCATGGCCCACAGCCACAGCAGCGCTGCTGGTACAGCGTGGTGTTTGCTTGTCGTCCCCACGTGTCCTTTCTCCCGTGTCCGGGCACTCGGCGGAACTGCCGTGAGCAGCAGCCGCTCCAAGCTGCTCAGCACCCGAGCTAGGATCTCTGTTCCCAATCCTGCTGCTTAGTGTCACCACGAGGTGGCATCGCTGCCACCTCGCAGGCACCCGTGGCACGGGGAGGTGGCTCCCAGCGTCAGCAGTTCTGTGCTGCTTTGCAGGGCACGGGGGAGGCACCCTTTGGGCACTGAACTTACAAGGCATTGGTGCCTCACAAATATTTCCTGCCACATCTGCCAAACTCAGAGGGAACCAACAGTATGCACTGATGTCACTGCATCTGTGGGAGTGTGTGTGACATGTTAAACCTGCAGGGAGCACAACTAACCCTCTCTGCAGGCCCCCTCTCTGTGGAAGGGGCAAGGAAGGAAGCCTAAAATGGATATCCCACAGTGAAGAGAGGGAAGAGTGCCATAAAAAAAAGAGAATGAAAAGATCTGTGGCATGAACCAGCCTGGTGATGACTGGTGTGGGCTAGAAGTGAGACAAGCACTGCCTTTCATAACTCCCTGTCAGGGTTATGTCTACAGCCTTAGCCCACAGACTGGCTATTTGGGCCAGTCAGCAGAGCTGAGGGCTGGATGGCTGCAGGCAGACCACAATGAAAAGAGTCATGACCATGCCCAGGGGACGTGCAAGCTCTTCATGGTGTGTGTGCCTTCAGTTAAACTTGAGTAATGGGGTGTTTGAGCAGAGTGCTCCATGTGCTTTCAGGGTTAATAAACACAAGGATCAAACGGAAAATATTTGTTTGGTTGCCTAGAGAGTCAAAGTCATCTAATCCAACAAGCAGTTTGGATTTCTAATTGGAAACAGAATAAAACTTTAACTCGGAGCAGCAAAGCATTTCATGGATACAAAGAACAGTATTTGTGGCTGTACCTTGTTCCTGTAGTGGTGCTGCAGCTGCTCTGCCTTTCTCTGGGAGTCAGAATAAAGCAGAAGGTGGACAGAAGCAGTGGTTGTAGCAAATGTATAATAATATACCATTATCCCGTGGTATAAAGGTGGGATGGGGTCATTCTGCTGAGACTTAATGTACACACAGCAGTGTGGGCTAAAGTCTGTTGCTGCAGGAGGATCCACACCTTTGTAGTTTAGCTGATGGTAATGGAAGAGAGGAGTGTGGTTATAGCCCACAGGGCCCTCGGTGAAGTCAGTCTGCTTCTTGATATCCTTTCTTCAACCCTAGCCAGGGTGGAAACTGATCTCTATTTTTTGTTTCACTACCACAGCATTTCATCAGTTGATTTTCTGACTTGAGTCGCTTGGCCCATGCATCCCATGTAAAGACTGTCCTTAAATCCACACAGAAGGGAGAGCAGGTCCCATTTACATACCACACACTGGATGGTTCTAGGGCTTGTTTCTCTGGACTTTGAAGTCACAGGAAACAGCCACAGTTCCTTGTGGCTTGCAAGCAGCTGAATTAGCTGCCTTTTGGCTCCAGTTCTGTGGTGACCGATGACAGCTCAGAACTGGGTCTGAAATTGAAACCTGCTTTACCTGGTGACTGAACACCTATATCCTTGCTCAGTTTGAGTGTTTACAAAGCTGATGTAGGGTATCCCTTTAGAGAGCTCTTGGAATCAGAAATTTATTTGATTACACCTTCAGACAAGGAGTTTCTCCTTGATCCAAACTTTGGGATACTAGTCCTGATGTTCTGATACAGTTCTCATTCTCCTGTTCAATTATAGTGTGGTTCACAAAGTTTTCCAGGCTGGGAATTTCATCTAAAGAGGAAGAACAGATAATCTTGAGCAGTGTGTAATACCTTTTTATCTTGGGAGGGTTTCATAATGAGCAGAACCTGCACAATCTGAGGATAAAATAACATCAGAATCAGTTTCTGGCGTCAGCTTCTTGTCCAACAGTCTCTAAACCATCATCTAGTATTCCCTGCAATGTTAAACAAGGACTTGTGTTCAACAAGCTGCAGATGTTCAGAAGATAAAATGGTAATTTTTTTTTTCCTATAAAGGTATCAAAGCACTTATAGTCATTGTCTTCTAGCTGGATGATGCTTCTTTCCAATGAGTCTGTTCAGGGACATTAATGATGCCCCGTGCTTATCTCTTGATGGTCACAAGGAGGAGAACTGCCTGAAGCCAGCTCTCAGTTGTCAGCACAACTCTGGGATGCATGGAGGGAGCAAGGGAAGAGCTGCAGAAGTTCAGATCAGAGTTTCAGTACTTGAAATAAAGCTATTTAGAAGACAGAGCGTAGTACAGTGTTTCCATACTGTGTTTCCATACACTTTGCTTTAAAGATAAAACATACACAGAGCTCTTTGTAGGTTCCCAAGGAACATCTAAAATCCCTGAATATCTCAATAGCTGCTAGGGACAGGGCTTTGCATGTCAGCAC
The DNA here is from genome assembly GCA_035041135.1 of Platyrinchus mystaceus. NCBI lineage: Eukaryota > Metazoa > Chordata > Aves > Passeriformes > Tyrannidae > Platyrinchus > Platyrinchus mystaceus. The sequence continues at coordinate 19,836,334 of JAWWLV010000158.1, forward strand.
GACTTGGGAACCTGTATCCTTCCCATGCTCACTGTGCTCAAGGTGCCTTGTACTAGAAACAAGCAGGGTATTGCTGTGTGCAAGACCCAGCTTTGGAAAGCCTGGCAGTAATTATGGGATAAGTATCAGTTTTGGTTTAGTTTGAGACAGAGCTTGCAGTGTAGGCTCCTTGCTGGAGAAAGGGCACTGAAGGTGTCAGTGCTGACCTTGTACATGACAGTGTTTGATTGTTCTGTTCGATGAGTCTGTGTCTCTCTGGAGTCAGAGACTGCAGCTATGCAGACAAGAGATCCCAGTTCACTGATGTTTAAACAATGGTCTTTCAGTGTGCTCCTGATTTGCATGAGACTTTGAGCAGATAAGTTTTTCTTTCAATGTAGCTAAATGAATTTTTTCAGTGTTTTAAATGCCAAGACAGATGCAAAGCAATGATTATCAATAGTTCGTTGTAGGTAGGTGATATGGGTGCCTGGAGAACAACAGCAAAATAGCTAAGGAATATCTGCTGTCATGGAAAAATAACCATCTATTCCAGTTTTCTGTGAATTTTTAGGATAAAGCAGATTTGAACCATCCTCTAAAAACTGTAAAACACAGGCACAAAAAAATTCTTTACCTACTCTCCTCTCTTCTTTTCTGGAGAGCACAAAAACCTTTGAGCTGCCTTTCTCAGCTTTTACTGCTGGGGGAGGGAGATGAGCAAGCTGAATGACAATTACTCCTACTATGTAGATGACAGCTCAAAGCTTCTGCACAGCAGCTGAGCTCAGCCAGAATCTGCACTCTGAACACTGATTACTCATCTCCTGCCAAGAGACAGGTTTCCTTAGGGCCTTGCAGCTACCCTGGGAGTTTTCCAGCACCCGTGCTCTGCTGCCAGAGGCCAGATGTGTTGGCATAAACACAGGCTGTGCCAGGGTGTGAGCCTTCTCCCAGGAAGGTGTGTGTGCTCCGACTGAAACAAGACTACTACTATGGGCAGTGTGTTGGGTTGTGTGGATCTCAGAAATGCTTGTAATTTCAAAGATCAAAATGAGCCCAAGATAGGATATGAGAATTCCAGGTTGGTGTAATTTGCCCTTCTTTGGCCTCTAGCCTTTTTCTGATTCCATGCTGAATATCAGAGCTCAAGAGCTCTTATGTCTTCTAGGGCCACCAAAGGCATCTTTTGGCTTCTCTTGGGAATGCCTTCACTGTTTGGTGATGAGAGGGTATTTTTCTGTGACACTGATATGGCTAAACCCACAGCCTCTGTTGGGTATGGTCTGGGATGACATTTACCAAGTGTACTGAGGGGAAGTCTCTAATGGAAAACAACTTTTGAAATGGTTTACTGTTGTGATTTTTAAGCTTACAAGATGAGCTGTTTGGTTATCTTCTACAAATGCTCCCCCAGTGTCACCTGACTTCACTGTCACTGCCTTCAGAGTGACAGAAAGGATCTATGTTTGAAAGGAAACATCTTGCATTTCCATCTTGAATGTGACATGATCCCCCATGATGGCTTTGATGGGATTTTCCTTTCTCTCACTTAGTATTTCATCAGGAAAGTCCTTCAAGCCAATGTTACATTCAGCAGGCATTTTGAGAGAGGCTGGCAATCAGGTAGTCAGTTGGAATTACTGTATAAAATGAAGTTATCAAGAAGTTAAATTCTTGATCTTGAATCTCCTAACTGCTATAATGGACAATATTAGAAAAAGGAAATAACTGGATTTTTTGTTCTTCTATTTGACCTTCTTCATGACCTTGGTTGGGACTCACAGTCCGTATATCATCCATGACTTGGTCAGTAAAAATGTACTGACAACCTCACTGAGGTTCTGCATGTCCCCCAGGGTATAGGCAATGCAAGTGGCAGGCATTGCTATGGTTTTCTGCAAGCTTTACAAATTGATGTGCCATTGTTCTGCCACCAAAATCTGACTCATGGAACTCACTGGGTCTGGCAGGGTTTGCTCAAAATACCATGGGATGGAGGTGTTTTGTTTTCTGCTATCAGTGACTTCATTTTCAGCTGCGAAAGATTTACTGATTGTGGTGGTTTGCTTGTAGTAGGGAGGAGACGGAGCCAGAAGAGATCTAGAGCAAAAGGTATTTTTCTTTTGAATGACTGTTGTGGGTCTTAATGCCTTCTGGTATCTGGATGAGTTGGGAATATCTTGGGTGAGTTCACTGCAATGGCCTTGCAGCCTGCTTCCTGATGATCCCTTGGGATGTAAAGGCCTCCATCTCCCCAGTTTCAGCAGGAGCTTATCTGAAGTCATCTGCTCATATTGAGGGCATCTGCCAAGGGTGTGGGGCTGCAGCACAAGTGCTCTGACTCAGCACAGCCTCTGGGGTCAGGGGGAGTGGCAGGTCTCGCCCAGGAGACACTGGTGCTGTGGGACACAGAGTCCTGCACTGGCAGCTGCTGGAGGCAGCTTTGGAGCCCAGCTTCTCTTCCACCCTCTCCTTCTTCCCCAGACTGAAAACTTTGTCCCTTTTTATCCCTGGAGTTTCCAGAGGTTCAGGCTGGGAAAAGGGTCCAGTTCTCTGAGTTCAAGATCTGAACAGCCTCTGCAGATGGCTACAAGGCTAGGAGTGGGGAAACTGTGCTCTGGAGGTGTTCCTCCACCCTTCTCTCTCCAGCAGCTGGGCTGACATTGGCTCTCTAGCATTGCTATTTAAAAGACTTTCAGATGTGTGTGGTCCCTATAAAAATAAATCTCCAAAGGAAACAAATGTTATGTGGTGAAAGTCTGCCAAGTCCCCGTTGCTTATTAGCTCATAGTATTATGTAGGAGAAACTTAACTCTATAGTCTGATATAGGATAATTCTTCTATGAACTCTCAGCTCTTTTGAAGATTCAGATTTAAAGGCTGTTGCTCTATAGGGTCAAGACTGAGCCATTGGCTTTATGAGCTCTTAGTCATCAGTGCCTTAACACATTTGGCAGAGCCCTGAAATAGCAATTGGTCATTTCAGAGGGTTTTGGTGTGTAAGTTCACATCAAGCAAAGCTTTGAAAGCAGTGATTGGGAATGACAATTTCAAAGCACTCCAGAAGAACAGAGGTTAAAATAAGAAATGTAGTTAAACATGTGCTTCTAAATAGACTGACTAGAAAATGTTGATCCAAGACTTCATCCAAAAGCAGTGATCACTGGATTTTTCCATAATACTCATCTGTGATACAGCCAGGCAT
>JAWWLV010000158.1:19839620-19871003 GCA_035041135.1 Platyrinchus mystaceus
TGTTGATCCAAGACTTCATCCAAAAGCAGTGATCACTGGATTTTTCCATAATACTCATCTGTGATACAGCCAGGCATGGGCTACTTATCACCCTAAGTTCTATCCTGTTCAGCAAATGTGCTGGGTTATCAGATACAATTTTTCATAGAAGTCAGGAAGCTGCATAGCAAAGCAACTGAGCATTGGCATAGAGTACTTGAGACTGCAACTTCTGATGATGCTAGAAACTGGATTTTCTAGATGCATGTGAAGAAGTTAGCACAAAACACACCCTTTTACCTGTAGTCTGTCCCTTTCCAAAGTGTCACAGTTGCTCAGCAATGTCGAAAAACATGTCTTTATACAGATTTAGTTACACTAAAGTTGAAATGTTAGCATTCTGGAGGAAAGATGATTCACTTGATTTAAAGCTGATAATTTAATCTGAAGAGCTAAATTTATTCTTTCCTTTACAGTTAGATGAAATTATTGATGGGGAGAAGAATTTTTTTTCCAATTCTCCATCATTCATGCTGCCTAAAATTGTTTAGATTATGGTGTCTCAGAGGGTGAGTCCCTTCTGATGTAAATAGGTTTTGATTAGCATTAACTCCTTAAGGCCAGTGAAGAAGCTCTTGTGCCTGACCAAGAGAAATGAAGTCAGGAGCAGGCCCTTGCATTTGTCAAGAAAGAGCTGCTTGTTTCTGTGCCAGTGTCTGTAGTATGAGGTGATCCTGTTCTCACTTCAAGAGAAGCAAGGATGGTGTGATTTCACTGAGAACATGTGACATCAGACTGGCTCCGGGGCTCTTCACCTCTGATGAGGCTCTGGCTGCTGAGATCCCTCTGGTCTTGTGGCAGGATTAAAGAAGGACAACTGTACTCAAGGTGACTTGGGCACCATTTAGGAGTAACTCGAGATTTTGCCTTAAGAGCATAACCATCCTTTGCTACAGAAACCTTATCCTTCAGCTGGGGACAAATGCAAGTTCTTTTGCTGGAGTCATTCTGCTTTTAAAAGGAAACGCCCATGTTTCAAAAAGCTTCTGAGAATGTCCTGAGCAGACATGTCCATACAGACCTGCTGCATCTCACCAGCAGGTATGGGCTCAGATGTAGGAAGAAGTCAAGAGCATCTGTTAATGCTGTTTGATGCTCATTGCTGTCCTCAGAACTTTCCATATATGTCAAACTTGGGAGATTAATACATTGTGGTACAATTCCACTGGGTTTCCATCACCCTGCCAGGTTATGCTGGGGTGGTATCTAGATCTTTAGACATCATCCCAAACAGTGTACTGCTTCTCTGTCAAAGCTCTATGTGTCCCTGAAGATTGAATTTGATCTACTTTTCTCTATTTTTCCCATTACCATGCTTGGCACATGCATAATGATTTATATCTTTGGCAAATTTTTAAAGCATGGATAAATTTATATTTACAGCAGTATTGTGGTAAAGGAAAGAATTGTTACTCCTGGACAGATTAAGCTCATGGTGATGAATGGCCAGGAATTATCTAATTTGGAATAGAGAAGGCTTATAGTCCCACATACCTCTCGCAACTGGATCCAGAGACCTACTGAAATATGCCCTGGAGAGCACAGATCCTGTTCTTCCCTGTGTTCTCCTCTGCAGTGATCCCACCACGCACATAAGAGAGCAGCCAAGAGCTTTAGCACAGGATGCATGGGAGCCTTTGAATAAAAGGGTGGTTTCATGGCATAAGAAACTTTTTCCAAATGTCATGTGTGAAAGCTGCTGGCAGACAAAGACAAGCTCTCAGTGGGTTTGTGTCAGTGTTGCCTGGACTATCATGTACAGGGCAGACAAAGCTGGAATAAATACCAACTTCTTCTGTGTAAATGTGATACTGCTGTGATGTGCCAAAATGACAACATCTGATGTTTTCACTCGAAACAGACACGGCGTTGTTAGGAAAGATTTCCTTCTACAGATGGGAAGATTCAATTTCCAAATCCCATTCTTTTCTAAAATAAAGGTGGGGCCAGCACCCGTGGTGTTAGGAGCAGGGTTAGTGGTGCTGCTCCTCTAACTGCAGGATTGAAATCTCCACCCAGAAAGCAGGTGAAAGATTTTGCTGTCAGAGAAAGAACCAAGTACAATTTTGTAACAGCTGGGTCCTCCTGCAGTGGAAATTGAAAAATAAACTTCTCATGATTTGGGATATGAACCACATTGGATCTGTTTGGTTAAGCTCATGTCGAATGACTCCATCCTGAATCTCGTGGGGATTTGAATGAACTGGGATTCAGCGTTTTGGCTTTGGCTTATGTCCAGTGTTAACATAGAAAAAGAATTCAGGGACACCTCATGCAGAACCACCAAGTGAACCCTCCCTTTCTGCTTGCCAGTGTAAACCAGGAATGCTGTGTAAAACCAGTACAGGAGCAGGATTGTGCCCAGATCCACCAGTCTATGATTTTCTTAGCTGCCCTCCTAACACACTGAAGCCTTGTGCCAGCAGTGTACCACACTGCAGGATTGTAGCCATGACCCTCCTGTACTGCTGATCCTGTAGTATTGGGGCATCAGTCCCATTATCTCTCTTTTTTTTTTTTAAATTGGGCCAGGTGCTTTCTTGGTGCAGTCAGATCCAAGGGGAAATTTGCATCTTTCCAAACATCACCCCCAAACTTGCTCCTTTAGACATTTTATTTACCCGTCTGTTAACCTATACAGAGCTGGAATGAACACACCATTTACCCTCAAATACAGACTACAAGCAGGCTACTGATGGTGAGAGTAAAAATCACTGAGGCAAAGTTACTGCGAAGGGATGGAGCAAGGCACTAGGACCTAGGAGGCGTCTCATCCACCCTGGCAGGAATTTCTTGCTTGGAGCTCAGACAACAAAGGCAGAGTGAGCCTGGTTTTCTTTCTCTCAGCATCTCCACCCTGAGCGCTGAAAACCGGTGAGTAGAGCTTTTTTTGAGTGACTTGCATGCAGAAAAGTAACAGAAAGGAGGAATCTTTTCTTAGTGCTTTACAGCATCTGCAGTTCATTTTAAAATCAAAACCCCTGCATCCTCTGATTCATTCCCGAAGTTGCTTGGATGTTTCATTGTTCAATGCATGACACCAGACTGAGTCTACCCCGACTGGTATCGTGGGGCAAATGTTCCCAGCTTGGGGTTTCTCTGCAGATTGGTTATATTGTCATCTGCCCCACTGCAGACGGGGACAATGATTTTTTTCCTGCACAGGTCACGTTGACATTGTAAAATACAGGGAAGGAGCTTCATTCTGGCAAATGTAAGGGGTGGGGAAGAGATAGCAACAGCTTTTCCTAGATTTATACCTGGCTGCCAAGTACGGATGTAAATCCCCTTTCAGCCCCGTGTTAACATGCAAGCAACATATAACATGCAAGTTCCATGTTCCTGATCGAGCTGAGGGAGTGGTAAGGTCTCTATTGCAGGGTTGGGGGGTTCCTTCTCCTTTTGTGTTGGGGTTTGGTGCGGGAGGAAGGTTGTTCCTGAGCATAAACTAGAGACTGTGCAAAATTCCTGCTTGCTGGGTGTCAGCTCCAGTCTCAGCTTTTCTGTGCTGGGAGCCCCCGTACTCAGAACAATGAAAGGTGAGGAGCGGGGGCGGCGTGTCCCTGGGGCACGGGCACTTCCAGCAATTAAATCCCTTAGGGCTGGAAGGGGAAGATGGAAATAGCCCCTTTATTTTCTCCTCCTCATTAAACGGGAGCAAAAACGCAATTCAGAGGAGACTAAGGCTGAAAAGAGCTTACCGAAGCTGCGTTTCAATGACAGATTTTTCTTTGCAGTCATTTCTTCTCAGAGATGTAGGCTGGTCCTGGGAATTGATTGATGGGCTAGGAGGGGGCTGCGGATAGGGGGAAGGGTGGGCTGGATCTCATTGCTAACCCTTATTGAACAGGCTGTCACAAAGAAACTGCTTATTCCCCTGTGACCATTCTTTCATAAATGCCAGTTTATTCTAATGTTAAACATTCAGATGCTCTGGGTCCTTCCGTGATTCGACAGATTGAAGGGCTGACTTACTGGGATCTCCTTGTTTCCTGTTGCCAAAGGAAACCTCCCAGGGCTCAGAGGTTTAATTCATTGCCAACTGGTGTTCGGATGAGTTTTTTGGGGCAGAGTTGTGGTTGTCATGTATCCCTTCGGTCCCAAGTCCCGATTTACTGCACTTTGAAAACTCCCAGGTGCAGGAGCACACAGCTCTCTAGAAACGTGCTCCCTGCCCCCAGTAGCTGGATCCCTTTCAAAATGAGAGGACCCCTCCTACTCTCAGTCCCCGGAATCGATACAAATCTGGGTCAGGGGAGGGGGCTCTTCCCAAATGCATCTGTCCTGCTCCACACACAGCCTTTGCATTAGTGTCGGTTTTCTCTGAAATTTGTGGCTCTGCTTGGTTCTAACCCCTCCCTTTTGCACTCTTTCTCTCTCCATCTCCTTCCTGCCCAGCTTCAGATCTTTAGGGTTCACCAAACTATGGAACTTGATTTTGGACACTTTGACGAAAGAGATAAGGCGTCCAGAAACATGAGAGGCTCACGGATGAACGGGTTGCCCAGCCCCACTCACAGTGCTCACTGTAGCTTCTACAGAACCAGGACCTTACAGGCACTGAGTAACGAGAAGAAAGCCAAGAAGGTGCGTTTCTATCGCAACGGGGACCGCTACTTCAAGGGGATTGTATATGCCGTGTCCTCTGACCGCTTCCGAAGTTTTGATGCCCTCCTGGCTGACCTGACCCGGTCCCTGTCCGACAACATTAATCTGCCTCAGGGAGTCCGTTACATTTACACCATCGATGGGTCGCGGAAGATCGGGAGCATGGACGAGCTGGAGGAAGGTAATTAGCATCGCTGCCTGGTGCAGTGAGGAGGCGGGGTGGGAAGGGGGCTGCACCACTCGGGTCTGCCGATAAGGTCACGTTTCCTCGGGCGAGAAGCAGGGATGCTTCTGCCCCGCTGTGCCGGACCTGCCCGCTCGCCCTCCCCTCCCGAGCGGTGCGGGCGGGGGCGGCGGTGACACCCCCGCGGTGTCCCCAGCGCGCTCGCTCGGCTGCGGATGTGCAGCCAGAGGGGTGTGTCTGCTCCCGGCTAGACACGGCTGTGTCCATGGCTCGGGGGCTGTCTGAGGGTGGGGACCCATGTCTGTGCCGGCTGGGGGGCCGGGAGGTGGTCCCCGATGTGTGCAGGGGGTGGCTGGGAAGGGGTGTGGGTTTCCCACTGGCGTGGATGGGGTTGAATAGGAAAGCAAGGCGTGCTGAGGCATTCATGGAGTGGGTGTGCAGCGGGTGTGGGAAGGATTTATGCACTCTGGGTATAGGGGTGTTTCGGGGGGTATTATGCATGCAAAGTGTGTGTGAACAACCCACAGGGGTGTGGTTGGGGCTGTGCAGGGATTTGGGTGTGTGTGGATAGGGGTGTTCGGGGTGCAGGCACTGCGTGGATGATGGATGTGTGGAAGGCGGGGTGTTGGGGTTTTTTAGTGCTTGGAGTGTGTGTGTGGGGGTGTTGGGAGTTCACAGAGCACGTTTAGAAAGGGGAGTTAATGAACAAGGCTTTTGTATGGAGAAGGGTGTTTTGAGCAGGTTGCACTTGGTGAAATTTGGGAGTTTATATGTTTCTCTGTGAAAGGTTAATTGCAGAGGAGATGTTGGGATTTCTTCAGGGTGTTCATGCACAGGGTGTAGGCTGGAGTTTGTGCTCAGGGAATGTGTAGAGGTGTGTTGGGCTGTGTGTGTGTAAGGGGAGTGCTGGGGGGGTCTTGCACAGTGATGTGGAGAGGGTATTGGGAGTTCATGTGCTGTGTCTGGATATGGTCCATGCAGGGTCTGGGTGGAAGGGAGGTTCCTTGAAATGTTCAAATGGGGGTGTGTGTGTAAGGGGCTATTGAGGCGTGTTTCTGCAGGGACTGTGTGGTGGATGGTTGCTGTGGTAGGTCTGGGGGGCAGTGTGGGAAGGCAACCCCTGCATAGCAGGTCTGGGTGTGCAGGGGGTGCTCAGGGAAGGTCTGAGTGTGCCCCTGTATGTAGAGGTGGTGTCAGTGTGTTGGTTCCTCTGCATGTCACTTAGACTGTGGGATGAAGAATGAGTCAAAAATCAATCCTTCTGCTCAGAAAGGGTGACCTGGGGGCAAGGTTGTTCCTGTGGAGCTCAGCTGCCAGCTATGTCTGTGCCTGGGGTGCTCCCTCTGCAGCAGTGGGTGCTGCCTTTCCCATGGAGTGTCAAGAGGACCCCAGGAATGCAATGGCTTCATGGCCCATCCTTCTTCCTTGCCCAAGGCACGATTGTGGGCAAGCTCTGATGGCAGCAGAGCCAAAGTGGGGTGCAGAGAGGGCACCCACAGCCACCCTGCTTTTCTCTTCCTCAAACAATTCAGACATTCAATTCTTTGTTTGGACTTGGAATATCCTGAATAGACTCTTGCAAGAGGGGAGTTGCTCTTCAGTGTTCCTTGATGTTTTCCTCCAAGCAGAGGACCTGGCTGATTTGGTAACTGTTGAAAATCCACAAGGCTTTTGCCTTTAGTAAAAGACAATGGATGTGAATGTGTGAGGCATGAACTGCAGGGGCAGCCTCAGCAGTGAGTCATTGTGTGACCTTGACTAAAGCATCTCTCCCTAGAATTCCTTGTCTGTCAAAATACTTCATGGGGACAAGAACACAGAAGAAATATTGTTTTCCACAGAGGAGTTTTCCTGGGAAGAAATCACCGCCTTTCAGAGTGATGATGTATCCTAATGGAGTTATTCTCAGCACAGTTACAGCTGTCGAGTGGAGGTGTGGCCTCCCTTAATTTTAGAGATTCTGCCATGTTTCATTCTGGTCTCTTAATATGGCCACAGCCTTTCTCTAATGGCAGCTCTCAGCCCTGCCTATCCTCAATTTAATGTAAATCTTCAGATATAACTCCATGAGAAAATGCAGTTCTTTATTCTCTTTTTATACTCTTCCCCTTCTTTTGACAGTGAAGTTAAGAAACCTTTGTTATACCTGCTTTACACTGGGTTTTGCTGCAGGTAAGAAGGTACCTAGTTTATGAAAATATTTTTTGCTGGCTAAGGTACAGACAGGAGATGCTGGCATTTGGGTTCTGGCTTTGTTCTGCCAAAATGATATCTGGAAATAGCACTGAAAGAGGCACTAAAACCTCACCAGGATTGTCTGTGTGGCTCTGTCCTCAGCAGAGCATCAGCTAGGAAAATATAACCTGAGCAGAGTGAAAACAAAGGAATCCAGTGTTTGAAAATGCCAAACTGTTATTGAGAGTTTAATAAGAACAATATTTCATATTTCTAGGGATGACCTATGCATCTATTGCAGAAAAAGCAATTTACAATATTGTGGTTGTAAAAAACCTTATTGTTAGTTTGGGTGTTTGTATAACTGTGTATACTAAGATATATGCATGGAAAACCAGAACTTGGGAGTTACACTTGGCTGTGACATACAAGAACAGTGCACACAAACAGTGTATGTCTGCCACATAAATTAGCTTTCTGGTTGAAGACTATGGGTAACTAAACTAGTTCTAGTTGCTATAATGTGACTAATTTATTATTGTAATTTCCAATAAACAAGTAGAGCATAGGAAAAATCATGGAAGAGGCTCATCTCAGTGGTTTTACTGCAAAAGCTGGTGAATTACTGATAATATTTCAATCATGTTCTAAGTACTTGATTATTTCTGCATGGTTTTAAAAGATGCTTATATAGTGCAGTCTGAATGTAATTCTGGAGGGCAGAGAATGATATTGCACAGTACCAATATCCTAGAGACAGACATCTCAGGTGAACAAAAACCACATGGTGTGCTGCTAATTAACTGGGCCTTGGAAATAACCCTTTTGTTCTCCAGACCCAGAGCTGGTAGTCTTCTTCCCTGGCATTCAGGGTTGTTCTCATAAGGTTCTGGATGGATGTTTTACTTCTCAGCTTGTCCAGGATGTAAGAAGGGAAGTCTGCTCACAACCCTCCTAGCTGCCAGTTGGAATGTGCCTCTTGCTCCTTTCCTATACTGAACCCTGGTGCCTCACATTTTGGAAGCCCACAGGACTCTCTCACATAGGTGCTTTTTGCTGCCTGCTGAGCTCTTCCTCAGTTTTCACAGGCTGCTTTTTCCATACTGTACCAGTGAGTTGTCTGGTCTCCCAATGACCTTCTCTCAAAATCCACTTACCTGATCGTTTTTTCTCCCTCCTTTTACTCCTACTGGCCATCTTCCATCATGGTAGTCATTGTCTTAAACCTGACAGCCTATTTTCAGCATTCAGTTTAAAGGAATTTGTAAATAATGCACATACTGCCATTGATTAGGACTGTATTCCTCCTTAACCTGGTGAAGTGCAGTACAGCATCCTGTTATTGCACTGTCACAGCTGATCCTGGTGACAGGTAACCTGCTGACAGCATCTCCCACTTGTGTGCTGTCTTGGCTGAGTCAGGAGTGGATGTTGGGCCCAAGTGCTGCTATTCATCATGTCTGGTTTAGTTAGTAAGTGAATCTTTTGGAAAAGAGCACCAGGTGATCTTTATTCCCATTCATATTATGATTGGTTCCAGTGACCAAGGCTTCAGGAAGTCAGTGCATTTATTGGTGAGTCATTGTTGTAGCAGATAATCCTGTGCCTTGTGCTGTGATAAAACCTGCAATTGAAAGATGCTAAAAAAACCCATGTCCCATTCTTTCCAGCCATTTGCAAGCTGATTGTACAGCAGCTCACATTGACATCCAGGTTTCTGCTAAAATCTAGTTCCTTTGACATCTGGGTGGGTTGGTTTGTTCCTTGGTTCCTTTTGAGCCTCTGTGTTCTTGTAGATTCAATGTGATGAGATGGAAATTCTCCCACCTCAGCTCTGATGGCTCTTTATCTTGGAATGGAGGGCAGGGTAAAGGTGGAAGCTGATGTTGTACGTGGACTTCAGCAGCAAAGATGGCTTAAGAAATGCTGCTCTTGGCCACATGTTCTAGGCCCCATTGTCCCACAAAAGAACTCCTTGTGGGACAATAGATTTTTTTATCCCTCTCTGTAATTTTGCTGCTTTCTCATGTGGCCCAATAGCAGCTTCTTGACATAATGAAAGGGACAGTGAGGCACAGCCTGAGAGTGAAAAGCACAAGACAGACTCTTGGCTGCTGAAGCCATTGCAGCTCCCATTTAACCTCAGTACTGGTGGAGTCTGGTTTGTTTTCCCTGTGGGGAGGGACTGACACTTTCTCCAAAAGCCAAATTTCTCACTTGTAAAGCTTGGACATTCATCACAATGTATTTAGAGGCACTGACCGAATGGGGCATCCTACTGTTCAAGGCACTGGTTCAGTGTGTAATGACAGATAACTCCTGCCCAGGGAGGTTGTGATCTGAACATGTGGGGGTGGAAGAAGGTTTTCTCACTGATGAGGAGTGGAAATGCAGAAAAACAATTTGACCTGTTTGTCCAAAGCCATCAATGAGACAAAGATGAAAGCCAGAGCTCTAAGCGTCCTTGTTCAAGTGCTTTCATTCCCCTCCTGAGCCTTTTTCAGGGTTTGGTCAGTGGTTTGCAAGTACTTACATCTTATAGGTTTTTTGTTATAAGTGGAATTGTGACCTGCTTCTAGTTGGTGGCTCATTTCATATGAATTAAGTGCTCTTTGCTGTGGATGTTCAGGGTCAGAAACACGTGCAAATAAGCTCATCAAATACAAATATAGCACGGATTAGACATGGCCAACAAAGGCAGAAATGCAGACACAGATTAAAACTAAAATTTGAGAGACTCAATATTTTGTTCAAGCTGTAGAGCTTTTCCCTTCTGGGCTCCTGGGATGCTCAGGCTGTTGGGAAGTGCACAACCCCCCTTGCATTGTGGCCAGAGGGCCCTCCAAAGGTGGATTTATGCCCTGTCCTGGGCTACTTGGTTGAAATTTGCTCTTACTTCAGATAAAGCACTTGAAAAAGCCAAATAGGATTTTGTTTTGCTCAGTGTGCAAATATTCTTGAGCTGCGTGAGATATTCCAAAAAGTGTTTCCAAGCTTTTTGTATCCTGTCATGCCCTTGGGAATATTTTCCAAAATCTTGTCCAGGAGTGTTTAAAGTAATCACAGGAGGGGCTCCACCCTGAAGCTGTACAGAGTCTGCTGTGTGCTGGGACTGAGGGATTTATGGGAAGTATATTGGAATCTCCACCCAATGTGTGTGTGTTCCAGTTTGCCTGGAAAAGTGAAATTCATGTAGTCCAATACTGAAACCTTGGTAACCTGTGAAACTGTTTTCCATGGCTGTTGTTCTAATAGCTCAGCTAATTGCATCCTACATAATAAAATTTATCCTTGAAGTTCTGTTTTATTTGCTTGCTCATCCTGGCTGTCACAGTAGGACCTGCATGGCCCCAGAAGTCTCTACAGGCATTGTGTGGTTTTGAAGGTGATTTCTGATCACACATTTCTTTCAGTTCTTCAACAGAACAGGAGGTGTTTCTCTTCATGGGAGAGCTCCCTGGGGAAGAGCCAAAGGAAGGAATCTCTTCCAGAGTTCATTTTGCCATGGTGGAGCAGGTCTTTTTAATGCATAAAGCAGCAGGAAGTTCATGCATTTGAAACCAAAGGCCTACTTCAACACCATATGAAATGAACTCTGCAAGGTGTTAAGTCCACTTAATTCCTATTGCAGTGGTAGTAAATTCCATGAAACCTTAAAGCTGAGCACAGTTGCAGAATCTCAACGTCACAACAGCAGAGCTAACAGCCAAAATAATTGATTGCAGCCCAGAGAGACTAGTTTTGGAATAAGTGTTAACAGTTACACTTTCAAAATGGCCTCACTTCAGCTTTCCTGATTTTTTTCATAAGAATTCTGACTGCATTTCATTATCCTTGGCAACTTGCTGGTGTGTGCTGAGGAAGGATAAGTTTTCTGAAAGCACAGCCTGTCATTTTTAGTATTGTCACAAGGAGCTACTGTAAGAGGGTTGAAGGATTAGCACTACTCTGGAGCTTAGGGTTTTTCTAAGGAACCTTCTCTAAGGCAAACCTTATCTTTGCTGAGATCATCCCTTCTTTAGGAGCTGAATAATCTCCTTGTGCTTCTGTCAAATTGGTAGCACAGGAATGTCTCACACACTTGTAGCCAGAGTAATTTGGTGTGATACAAGCAGTGGCTTCAAAAGGTGAATATGATGATCATGACTTAAGGTCAAAGGTCTGCAGTCAGTCCATCTCTTGCTAAGGGCAGGACAGAAGGAGTAAATAAATGCCTTGGCTGGTTTGGTGGCATGATAGAAATTGTCACACCTCTGCAGCACACTGGCATGATGGCAAGTGCACATCATCCTGCAGGGCTTTGACTCCCCAGTGCAGAAGGCGCATCGTGCACTGACCTGGTCCTGCACTAAACAAATGCTGTCCTTGGTACCATAGCTGGCATTCAGCAGCAGATTGGATTTTATCAGGTTATGCTTCCCACCCTCATTGCATGTGTGTGTCTCTTTGGGGCTCCCATTTGGGGTTTTGTTTGGAAGTACTGACGTGGCTGTTCATACCTCCTCATGGTTTACAGCTGGATTGCTGCACATGTGCACAGCTGCTTGCTGGCTCAAGACCTGTTCCTTCAAATATTTGTACACGGATTTTTGTGCTTATATATTCTTCTTGGAGTTGTTTCTTTTACATTTCTCAAAATCTCATGTTTACTTCCCATCCTTCTGTTATGCGGTGCACGTCTTCCGCAGCCACACTGTGTCTGTCACTTACTAACTGACTGGCACAGCTGTACACCTTGACTTCTCGTTGTAGGCTTAGCATAGACAGATGTGTCAGAGGCACCAGGAAACCACTCCTGCCTCTAAGGTAGCACTGTTCCCTGTAGGATATCTTTTTTTGTGATCTTCTGGCCACAGGATGCTTGTTCAAAGCTGGAAAGTTCACAGGTCTGCAGCCCACACCTGCTTAATCCTTCCACCACCACGGTAAGGTTTGGGTAAAACGCCGCTGTGGGAAGTGGGATAGCACATATTCCTGGCTGGCAAATGAATGTGCCTCACTGAGGAACCTGAATGATAATTTTGCTACTATTTGAAGGTCATAAACTGAGTTTGGGAAGACATCAGTTGAAGTGAGTTTTGAGTTAAAGCTTCAGGTTACATCTTTGGGTCAGGCAAGAAGGAAAGAAAAGCTGCTTTTCCCTGGAGCTGTACGGCCATAACTGCAAAAATGACACTGAGAAGAGCTGCTACTCTGGACTGCTATTTTGAATTATCACTCCAAGTAAATTTCTTTCCAGTTTTAGAATCTAATAAAATATTTGCTAGGGTTTGAGTTAAATGAAACAAAGTGAGAAAGGGCAGATTCTCTTTTCTGCTTGTGACTGTGAGTACAACTTGAAAGGCCAGTGTGTAGATCTGTACAACTACCTAACAGCTCATTTGAGGGAAAAAAGCCTACAAGAGTATTGCCTTCATGCCATTATTACCTTTGGTGTACAGTGGCGTAAAAACATAGCTATGGTGTGCAGTAAGGAATTTAAAAGGGTTCAGCTGGAAATAAGAGTAATACTACTGTAGTAAACAGTCCAAGAATCTCTTCTGCTTGCTTTAAAATGTGGAACTTATTAGTGGAAAATACACTGCACCACCTCATGTAGAACACAGTGCAAATATATCCTTTCTTTCATTGTGGCACCTTCTATCCAAAAGCATTAGACAAATATGGGTGAAAGTCAAGCCTTGCCACACTTCAGTGGCTGGGATTGCTACTTCTGTTTTTCAGGTAGGGAAGCAGAGGTGCAGGTGAGGTCAGGAGCTTCCACAGGGAAGCCTGGGGCCAGGGTGACAGCAGTGTTCAAATCATTCCTAGTGTTGCGTTCAAACAGAGAAATCCATTTTCTCAAAGGATAATGCACAGTTCTGTTCTGAACACACTTATGAAGGCTCTGCCACCAAGGGATTATGGGCTTGGGAGGGCTCAGGTTCTTAGGACAGGGATAATTCCCTGTGAGCATTCCAAACTCCCCGCTCTGCCGTTCATGCTCGGCTGTGAAAGTGGGGAGAGCCTGGGCCTGCTCCACACCAGGTGTTACTTGGCTGAAGCAGATGAATAAACCACAACTTATCACTTATTAATCAGAAAGATCTGAAGTATTCAATGCTTCTGGAAAATGATATCTCCAGTGGGACTTCTTTATAATGTATGGTACTCTGTGGAGCACATTTAAGTTTCTACTGAGTCAGGTTCACAAAATATAAGGAATTCAGGAGTTTCACCTATGGGTACTACTACATGGTCAGTTTAATGAGGGTTTTTCTGCCAGCAAATACAAATTTTTACTGTTTGGTCAAGCCAACAGAACCTCCAGGTGGGATTATTGAGTTAGTTTGGGTAAACTAGTTGACAAAGTGCCCAACTGACAGCATTCATCATTAACCTGGTCAGCTCTCTTCTCCCTTCTGTATTTTTATTTCATCTTTAGAAGGGAAAACGGAATATCTGCTTCCTGTTGATAAAAGATTTTGGTAATTTTTTATGCAACTGATGGAGAACAGCTGCAGTTAGAGATGTAAGCACCACAAGTGTGCATTGTTCTGTGGCAAACTGGGTACAAAGTCAGGGTTAAAATAAGTGAGCATCCTGCATCTTTTCTGTGGCTGCTTGTGACATCAAACCCTTAGAAGTAATAGGGGTATAAATACTACATAGACCATTGTTATAAGCCTGTAAAGTCTTCTCTTTGTTGTTTATTGCCTGTCAGTGGTCTCACCATGTGTTCCATGAAAGGACCCTCTAGGTTCCTCCATCAAAAATACAGTTTAGTTAGCAGAACTGTATGAACATTATGCAGGGTACATTATGTGCCTGGGCTGTGTGGAAATCAATGGACTGTTTGGAAATCCATATTTATACCTTTGCCAATTGGATGTCAATCCTGCCTTAGAGATCCTGGAATGGGAAGGCAGACTCAGCTGTCAGGTAGGCTTTTCAAAGATGTCCAGGTCCTGGATTTTGCAGGGACAGATAAGGAGATGCAGCCAGTTTGGTTACGTGAAGAAGGAATTTTTCTTTTTCTTATTCAGTATAGTTAAATTTGTATTTTGATTTCAAATCTATTGTAATACATGAAGAACTTAATTCTATTAGATCAGCCCAAGAAAACACCAGAAGAAACTCTAAAATCCTACAGGTTATGCCTTCAGTTCCTATTAAAATTTTATCTAATGGCGAGACAAAAGCTTTTTCCTCTAGCAGTGACTGACTTTTTTTCAATGTGTCTTCAAGTGCTCAGCAGCCTGAGTCATTTCAGACTAGACAGCTACATTCCCTTAGGGATACTGGTTTACAGTCTCATTCTAGTAATAACTCTTCTAGCATCCATCAGATTTGCAAGCCCAAAAGAAGATCCTACAAATCCTTTAAGGTGCTTTTAAAACCTTAGATAGATAGGATCCTGTAAATTACAGATAAAGCTTGAAACTAATTTTGGGTGGGATAGGGAAGGGCTTTTTGTGAATTACTAACAAGACCAAGTAACCCTTCTCTACCATGTCTAAATTTGGATTTAATATATTTTTGGTTGGTACCAGCCATATAAAAGCAAGTTGTGGCATTTGGTGTAGTGCTTAATCTCAGCTGCCACTAGGTCTGTTCTCTAATAAACCACTGATGATTTAACAAAGCATATTTGTTATGCCTGCTAGATTTATCAGTGCTACTTTTAGTAGAAACAATTCAGTACAAGATTTTTGTTATTTTTGAGGCATGATGCAAAGGTATTTTGTGGATGAATGTTGATGTCCTCCTGGCAGGGGATGACACACTGAAGTAGTAGCTCGATCTGTAAAGATGGAGAGGAAGCTGGCAAGGTTACAAAATAATGGAGGTCGTCAAATGAATTTGGTGTTTTGAAGCTCTTAGGCAGCTTAGTTACATATTCCAGTACCTAACTACCTTTATAGTTCAACCTTTTTTAACCCTTGGTTCATGTGACCGAGTGCTTGCATGTATTTGCTAATGCAAGCTGTGGCTGACTAGCTTAGTTTGTGGAAATACTAGTCATATTTTAAATAATCATAAATATAAAGTGAAAATAAGGCAAAATGTTTTAATAACAAACTGTCATGGAAGTGCTGATGAAAACAATTATCAATTGTTTGCATGATTGATGGGGGAAAGTGTAGCGTCTGTTTCCCAGCAGCCTTTTTGTAGTAACTGCAGAATTCCATTTCTTTCAAAAGGGGAGAGTTACGTCTGCTCATCTGACAACTTCTTCAAGAAGGTGGAATACACCAAGAATGTCAACCCCAACTGGTCTGTCAACGTGAAGACATCTGCCAACCAGAAAGCACCTCAGTCTCTGGCCAGCAGCAACAGCGCCCAGGCGAAGGAGAACAAAGATTTCGTGCGTCCCAAGCTGGTGACCATCATCCGCAGCGGGGTGAAGCCCCGGAAGGCAGTGCGTGTGCTCTTGAACAAGAAGACTGCCCATTCATTTGAGCAAGTTCTCACTGACATCACCGAAGCTATAAAACTGGAGACAGGAGTGGTCAAAAAGCTGTATACCTTGGATGGGAAACAGGTAGGAGATTTTACAGATGTTGCGCCTTTTTCTTTCTCTTACCTTGAGGCTTTGCTGACTCAGAACAGTTTCTGAAGCCTAAAATTAAACCAAGATGATCACTGCCATCTGTTCTCTTAGAAGTATGACTTCTCATGCCAGTGGTTAAGTTACTGAATTTTCCCTGTTATTAATATCAAGCAAAGAATGTAGCCAAAGGTCTGAGCGGAACAGATGCTCATCCTGCACGCTGGCGTGCAGTGCGTGTCTTCTGGACCAGCTAAATAAATAACATGGCTCACAGCCACCAGCTCATTTGGCTCTGGAGTAACTGCAAGAACTCTCAAGCTTTGGCTTCACTCAGTGAAAATGTGTTGCTTGACTTTCCTTGCCCTCTGATGAAGGCTTGCTAAGATCAAGTAATTGCTCATGCTCTTCTGGTCAGCTCTGTAGTTAGCAGGAAAAGCATGGAACTGTGTTGCATTTCCTTGACTAAATACATGAAGAGATAACATGCAGAAAGAGTCAGAGGTATTTAGTGGGTCATCATAATGCACTTCATGTCTACGTGTTCCTGGAGCTGAAGGAAACATCTGTCTCTTGTTAGCAGCTACAGAGCAATGAGTGATTTCATATTGCTGTATCTACAAAAACCCTCAAAGGAATGTGGGGGATAATTTTTAGAACTGGGAAGAGCTAGATTCTTCAAGGATAATTCTGAGCTTGATTTAACAGTTCTGTCTTTTGTAATTGAGGAATGATCTTATTTTTGTCATTGTTTTTCTTGCTCCAGATTCTGTAGTGAGGCAGCACAACTCTTGTGTGGATTTGGACTCTGGCTATTCTAGGGATTGATGTTATTTCTTTAAATTAACTCTTTGCTGTCTTTGGAGAAAATTATTCAAGTACTGGCTCTGTCCAGTGAATATTCAGGCTTTACATATGAAAATGTTCATCCTTCCAACCCCAGATACAGGTTCATAAACTGTCCTGCACAGTCCAGGTGTAGTGCCTGGGAGCTGAAAACAGCATGTCCCTCTACTCTGTCTGATGTTTTGGTGTCCCTGCCCATGGCAGGGGTTTGGAACATGATGATCTTTAAGGTCCCATCCAACCCACCCCATTTTGTGATTCTGTGATTCTTGCTTTATCCCAACCTGTCTATCCTGCATATTAGCTTGTGGCTGGTTCTAGCTTCAGATATACAAAAATCTCACCTGCCTGTCAAAGCTTACCTTTCCACTTGTCTCCACCCAGCACTTTACCTTCCTAAGATGTATAGTTTTAACATGAATAGGTGACTCTTCAGCTACACTACCCATAGGTACAGTAGCATGCTGTAAATAAGCTGTGATGCAGGAAGAGATGTACTGGAAACCTTGGAAGAGACTGGGGAGTGAGGAAGGAGAGAATCAGATGACCTGTCCTCACTGAGGAAATCATACGTGGGCACAGGATCATGCCTGTTGGATGACAGCAGATTTACAAAGGGCTTAATAGATAGATCTGATCTGAGAGTAGCTCCCTGCTCATGCTGACACACAGAGTACCTTTGCTCTCACAGTTGTGAACAAGGATCTTCATCTGAACTTGAGAATGGCCTCAGTTCTTTGAGAACCACTGGCATTTGGGAGGTGAGATGTTACTTTGGATGGTGTGCAGAAGTAGGGATGTCCCATAAGCTTCCATCAAGGTGTTCTCTTCTCCCCTTTTTAGTTACAGGAGTAAGTGGTGATTCCCCCTCACCTCTGGCTGGAGAGCAAGAAAAGATCAGCCCATAACCTGATCCTAGCTTGTGACCTGGTGACCAGCCCATAACCTGACCTGAGCTTGTGGCCTGGTGACCAGCCTGTGAAATTGTGTTAACTCCCAAGTGGGGATTTGGGAGATGCTGCTTGCTCTCAAGTTACAGATTACCTGGAGTAGTGCTGCTGTGGGTTAGCAGGGGATTAGTGCTCCAATCTCTTTTGGAGGTACTGCTTTGGACAGGGCTACAGCTGAGCAAGGGACACAAAGATCTCTGTAACTTAGCAATTCTTGCTGCAAACTCTTCTCCATAGCAGGCACCACACTCTTCTTGAATCACATACTAAAAGGCAACCTGGTTTTCCTGCTGTCAGACTCCGACTACAGCTGTACAGGGGCCTTCAGCATTGGTCTGACTGGGGCAACCTGACAACTTCATCAGTTTTTGTTGCAGAAATGTGATTTCAGTACAGTCTTGAGTACAAATATCACATTTAACTTGTTTAATTTGCTTTATAATTCACCATTTTATGAAATGTGATATTTCATTGTGTATTGGAGGCACTGCTGGGAGTTTCACTATATGCAAATGTACACCCAGTATTGCAGATACTGAAAAGAGGTTTTGTTATTTGACAGTAAGGGGATGTTTGATATTTGTTTGCAGCATCAATTATTGTCAAAGCTTCCTGAAAAGTGAACCCATTTCACCAAGGCTTTGCTTTTATTGGAAGGTTTCCTTCAGTGTTTGGTTCTTTATGATATCTAAGCTTATTTGAAATTTTCCACCTATGTGTGTTCTTAGTGTTGAAGTTAGAACCAGAGGCTTCTGCTGTGGGTGCAGCGCTTGCTGTTAGGGTTTCCGTGGCATACTGCTCCATAAAATCTGACCTCCTGACATGACATTAGGGTTTTTTGCATGTCTGATTCTGACATTAGAAAGGGATTACTGAATGCATAATTCTGACAAACAGTACTTTATTTTCAGTAGAAAGTATTCATGCAAAAATGCAAGCTGCTCAAAGCTGAAATACTGACAAGAATCCTGACAGTCTGTCTCTTTGAGTGTCATCAGAGGCACGTTGCTCCCTCTGTTGTGAAATGATAGAATTTACAAAAGGAACGTACAAAGGAAAATCATCCTTCCTCAGTCCATGAGCTGGAACTTAATGAGGGGAGATGATTATTTTATTTATAGGCATTTCCATGGTGCTCATCAGCAGAGTAATCAAGACGCTTTAGAAGTACAGACAGTGGTGGCAATGACAGAGTGGTGTGTGAATAATTACATTTCTATGCACTGCAGATCTGCTGCTGTTGGAGTGAGAAAGCAGCTAATTGAGAGCTGGATGGGCTGTGTTTGAATAAATGCAACACTCAAAGCAACAGTGAGGTTACGTTATTCCAATGAAATTTTGTTTCTTTTTATGTCTTGGGTTGGCTGTAAAAATAAGTCTCTTGAAACTGCTAAATTAGCATCTTGTGTTTAAGTAGTTTATTTAAGTTGGTCTTGCACATATTTCTACTGCCTTGTGCCTGTCTGTATTCAAGATCCTTCCCTCCTTGGAGCAAATCACCACCTCTTGGTGGACACCCTTGAACTCAAAAGGGGTTTCAAATGGTTGACCCAAAATGAGTTGCAGCAGGGAATCACAATAGGGGTTTATGTTTTGAACTTTGGTGGACATATAGGAAATAGAGTAGGTCAAAGAATTCAGTACATTAGACAAATGCTATAATGGATCAAATTCAGTGGTTGGTTTCATAACTACAACTGCTGTTGTGTTGGGATGTGTAATATATATAATTAAAATACACATATGCAGGATTTAATTTGGTCAGGTCTGTGGATCATGTTGAAAAGCAGTTGTTTTCGTACATTCTGTCTCCTTTTTTAAACTCTTAGTTATATCCAGTGTTCCAAATGAGTCTGGATTCCTTGGAGCACTAGTTACTTTATAAACACTTGGTGACAGTTTCTGCCTCGTGTCATTAATAAACCAGATTAGAAAACAGAATTTGAGACTATGGATGAAGTTGCATTTGGATATTTTGAATGCATTAGTCTAAAGTAGACTTTGCAAATATTGTCCTGCTTGTGCTTGAGCTTCTTTCTCACCATGGTATACAATAAGCTGGCGTTTTCTGGAAAAGAGGAGGCTGTTTCATCACTGACAGCCCAGTGCCCATCTGCTTTCTGCACCTTACTTTGCAAGTGGAGTCTGTCTGCATTCATTCCTGCTTTTAAGAAGTGACCTGTAAAAGCTGATGTCTTCTGTACACACTGAACTTCTCTTTTTCTGCACTGTATTTTATTCCAAGATCTATGAGTCTGGAGTGATAGAAATTCATCAGGCATACTCAGTTGTACTTTAGTATTGAGATATTTTTTGTGGCATGGAATTCCAGCTTTTTCTCCATCGGATGTATTTCCATGTCTTAAGTAACTAAATATCCCATTCTGTGACCCATTAATTAGCATCACCAAATAAGCAGAATAGGGTGTTATTCAGAGCAGAGAGAGCTTCAGTTCCACTTGAATATAGCTATTCTGGTCAACAAGCAGAGAATAGACTGTGTTTTTAGCCTTAATAACATGCAATGATCTCTTCTGGCCTTTGAAATCGTCAAGCACAGGGAGAAGTCACACATGCACTATTCATTGGCTGTTACCTGTTCCAGACAGAGTGCTGCTGTTCCATCTGAGTGTTAGCTGTCTCATCAGATGAAATTACATACATTTCCATCTGTCAGGGTATGTGTGACTCTGCTCCCTAAAGAATTTCTAGCCTTAATAAAATGGTCCCCTCCAGCAGCCTTTGCTTTGATAAGGATATCAAATGGCAGGTGATGAGTGAAGTTCATTCTCTGTTTGCAAAGCTGATGCCAGTGCCTCAAGGGCCAGCCCACCTCTCCTGGCCAGGGAAGAAGTAGTCATTTCATTTTAGATTTCTTGCATTGAGGAAGGGCAGCAACCACAGAGGGAGAAGCAGGATGACTAAGCTCACAATAAGTTTAAGGTTGGGACTTTGTGATCAAAGTCAACAAATTTGTTGATAAAACATCTCCTAAGTACTGTACTACTAGTAAAAATATTCCTTAGAGGCATCCATACAAGTTACACTTAAGAAACCAACCAAACTTTGGAACTTCTGCACTGAATTTAAGCTGGTATTTGGAAACAAACTATTAAAAAATTCAAGTCTAGATACCAGCAGTGGACCAAACTCTGTCAAGACAGTGTAGCTTCATTGATTATATTAATGAAATTGTATCAATGAGACATAGGACAAGGTTTGTAGCAAAATATAGAAAATGCATCTAATGGCTGTAATCTGTGATTGGTGTTAAATAATGTGAATACCTCCATGATGTACCTAAATATCTCCATTGCTGAAAGATCAGAGGGAAGCTATTCCTGCTAGAACCCTGGAGATAGTTAACTTACACCCTGAGGCATGAGGTTCAAGGTTACAAAGTAAGCAAATTGGTTTGTGTTATTACACATATTGAGGGGAAGGGTGTCAGAACTCCTCATCCTTTTAAGACTGGGTCATTGACCTTTGGGATATTGAAAATCTGCACTGGAGTAACTTCAGAACAAAGCAGTTTCATGCACATGTAGAAAGCTGGGATCTAGCCCCAAAGCAAATGGGAGGGAGGAGCAGGAGATGGGTGCAAGTGTGTTTGGTATCCCACCTTCTGCAAAAGGTTCTGTAGCAGCCAGTGCTAACAGAGGAGCAGCAAGTCCCACCTTCCCTCCCTGCTGCACAAAGCTGTAACAACAACATTTTAACTGGTTTGCATCTCCTTCTCAGCCTTTTCCTCTCTTGTTAACTGCTGAGATTTGCCAGACCTCTCATAAATCTCCCCTTTTGATACCAAGAGGACAGGTCTGGATCTCAGGCTCTGGCAGGGGAATGGTGCAGGCAGGATCTTTGCCCACAGCTGCCTCCCCCCCGCAGATCACTCAGAATGGGGATTAACTCCCAGCTTCACTCCTGCTCAGTGCTGTTTCAGACTGCTCTGACTTAGAGTGTTTGCGTGAGATTACTCCTCTCTAGCAGCCATGTGCCATGCAAGGAGGATTAGTAATAATGTATGGACTGAAGAACTCCTGAACCCAAGTCACTTACAGCACCAGACAACACAGCCTAGTTCTCTATCTTTAGGGAGCTCTTAGTCTAAGCTGGAAGTTCAGCACTGCCTGATTCATGCAGTGACTAGACACTAACACAGACAAAACCAATTAGTCCGCAGGTATCCCTTAAGGATTTTAGCATTCGCTAGAATGAATAAGCCATGAATGTATGTCTAAGTACTTATGATAAAATATTCAGAAGACTTTCGGAGATGTTATCCAGAAACCTTATACTTATTAATTTCTGTTTCCTTAGGTCTGTGGGCTGCAGAATCTGGGTGAAAAGGGGCCTATCTGGAACACTGTGAATCCTAATCCTTGTACTTCTTAAAGCAGAAGCAGCTAATCTCAGCAGCTAGTCTTGATCAAACTTGTTCTCCTGTGAGCATTGAGACTGACCTGGTTGACATCAGTGTGGTCTCCAACCAGGTCCCCAACACATGGAGTGACAGAACAAGGGGAAGTTGCTTTAAACTATTAGATATTGAAAGAAATTCTTTACCATGAGACACTGGCACAGGTTGCCCAGAGAAGTTGTGGCTGCCCTATCCCTGGAAGTGTTCAAAGCCAGGTTGGATGGGGCTTGGAGAAACCTTGTCTAGTGAAATGTGTCCCTGACTATGGCATCTCTAAGGTCCCTGTCAACACAAACCATTCTATAATTCTCTGTGTGGAGCAAGGGGGCAGCAGAGGAGACCATGATCTTGCAGACTTTGCTGGCTGTTTTGCTGTTGCTTTGCCTCAGCCTCAGGTTCTGGATGAGGCGTTGTGCTCCTGCCTGTCATCTGCAGGGCTTTGGTGCTGTGCATTCATTGGCATTTTGCTGTCATGCAAATACTGGCTGTGGTGAATCTGTAGTCCTCTGAAGGCAACAAGGTTCCCAGTCCATAAGCAGGCTCTAGAACTGTGCTGTTGCTTGCTGGAAATTGTTGGTTTTTTGGTAATGTGAGTGTTGCTAGCAGCCGTGTACTGACCAAGCCCCACACAAACACCTGCTACTTGTGTCACAGATGGCAGGCTGTCAAAATTATTGAAAGATGCAGTCAGATCTGACCTGGTGACCTATAAGTACGTGGCCCCTATTACTGCATCCTGGTGCTATTCACACCCCAAAAGAGACGTATGCTAAAAATTCAATCCTCACTAGCATCTTTATTTTAGCAGCTCTTTCTGTCATACAGAGTGACATGTTCCCTTTTCACTCTGAATCCCAAGAGAGAAGAGGATTATTCACTGCAGTGCCAGAGGGTTTATCTAGGAATAAATGGGCTGAAAATGAGCAAGGGAAACAAGGCTGAATATCTGGAGCTGAGGACAGGCCAGAAAGCCTTGTAGGTTTTTTTTCTCATTGCTAGTTTGTATCATCATGAGAAACTAAGTTTCTGGTTCCTTTTTGGTGCTCCAGTGGTAATCCCACCAGTGTGAATGGGAGTCCCTCCTGCTCTGAGAGGGACCAGGTTACACTGAAAGGATTGTGAGCAAGTGTCTACCTCAAGGTGTGGACTCTAGTAAATGTCTTATTTCTTTTGATTACCTAAAATAATCAAATATTTGTATTTTCCCCTATTTGTAATGGGGGAATGTCTTTCTTATTCTGGTGTGCCTGTAAATCTTAGGCTGTGAGTGACATCACATACAGTATGTTTGCTCACCTCTCCCTATCTGCAGTAGCTCACAGAATGAGTGAATACCCCCCTAAATTCACCCTTTGTGAGACACCTTGAGAATCTCATGGTGGTTGGTGCCATATTCCACATCTTGTTGCAAGTTCCGCCTGTTCTTCTTGTCTGCCTGAAACCACTTCTTCTTTTCCCTTCTCAGCTCTTATTGGCCTTCAACCAAAAGGCTGTTTTCACTCAGTAGCAGGTAAGTTATGACACAGCTCACACTTTTCTCTAGGAAGAGCCTGCACTAAGTGTGGGTAAAGGCAAACAGCCAGGTAACAGAGTCTGGCAAAGAATGGTGTGAAGAGCTGTCACCCAGCACAACAGCATTTCCTTCTTTCTTGTCCCTGAAACTGCCCGTGGAACTGAACCAGTGATTATTCATTTTTGTATGTAGTATCTGTGTCTTGATGGAGCTTAAATATTAAGGAAAGGAATCCATGTTGCAAAGGGCCCCGAGTGAGTCTGAGAGGTTGTCAAAAGCCTTCTCATTTTGTCTTTTGAACATGATGCCAACATCAGCTGAAGGTCTCTGTATGGGACAGCAGGGAAGGAGTGATAGCTTGCTCATGTGCAGAGGAGAACAGCCTCCATCCACCCACAGCTCTGCTAAGGATGACAAAAGATCCTGGCACAGAACTGTGTGTCCGAAGGAGTTGAAGAGAAAAAAAGGTGGATCCAGTCGACCCAGATTTTCAGAGGTGGCTAAGGTAGACCTGCATGTGTGTGGAGGTGCAGAGAGAAGCCATGAAAGCTGAGGGCTATTCCAGTGTTCAGGGCTCCTCAGACTGTGCCGAATCGATTATCACACAGAGCTGGAATTGCAGGTCTGCTCCTGGAGATTTGCTCGGGCTGAATGGGGAAAAAGAGGCAGGGCTAATAACCAGAGCACTCACTGCTCCAAGCCATCAGACAACACCCTCTCCCCTGTGAGCATGCAGCCAGGCCTTGCTGAATGTTGGTAGATGTATAATAGATATATATTAATAGTCTGTACTAACAGACATAGTTCTGGTTCCCTAGTTAACAGCAAGCAGTGTGTGTGTGAGTACACGCATGTATTTCTGTCTGCATAAATACATTTAACTAAGTGCTGTAGAACACAGCTCTGCAGCTCAGCTTGCTGTCTAAGCAATCTAAACTCTCCCCTTAGTTAAAGGATCCCAGAGACTATATTGATCTGACAGAGATATCCTTGAGTCATGTTTTTTTCTTCTCTCACCCTAATAAACCAGAACCAAAACCTTACTGCTTTTACTACTGCAGTCTTTACCTGCACTTTGAAAATGTTTACTTACTTTAAAATTATTCTGGTAAATGCAAATATCATTGTTATTAACAGTTTTAAAGTTATCCACATAATCTAAAATTAATAGGAAATTAGCATTTGTTAGCTTATGGTGCTTTTCTCTCATTTTTTATCTTGAAAAGTACTTCAGATCTAGGATTTTTCAGCTAGAGCAGGTGTAGGATATATCCTGCCTTTACTAATTCTTTTTTTTTTTTTCCCCCCAAATGGGGGACTTGGTTATGAACAAAATGGGCAAAAACCAGACATGGGGAAGATGAGATAATATGCTCCATTCATTAGAAGGATTTTTCCAGGGGATTTTGCTTCAGTCAGAACTGGCGTGAGAGGTCAGTCCTGCCAGTCCTCCAGGTCTGAGCTCTGTTATCTGGAGGACAATGAGCACAATGAGCTTTATTGGCTCCATAGGAATAATTATGCAGCCAGTGAGCCTGCAGGGCAGCGGGGGAGAGCAGGACTCCAGCTCCTTCCTCCTGCTCCCCTGCCCTCACCATCTGCTCCATGCTGCTGATCTGGTGCTCTGTCCCCTGTGGTTGCAGGACCCACAGTTCTGGTTCTGCCACTGCCTGGCTGTAGACATCAATGCCTGGCTGTGGCAGAGCAGTTCAAGCCACCACCTGAAACTCCTTGCCATGCTCATTGTGCTACTGGGAGAACAGCTTTTATGGCTACAGATGTTTTATTCAGGTTCTCCAAACAGGAGAGAATAATTGGTTAGGAAAGTGTCTTGTGTAATGTGCCTGATCCTGTGAGAGAAGCATTTCCTCGAGTCATTGCTGTGCCCCTGCACTCTTGACATAATCTCTTGTGCCCTTCCTCACTCCCTCATGCCCATAATAGTGCTGAAAGGGGAACAGAGAGGCTGGGAATGGTGACTGATGGAAATGTTCTCCATATGTCTAGTAGTGAAAATGCACCAGGAAACGCAGCCTCTGTACTAGATAAATCAGCTGAGAGATAAAATTGTGAAAAAACATGGTAGAACAGGGTTATACCATGAAAAAAAACCCTTTCACATTGCTAATCTATTAGTATAGAATAATAGGAGAAATAAGATCATGTATGGGAGAGAGCCAGTGGACATTTGGACTTCAAAAAATCATGTGAATGGACCTGTGGTAGTGATAAGAAGAGAAGATGTTCTCACAGGTGGGGAATGGGCTTAGAAGAAGAAACCAAGGTAGAAATAACTTCTTATCAGAGTAAAAATTAAGTATCAAGACACTGGATCAAAAATAAAGTATCAAATGGGGTTTATTGTCTTCTTGGGTGATCTGGAGGCGGAAGCACTCGGTGAAGATGATGAAAGAATTATGGTAATAAAGAAAGTTGGGAGACAAGTGAGAGACTTGCTGAGATGAACAGGCAGTGTAATGGATGATTGCAACTGCAGAGCAGCAGACACTGGAAGAAATTACTCTTATACTTATCTTTTAAATTAAAAATAACTATTCCGCAGAGAAAATTGGTCTTGCTGAGGCAGGCTAGTAAATAATATCTTAGCACAGAATCAAAACAGCATGCTAAAACATATGGTATGCATTCAAAATCCACACAGAAAGCAGCAGCTTTTTAAAATATTGCTGTATTCCATTTACCTTTCCACTTCACCTCTTTGCCTTTTCAGACGTGTCTCAGAATAAGGAAGCAAATAAGTATCTTCTGCAGTGACTGTGCTGCACTGCAGCCCTCTGCAATGCCCCCATCTTCTGGAGCCGCTAGAAGGGGTGGGGTGGCTCATGCAGGTTCTTGGTAATTCTTGTCAGTGTGGTATGAAGGACTTTGGTGAAGCACAAAGCAGGTTACAAATGGTCAGAGTGTGTGTGCTCTGGAGTGTTGAGTTCTGAATCACCCAGACTTACGTGGCTGCCAAGTCCTGGTGTAGGTTTGTGCCTGCAAGCATGAGCCTAAGAGTTTGCCTGTGGCTGGGATATGGAGATGACCTGGTGCCCAGGCTAACTTCCTCTGGAGGTCCAGGGCATCCAGTTATGAAAAGGTGTTGGGAGAAGCTGTAGCTATGCAGATGGGGAATACCCAAGCCTTCCACAGCCAGGTGACACATTACCCCACTGCATGGAATGTTTCAGTGCAGCCTTTCAGTACTTTAAGGGGGCTTATAAGAAAAATGGGGACAAATTTTTAGCAGGGTCTGTTGCAATGGGACAAGGGGTAAGGGTTTTAAACCAAAAGAGGGTAGATTTAGATTAGATATAAGGACGAAATTTTTTACAATGGTGGTGGTCAAACACTGGCACAGGCTGCCCAGAGAAGCTGTGGCTGTCCCATCCCTGGAAGTGTCCAAGGCCAGGTTGGACAGGGCTTGGAGCAACCTGCTCTAGTTGAAGATGTCCCTGCTCATTGCAGGGGTGTTGGACTAGGTGTGCTTTCAAGATCCCTTCCAATGCAAAGTATTCAATGATTCTATGGTTGAACATTAGTTTGTCAAAACTGCATGGAGTGATCCTACTCTTTGCGTTGGGGACACAAAATACAGTACTTGTGAAAGTGCATGTACTTGTCCATTCTTCAGGCAGGTGTGCTGTGCTGTAGAGCCATTAACTCAGGATTTGTAACTTCTCTCAAACACTTTTTTCATATAACTTTTGCAGTGTTTTTATCTACAAAATAGTATCATTGGAGTGGAGAGAAAAATATGCCCCTCACCATTTTTCACACCGCCTGGTATTAACAGGAGCCCATAAAATACTTTAATAATGGAAATAAGCAAAAATCCAGTGCAGCCATTTCAACTTTGTCAGGAATTTTAAACTTAGCAGATCAATTATTTGGGGAGAAATGCTAAGAAGAATTTGCAGACAAGTAAAAATCTGTTTGAAACCTTAAACGTGAGCAGCTTTCCATCATGGAGCTCAGCTTTAGCCCATCATGAACTAAACTTCCCTTTCTCAAACGTGCAGATATCAGGGACCTTATCAACTGCTGGCAGGCTGCAGGATTACATGTAAATTAAGTGTATCAAAGAGTCGAGTTGGATAGCCAACATTAGGAACTAAGAATGTTATTCTTGCCTACTTGAAAGCCCTTCATAATGGATTAGAAACAAGAACTTACATCTCTTAATACCAATGCTGAAATTTTTTAATGTCAAAATTTGAAGCATCTCTTTGCTTCTATTGAATTTTAATATTTTAGGAGTAAATGGTACTGGGGATTTCCTTCATTTTAGACAACCCAAGTCACAGAGGGTTGCAAAATGATGTGTACGTTTCACAATCAAAATGAAAGCCAGAAGGCTGAATTTTGTATAAGAGACTCTACAGAGTTGGCAAATGTTATTTTTAGCACTGTAGAGCAACAGAGATCTTTGCAATCTTGGCATTTCTCGCAGTTTTAAAATGGAGAACAGCTTTTGAAATGTCTGCTTTTCCTTGAATTTTTATCTGTATCGTGAGCTTCTTCATAAAGTTTTTGCACTGCTCTTGGCAGCAAGTGCTGATTTAGTGCCAAACAGTGCAGAACTGCTCCATTTTACACTGTTTCTGCAGAAGGCTTTTTCTTCCAGAAAAGAGATGCTGTAAAAAATGCCATCTGATCCTGACATTGATTGTTTGAGCTGTTTCCAGTTGCACGTGTGAAGCGTTCAATGCAGTGTACAATGGACAGTAATAAGGAAAAATAAAGTCGGGTCAAAAGTGCATTGAGCACTAATCTGTAGATCGCATATTTAATACTAGTGAAAACCAACTTGGTTTTTTTTTTCTTCTAAGCATAGCTCACAAAGACCTTCTTTCTCTCAAAACCAGAAGAAGGTAGTTGCTACAGGAATATCCTATGTCACAGATGAGAGGCAATGTGCTTCATGGATTCAGGAGTGGGTCTCGGGGCTCCTGGCATGAATCCTGAATTCAGCTGCAGTGTGTGACTGAGGGGAAGGCAATTAATTCGGTGTTTTCAGGCAGGGGTGCTGTGACACATTTAAACTCACAGGGAGGCTGAAATGATTTTGTCAATTTGCCTTTGATGTCCAAGACGCAAAAGTCTTCACACATCTATGTCTTAGCTGTTTTTTTTTGTAAAACAGAAGAGGACTCAGTTTTAAGACAGCTGAGAGCTGGAGGGATTATATGGCTCAGGGGTGGTATTGGGGTTTATCAACCCTTCCTAGATTCTGCAGGAAGAATGTCTATTTACAATTTCTAACAGTTTTCTAAGAGCTAGCACTGCTATACAGTCAGTAATACATAGGGCACAGTCTGAATGGTCATTTAGCTCTCCATCTTTTCCTTCCCTGCCTGAGTGCATGGGGATTTGCCTATTTGCTTTGCTTTCCTTGCCATACTGTTTCAATTATCAGACAATCTTTTTTCACCTCCACTTGACTTACATGTGGGTTTGACTTACAACCGGGACAATATAGTCATTCTGGCAGCTGCACTGGGGGCCACCTTCTGCTGCTTTTTGGACCACCAGCTAAGATTGACGAAGAATACTGAGTCTCAATAGCATCATAACAGGCTGAATCCCTCTTCTTTTCATTGCATCCAGATACAGCTTACAGAATACCTGGGTTTAGTCCTCTAAGGGTCTGGCTTCTAAAAGAAAATAAGCATCCGGGTTCTGCCCCCACAGCGGGTAAGATCCATTGAGGGTGATCTCTGGTGCCATATTTAGGCAGGAGACAAAGCGGAGATTGATTTAGTCCCAACCTTCACATGTGCTTCCTTTCCATAAGTCATGCTTTCACTTCTTTTTTGTAGTCTGGCAGCTGCAAGGGCTGGTTGCTTGGTGACGCTCTCAGCAGCACAAAGAGCTCTCAGCTGGGAGGCCAGAGCTGTCCGCCACAAACAGCTGGGATAATTTTATTTGTCTTTCTCTTGTTCCTGTTAATTGCAGGGACCTGAATCAAAGTCAACATAATAGAAAAGGGAGCACCAGCAGATTCTATTTATGGCTCCTTTAACATCCACCTTTTTCTTCCAGAATCAGGGAAGTGACAGCAAGTGCCTGAAGTGGCCTGTTATTTCAGAAATGCAGGAATAAAATTAAAAGGCATGATTTCCACTGCTGGTTCAGGCAGGCTTTTACCAGGTTCTATATAAAAGCAACATGTGAGACAGGGATTTGGATTTATGAATCATTGTTCCTTAATCCAGTTTGTGACTGCCTGCCTGTTCATTCTTTGTAATAATCCTATGCTGTGCGGGTCACATCTATGAAACAGCTATTAATGACTTCTCCTCCACCTGAAAAGAGTACACTGCTCCTCAAATATATAATTTCTAGTCAGGTGTTAGCTACTTTTGGGTAATTTAATTATGCAAGAGGCTAGGTGGTAACCAAACAGGTAAACCCTAACACTGAATATTTGCAGTTCACTGACGAAATGCACACCAACATGGATAAACTGATGCATGAATGTACTGAGGACCTGCTGTTAAAACTCAGGACCAGGAAGTGATGTTGGTTTCTGCATTTTCTTACCTGAAGTACAAAGAAATAAAACTGCCTTTTGAGAATTTGGGCTGCTCTGTTTCTAGGGCTAAAATCAAGGAAGACTGAGGAATTTGAACTGAAGTGAAAATGTACCTGCCTAACAAAGTGCTAAATCTTGCATGCAGAGCTGCTGAGGAAATGGACTAAGTTGGTGTGATCTGATCTGATTGTGAGAATGAGGACTCTGAATTTTAGTGCCTCACATTTGTCAGCTGTAGCAGCAGTTGTTGCAGGGGACACTCAGGGGCTTTGGACCTTTTTTTCTTGTCCACACGTCTGCACAGGGCCTTGTTACATGAACCATTTCAGTGAAGAGACAGAGGTCTGTGTGGCATTTCTTTGTTAAAAAGCACATGCTTGAGCTTTAGTCTCTTTTTTTCTGATCCAAAAACCTGTTGTCGCTCCAATAAAGGTACTTATGGCATAGTTTTCATCCCTGAGCTGGTGGTCCCCAGATATTTTTTGCGTGCATGGGTATTTACATAGATTTTGTTGTTTCCAAATCTGGCAGTTTTCCTCGGTGATTACTTTCCAACATGCTGCCTCAGATGTAAATGTATCGAAGCAATAATCGGGGCAATCCTGTAGCTCATACTTTAAGGTTTAGAGTGATCACTGGAGGGATCAGGAAGGAATTGGCCTTTTCAAGCAGCATCATGCAAAAGGATGTAAGCACATTTGTGAAGGAGGAGCTTCCCTGTTTTCTGAAACATCAGCTATCAGCCCCTCACAGAGTCTGTGCATCAGGCTGCACACACCGACCCATGAACTGATCCTCTGTGTCAAATCCTTATGTAAATGCAACAGCCTAATCCCCTTGTCCTAATAGCAATTTCACACCTTAATCCTCGCAGTGTTCAGGGGCAAAGACGTTCCTACTAGGCAGTTTGATGAGTCCTATTTTGAGAAAAATCCCTGTGTATAAGTTTGTGAAGTAGGGAAACTGTAGTCTCTGATTTGTAAGGAAGACTGAAACATGTTACTAGTAAAAGTGAGGGTATTATGTTCCTAAATTGTTAGTGAATTTCAGAGGATTTGCCATACCAAATGAGACCATTACCCTACCAAATCCTTCATTTTGCCCCTGGCTGACTCTTTGCTTTAGCTGGAAATACTCCCCGGGCAGTACAGTTTGGTCTGTAGGAGTGGGAAGAAAAGGATTCCCTGCTGAGCCCTGCAGCAATCCAGGTTGTGCCTTGCAGCTGGGCACTGCTCATTGAGCCCTGGGCTCCTGCTACTCAGGCTGGAAGACGTGTCCATCAGTGCATGTGGTGTCACTCTGAATAAACCTGCAATTTACGTTATTATGCAACCTCAAAGAAGTGTTAAAAAGGCTGAAATCCCCATCACAGGGCCTGGGAAGTGCCTTGAACTTATCCTTTTCTATATAGATATATATTAATCTCTCGGGGTCTAGTGGTTAAGATGCGGCGCTCTCACCGCCGCAACCCTGGTTCGATTCCCGGACCAGGTTCAGGGATAGTCCCCTGGGCAGATGGAGCTTGTCAGCCCCTAAGGCCATCCATCTAAGAGAAGGTCACTCTAAACAAACCTACGTCC
>JAWWLV010000158.1:19871103-19906021 GCA_035041135.1 Platyrinchus mystaceus
GTGCACTACTACAAATAAAATATGTGCAGTTTGCATAGGAATTCATTCATTTTTTTCCAAACTATAGTCCGGCCCCCTGACAGTGTCTGAGGACAGGGAACCAGCGCCCTGTTTGAAAAGTTTGGGGACCCCTGCCTTACACAGTCACTGTTCTGGTTCACTGTTCAAAGCCAGGTTGGATGGGGCTCAGAGCGACCTGGGCTAGTGGAAGGTGTCCTTGCCCATGGCAGGGGGTGGAACAAGATGAGCTTTAAGGTCCCTTCTAACCCAAACCGTTCAGTGATTCTATGATTCAAAGATTAAACCAGTTTATGTAGGGATTAATGGAGTTTAAAGGGACTTACTCAATATAAGGAAGCAAATTTTAAATAGTTTCATACTACATACATCAGTGAGAAATGACACTAGTCCTGCCCAAGGACCAAGAGTGTCCAGTATGGATGTTACTTGTCATTCTGCTCCCCCCCCAGTCAGTTGTAAAAGCCACGTTCCAAGTCCAAACAGCTCACTCTGTGCAGATCCCTAAAGGCAAACAAAGAACCTGTTGTACACAAAGCATTTGAGAAACAGATTTGGGCTACTATCACAAGTCCATGTGACAGTCAGTGTCTTCCTCAATTTTACACTGGTTTTGTGTCAGGTGTTTACACTTTCCAAGCCCTTGCAGAAAGGAGAATTAGCAAATAAGTGTATATACGTGTGGAAAGCATCCAGGGGATTTTATTGCTAAACTAGAATTAGATCATAATAAAGAGGATAAGCTGTGTAAAATTTCTGCCCTTTAGAGATGTAGCTGAAACAATCTCACTCAAGTTTTTTCTGTAAGAAGAAGTGGTGCTCCCAGGACCACTGGGATATCCCATATACCATCAAATATCCCATAGCTGATTCCATCTTTCCCATATACAGAAGCAAAGCCTATCTCTCTACATCATTCATAGGTAAGAAGACTGGGTCAGATTGTTGTTTCATAAATTTAAGTAAACATTTCTTTCCTCCAGGAAATTCCACCAGGATATTTGAATCCAGTCATATTTTGTAGCGCTCAGTGAGTTTACTTTCCATCTGCATATCCCCT
This sequence comes from Platyrinchus mystaceus, assembly GCA_035041135.1. Taxonomy (NCBI): domain Eukaryota; kingdom Metazoa; phylum Chordata; class Aves; order Passeriformes; family Tyrannidae; genus Platyrinchus; species Platyrinchus mystaceus. The sequence continues at coordinate 19,872,182 of JAWWLV010000158.1, forward strand.
TTTAGTCTATGTCCAGAGTTGTTCACATTATTCATTATTGCAGTGCCAGACCCGGGCATTTCCTCAGCGCCATTTGGAGGAAAACAAAGGAAGGAGCTTTGGAAGAACTGGTCTGTCTTTTGAGGAAGAAAACCCAATATGGACCTGAAACAACATGTTATTATGAACTTGAGTCTGTTAGGAGAGTGATGTCCATTTGACTCCAAAACATTACATTGCATTTCAATTGCTGAGTGATACTGGGGAAGCTGAAAGGCATAAACATGTTTGTATTCTGCTCAGTTAATGTGATGAAGAACACAGGAAGAAGTAGAGTGTCTTAACATTTTTTCTCTCCTGCTGCTCATTTCCTGCTAATGCTTTATTTTTACTTTAAACCTTGCTTAAATTTTGCCTTTATTTTCTTTCCTCTTTTAAAGTTCTGTCTCTTTGTGATATCTAGCATACAACTATTCACTGTACAGGTTTTAGTGTCAAAAAACAGTAGTTCCAGCAGGTGATGAAACATTTGTATACTTCCAAAACTCCATTGTGTAACTGCCATTCCAGTGGAAAAAGAGCAATTTAAGGTTTTCCTTCTTGAATGGGAGAAATGCCTGAGAATATTCAAGCCACTGATAATTTCTGTGTGTGCCCTGTGGGCTCTTCCCACTCACACCACTCAACCTTGTTGATTCAACTCCTTTCACAAGCGAGATATTTTAAGGGCAGAGAGAGGTGTCAGCAAATACAGGCTCCAGATCACAATCTGCTATGTGTTTCTCTGGAGTTTTGGCTGTTGTCATTGTGGTCTTCGTGATTTCTGCCAGGGATTTAAAAGGGATATGAGTCTTTCCTGACAGCAACAGGTTTCTGTAAGGTAAATTTTATTGAGGGTATTGCACACAATTTAGCTCTAGCGTTAACAGCCAACCAGTCTGCGATTCATGACACTTTCCAGATGCTCTGTGCTGCTGGTGATGGTTGTGCAAGAACTCGTAGGACTCAACAGATTCTTTCCACCACATTTTGCTGAACAAAACACCTTTCACAAGCACAGGATTCTCCTTGTTTTGGAGTCTCTAAGCGGTTGGAATCCTGCTGTGCATTTCCACATCTGTGAACTGCTGGGTGTTCTCAGTGCCCTCTGGAGACGTCGTGACTGGGGAAACAACGTGCTTCAGGCGCAGGAGTGTGGAGAAAAGCAGTATAAGAAGGATAGCCAGAAGTGTTAGGAACAATCCCACGTACACATAGAGGCCAGAATAGTAATCTGCTGTTGTGTCTGCTTCAGTAGCCAGAGTTGGGAGGAGGACACGGCTGGTCAGGTTTCCACGGAATTTGAAATAGGTCTCAGTCATTGCTCTCTGGGGCCTGGGGGTTGGTCAGCTTTGGTCCATTTTCCCTACATGCCTTGGATTTCCTGTCTTCCCTCACAAAGGATGTCAGGAGACGCAACTTAGGACAGATGTCACGATGGCTTCAGCAAGAGGTGCTCTATCCTCTTGGTGTCAAGGCTGCTGGTTCACACTGCACGGGACAGGACTTTGCAAATCATCTTGCAAGTTGCTGTCAGCAACTGTCAGCAATAACAAGCATTAGACTTGTGTTCTGCACCTCCCCCTGGCTTTTATTTTGTGCTAAGAATATTTTGGTCCTTCTTTTGCTAGATCATCTTCTTTGGTAGGTGAAAAGCTTTGGTCCTTCTCTCAAACTGAGCTGCAAAAAGGTTTGCACAGCTTTGGTTTTGTTTTCCAAACAAAGTGCACAATGAGCTTCCTGCCACCTTCTCCCACAGCAGGTGGTTTATCCTTGTATGAGCTGGGGAAGGTTGTCTTCTGCTTTGCCAGATTGCTGAGGGATGTCTTCTCTCCTAAGCCAGGGCTAATGATCCTTGCTTAAAGAGGATGGAGTTTTGAGTTCCTCATTACAAACAGTAAAAAAGTCAGCTTTCTAAAATGAAAAAAAAAAAATGAGGGAGAGAGAGAAATGAAGACAGGTACCGAAACAGCTTAGCCTATATGTGTTATCTTTAGAAAAAATAGATAAGAAACCCCTTATCATGCTCCTGTGAGACACTGAAATTAGGAGAAGCACTGAGTATTTAACTTTAGAACAAGACCATGCCAATCTAATTGTTACCGTCTCCTCTGGTAACACTCACATTACATATGGGCAAGAGAAGGCCCCACAGTCTATGGAATTAGATGTCACAGAGGAAGGGAAGATATGAATCCAATCAGTGTTTTTTACCATGTGTCTCATTTATTGTTTATCAGGAGCCTTTTTTTCTGTGGCCAGGTGCACCTGGCAGGTATCCAGAGCCCTGCCTATCCCTTCAGCACCATTGCTACATGAGATGTAAGTAGAGTAATATTAACATGGTATTATACTATGCTAGTCAGATTAAAATGAAACATTAGGTCAAAATTATAAAAGTTCTGACATTTCGGTTTTCACCTTGAAGACACATTGCAAAACATTTTGACTTTCCTGGGCCTTCCGTTTGTAAAATACAGCTGATTTATTGACAACGTTTGGTTATGTTCTCTCTGTGCACCAAGGGGAACAACACCTTGAGGTGGTTGAAATCTGGAGTCATCAAGGAGCTGATGTGCAGGCTTTTATTACAAGCAAGACAGACCAGCTTTGGCTCATGTGATGGTGAAACATCTGATGAGCTGAGTTTTTGGAGAAGGGGCTTGGGGGCTTGTCTACACTTTAACTTCCAGTTCCCTTCAGTTCCAAAGCATTAGAGATGACAGTGATCCAGTTTAGGGAATACTGAACCAGATCCTCTTTAGGCCAAATTGCTGATTGAACAAATAGCTTGGGGATTTGACTTTTGCAGCCCCTGCATGGGTAGTGGATTCTGAGCTGTGCTGTGTGTAGGAGGGTGTGGGCAAGCACAGGAGGAAAAGGCTGCTTAGTAATACTTTTTCCCAGGAGCTGACCCAACCCTTCTGGAGCTGGTTATTGTGGCAGCAGGTTTTGTGCTGATGCAGAGGCAGGAGACACAAAAGGGAAAGTTTTGGGCCAGCCAGGAGCTTTCGCTCTCAGTTACAGGGCAGTAACAGTGATTTTCACACTTTGAGTCTATAAATGGAAATTCTTCCCCCATGAAGAATATTCTCATGCCGTACAGCAGGTGGGTGTGAAGGTAACTGGCTGACTTAAACCTCTGTCCTTACAATATGATTTCTTTATTGAGAATGAAATGCAATCAGTCTGGAATCTGACACTTGTGTGAGTTAAAGTACAGAGCAATGCCTTTGCCCACCCCATCTGCTCTGTCACTGAAAGCAAAAGCCAGAGCTGGTTTCTCTCCTTAAGGAGCAGAGAGTCTAATGGCTTTACATACTTCATAAAATTAGACTGCAGAATGCTAAGGACATTAAAGTTCAGTAATTTACTACAAACCAAGATGTTGAATTAGCAAAGCTCATCTGGGCATTTATTGATGAAAGGAGCAGATAGATTAATAGTAAGAAGTATTAGCAGTGTTTTTTTTTAATCACAACTATAGATTTGTGAGGAGCAGTCAACTATTCAGACTATTGAAAACTGTAAAATTAACTACATCTTTTCCAGAAATGAACCAGAAATAATTCAGTAGCTCCAGGCAACCCCAAAGATTTTTGCTTTTCAAGCTATCAATTATTCCAATGGCACATTTCTTTGGATATCAGTAGATTTAGTTTTGCACAACCCCTTTTAAGGAATAGAGGCTTGAAGACTGTAGAGACCAAAGTGATGTGAAAACAAGTGGTACACAGTAATTCTGACAAACTGTGTATGGAGCAGGTCAGCACTATAACTGTATGACTCAGATTATGGGAGGCAGAATCTCACTGGTTACCGTGAGAAGCCCTCAAGTCCATGGACAGAGGAACCTAATAAAAGTTTGTTATAGAGCAGAGCAGCATAACAAGAGTCCCCATTCCCCATGATCTCAGTTGTTCATCAAAATGTAATCATTCTCTGGCTGGACAATACTGCAGTTCTGAGAGGGGCCAGGCACCATTAGTGATCACTGGTGCTCATGGGTACGGATTGATTCTGAGCAGCCACTTTTTTTTATCAGTTTGTGGTAATTTTTAATTAGGGATTAAAAAAGCCACCCAAACACAACATATTTCATTCAGTAAAAATCTGCAATGAAAATAGAAGCCTCATACACAAGAACAGAAAGGTTTCTTCTCAGAGTGTGTCACTGAGACAGGAATTTCATCAGCCAAAACTTAATGGGTGCTGAAATTACCAGCCCCTCACTGCAGTTGTCAGGGTGTGGGTGGCTTCAGGTTTATGGAGCTTTTATGAAGCCTGCATGGCTGTACTCTGTCCCCTTGTAGGTCACAGGGGAGCAGAGAGAAAGAAAGATTTTTCCCAAAACAGTGCAGACAGACAGTACAAATTGATCCTGCAGCTGCAGTAAATGTCCTGTCTTGCCAACTCACTTCCTTCTACTCCCAACTGGGTGTAAGTGCCACTTGCCAGCACGGCACCTCTGAAAATGCAGGCAACTTTCTTGAGTTCTCTTTTGCTTTTCCACACAATACTCTGACTCTCACAAACAGGTAAGTGGGACAAAATAGAACAATAGCTTGTGTAGCTTCCCCCCTCCCTTAATTTAAAGTGAACTGAACTGGCTGGCAAGTACAGAACAATTTGGGTTTGAACACTCAGTACGGGGTGTATTCTGTCTAGGTCACCTTTACAGAAAAATATCAGCATTGAAGAAATGCAAACAAAACATCAAAAGTACCAATTCCATCCATGGCTTACATTTTTTCCAGGGAGGATGTGAGGGAAAGTGGTGGTGTGGGGGGTAGAGTGGTATCTCTTCTTTTAGTGGTGGGCAATATTTTTTGTTCTCATGCTGAAGTGGAGGCTATGAGGGTGTCTCAGCTGTGGTAGTGCATAGGGAGAGAAGGGAATAAAGCATAGTTACCTTTCAGAGCAGACAGTGGTGTTGGGATAAGGCACGAGAGTCCCTGATTCAGACCAGGAGCTTGCTGGTGATTTATCTAGGAACATCCCACATCCCAGGTAGTGGGAATTGTGCAGCAAAGATTAGCTGGCTTATAGCTGGAGTCAGGATAGTGCACTTCCTTCTCCTCTGCTCTTGAATTCACGTGGCTTGCTGCAGCGATGGCTCTTACTCCCTATCCTGGGATGTCACCAGAGCAGCATCACTGCTGATGTCCTTCCTTTGCAGGCAGTAGGAGAAGAAGGGGCGAGGAGCCTTCGCTCCAGGAGCTTCACTGCTTGGCTGGAAGCAGGCGGTCCCTCCCTCAGCAGCGTTCGGCAGTGGGCAGAGCGGAGACGATGAATGAAGCTCCGGCGCTGCAGCGGGCGAGGAGGGAAGGGAGAGGGAGGCTGTGAGCTCAACCCGCAGCAAAGTCTGTGCGAGGTTCGTCTTAACTCTTTCGTGCTTGCAAGTGGTAAACGAGACTGGGCTGCCTGCTAATTGAGGAGTAAGACATGAGCCCAGAGGATAGGTTATCAGTTTTGCTCATTTTCTTGAAGGTGCAAAGGTGTTTTTTTTGTTCTGTGCCTCTTGGGAGGGTTTGCCTGGTGAGGGTTCCCAGCTGGGTTCATGTCTGGAGTGTGGACAAGTGTCACTTTTCAGCTGAGACCCTTAGGATAGTCCCCAAACATTGCTCTTTGGCACTGGAACTTCTGAGGTATTCTCGTCCCTGTGCTTGCTGTTTGGTGGTTTGGGTGGTTTTGGTGGTTTATGTTTAGTTCACAGGTCCTCTCTCCCTTGAGTAGTTTGAAACTTTGCATGAATAAGTATAAGCCCAACTTTGCAGTGTTGTGGGCAGAAATTATTTCTGCTAATTTATGAATGTGTGAAGAACAAATCTACCTACAAGATACCACAGATATGAGGCAGAATGAGGTTTGGGTTCTCACAGTTGGGTGAGAACCCAAACCACACTGGTCCCCCCGATTGCCACACCTTTTGACCTGCATTTCTTCACTTCCTGCAGCTGACAATGTGAGGATTTTTTGTGATCCTGTTCCTGTTATGACACAAATTAGGATAAACTGTATCAATGAATCAACACAATTTTAGTTGCGTGTATGTTTCAGAAAGGAGATGGAGAATGAGATTTCCTCTGCTTTCTGCAGGATGGTTCATTCTGCTGGGGCCAGATGTGAGTTTGGGATGGATTGCAGCAGCCCCCAAGGTGTCACCAGCAGAGGAGGTGACCAGCACAGATGGAGTAGCTGCAGTTTCCAGTCTAAGCCCCGAGCTCTGTACAGTTGTGAGCAGCTGTATTTCATGTGCCCATGTCCCTGTGCCCAGGAAGGTGGATTGGCTGAAGGCAGCTCACAGGGTGAGCCTGACCCACAGGCCCACACTGGACAGTTGTCTTTCATGGCCTGTTTTTGGGGCACTTGGAAACAAGCTTCCCCTCTGAAAAGTCGGTCCCACAGGGGTTTCAGAAAGATGAGTTAATTCTCTCTCTGCAGCGTTCTCAGTGACAAAATAGAGACATTTAATCTCAAAACTATCTCCTCAGAATAGCTTTCCCTCTCTGGTTCCTCATGACCACAGCCTGAGCAGAGGGGCCAAAGGGAAATGAAACCCAGAGCTGCACAGCTCTTTCATCCTCTTGGGATGGAGGGCTGTAGTATAAATGCGTCTCTCTAAGGGCTCATCATTTTCTGGAGTTCACAAACACCGTGTATTATTGCAGTGTGACACTATTTAGATAAATAAAACATAGTCCCTGGAAAAAACCCAATTCCTTCATGCTTCTGTGATGGGATGAACTCTCTGAAAACCAAGACTTAAAAGGCAGACTTGGTTGCTGATTTTATTTCACATTTCTTTTGTTGTAATATCATGTGCAGTAGTATCATGTGCAATATATTTTCCCAATACTGCAGTGTATGCCACCATTCCCTGCTAGGCACATAGGAACGAAAGTACAATAATAAAGCAGTGCATTTATCCTCTGGAATTGGTACAATTACTGCTTTACCAACAAATTACCTGACAGCACCTCAAAACCCTTGGTACATGTCCTTGCATTTAAAAAGAAACAAGTGAGAGCTCTATTTGACCAGGAATTATGTTGCTGGTTGAATTCTGAGAACCAGAAGACACGTGTTGAAGATGAGAGTGTTGAAAATGAGACCAGAAGAGATGCTGTTGAAATCCAGCATGTCTGCTCTCTATATAATGCTAATGAGCAGTGCTGAAGTGAAAGGCTCTCTCTCCCTGTCCATGCAATTCAGCTTCTCTGCTCAGCTTTTTTCGCCCTTTGTTGATTTTGCAGCAAATTTTATCTCCCTTTTGTATGACCAAGCTGCTGCGTGCTGGATGGATACACTTGGATTTCTTGTTTCCTTTGTAGCAGGGTATGATAAAGACAGATGAATTTTAAATACTGCCACAATTTATACCAGCTGAAACTGATGAATACTTGACTGAATGATTGCTGAATTCCTGAATTGTTGAGTAATATGTAATTTTTGGGACAATCAATGACAAATTTGTGCTACATAAAATGAAAGTGTACAAATTCCCTTGGAGATACTCAGAGATATGAACCCAGTGAATATAATTTTTTTAACCAGCCATTAAGAATTTGGGGGCAACAGCCCAGGGAGCTTGTTGAGTTCTTTCCTTTGCATTATTTGACCTGTGTCTCAAGCTTTGTATCAGATCATTTTACACATCTTTCTCATGATGATCCCCCACCAGTCTTAGAGTGAAATTTGGATTTAACAAAAACCAAACAAGATCTCTGAATGACTGTTTGTCTTTATAACCACAGCACTGAGTGGCGGATGATCTATACCACAAACAGGTTTGTGAAACACGTTAAAAAGTCCTATTTCAGTAGATGTTGAATCAGGAGTCTCTAATGAATGGACTTTGAAATATTTATTGCTCATTCAGATTTGTGTGAAATAGGTCCAGCTGCCACCAACTTTAAGGGAGAAATACCACAGTCCAGGGGATGGCAACCTTGAAGGCAAACAAAATTGCCTGGAGCTTGTTCCTTGCTTAGGCCGCTGAGAGCGCCAACCAAATGTACTGACTTATCTCTGTCTCATTTCTTTCTCATGAAAAGAGAAAAAAATTTAATACCTCCCCCTCCTAAACAATCTGTCAATGTGAAGTGCTACCAAATGCATGTGGTCATGTGCTCACTGCTCCAGCAGCATCCAATGCCTTTCCCTCTGTGTGTTCCCACACAATCTTGTTTTGTCCAGTTCAGTGTGTCTGAAAATGCTCCTGTGTTTGGACTAAAAGAGTTTTGTTGCTTTGAAAAGCTCTTGACTTTTTTGACAATTTGGCTTTGTTTTGAACTTCCTTCATCGAAAACATGCTTCAGTTTATTTATAGAAACTTAATCTCCCACAGATAATTGAAAAAAATCAGCCTAGTCTGATGTTGCTGCTGATTTTTAGGAACATTTCTAATTCGATTTACTGTTGTCAGTGAAGGGCTATATTGTTCTGCATATAATTCTGTCTGAAACAGTCCTAAGCTTCATTTTCATGAGTGAGCTTGTGGAGAAGCCATTGCATGTTCCCTAAATGGCATTAACACAACTCACAGAAGGGACTTGCAGTGCTCCATTTCAAAGCCAGTAAGAGTTAGCTCAGGTAGGGCCAGCTGGCAGTGATCATGGTACTGTGGATAACCCTTGGAGCAAGGGGTATCTAAAAAGCAGATTCCACAGGGATCCAAGTGGCAAGTGCACATCAATCATGCTCATCAAGGTCCCACACAGGTTCTTGTGGACCTTGGCAAAAATTGGTTGAACAATGAGGCAGGGATTGAACTTAAAACACAGGATGTTAAACACAGGATTGTGTTCTCCACCTGTGGTGTAGAATATTATTTTTTCTCATGACATAGGATAGTTCTTGCAGCAGTGCCTATTTTTAGGGAGTTTAGCACAAATTATTGACCGAAGAGTTTCGGGTAATTCTGGAGATGATTTCAGATGTGCTGATCCTCTGCTTTTGGCTGGCCAGTTGCTAAGATACAACCTGAGAGATGCTTGCATGACAGTGAGCCACTATGGTTTAGTCACTTCAAATGAGCACTTGTTTATAACCCTCCCAATCCAGCTTGTCTCAGCCCACCTACCCGGCTCACCAGGGGATCGTGATGTCACTGATGACAGTGCCCAGTAAATACCAACAACTGGGCCTTGTTGTAGCAACAGGAAGGCAGACTGGCTTCCAGGAGACAAGGTTGTTTCTCTGCATGATGGACAAATGGGGACAGCGCAGCATTTGTTGGGAATTGGGTCACCCATGGAACTTTCTCCTTCCTATCTGCATGGCAGGACTGGTGCCCAGGGGACACTTGGCATGGACCTCAGTATCAAAACCAACACCTGAGGAGTGTAAATGTATGAAATGTGCATAGGATCATAGAATCAGATGGGTTGGAAAGGACCTCTGAGATCATCAAGTCCAACCCTCGATCCACTACCACCGCAGTTCCCAGACCATGGCACTGATGCCACATCCAGTCTGTTCTTAAACACCTCCAGGGATGGAGAATCCACCACTTCCCTGGGCAGCCCATTCCAATGGCTGATCACTCTCTCTGTAAAGAATTTCTTTCTAATATCCAACCTAAACCTCCCCTGGCACAGCTTCAGACCGAGCCCTCTTGTCCTACTGCTGGTTCCTGGGAGAAGAGACCAACCCCCACCTGGCTACAACCTCCTGTCAGGGAGCTGTAGAGAGTGATGAGGTCTTCCCTGAGCCTCCTCTTCTCCAGGCTGAGCCTCCCCAGCTCCCTCAGCCTCTCCTCACAGCACTTGTGTTCAAGTCCCTTCCCCAGCCTGGTTGCTCTTCTCTGGACCTGCTGCATGTTTTGTGGTTTGGTGCTATCTGCTTTCCTTTGAAACTCTGGACATTCTTTATGAGGCTGAAAATGTACTTGTTCATTTTTCATTCCCACCTCATTTTCCCACTGCCTGGCTCCGTGCTGTGGCCGTGGAGGACATTGCCTTCGGTGTTACTGTACTGGTCCATGGGTAGGTGGGTGAGGGACAGGACATGCTGTCAGCACAAAGCCCATCTCAGCCCACCCAGAGCTGGGCCTGGCTGTGTGCAAAGAGCCCTGGACTCCCGTGGGCTCTTCACAGATTTCTGCCTGCAGGAACAGCTTGTAGGGCTAAGGCTTATATGTGATTCCTGAAAGGTGCTTTTCACAGCACAGATGATGTGAGGAAGGTCTCAGATACAGTCATACATGTTAAAACATATGTCTTCTGTTACAGTCAAAGGTACCACCTGAACTTGCCGGGCAGCACTTGTGACTCCAGCGTTGATGGGTAATTCCTGAGCAGAGCTGTCCTGAAGCTGGACTCACTGCTACTGCAGGATGGCATTTTGGTCTGAGCTCAGCATTTATAGACTCAGCTATTGACTAACTCACTACCAGCAGGGACCCATTAGGCATAACTTCCAGAATCTTGAGAATAAGAACAGATATTCCTTGGATTCTAACCAAATCCTCCCCACCAGACCATGAAGCTGAACAGTGGATAGAGCATGGGGAATGTGAGCTGCAAAACAGTTAAATCCTTCTTCGAAGCTTCGGATGCCACGTTATTTGTATGATCCACAGTTAACATATGGGCTTGTGCCTGTATCGAGGGGGATCAGTTCTTCAATTGCTATCAGTAAATCATAATTATGACAGTTTATACCAAAAGGAAAAAAAATTGTGATGACCACGTTACACCAATTTTTATTTATTTGGATTGTTTGTTTTAATTCCATTCTTAGAGAAGAAAATATCTTTTCTCGTTCTCATTTACAAAAGATGCAGCTGAGAGCTCTGCTCACCCACACACTGTAACATTTCAGGTATCAGCATTTCCATGCAGAATTGAGTGAGCTCTTTCTAAAGCTGTTTGGAGGAAACATGGTTGAAATCTTCACAGCAGAAGACTGAAAAACAGTACTAGATGCAAGTTCAAGGAAACCCTCTGGATGTATCCGTTCTATCCAGGACAGCACAGCACAGGAATCCTGAGCTGCTGCAGTTGTACTGAAAGACTTATCATGGTTAAAGCTAAAAAAAGAATAAAAAAAATCTTACAAGTGATATAAAAGCCAATGTTGCAGTACTAGAATGGCACTGAATTAAATCTTCCAAGGGTTCAGATTATGCTGCACCTGTGTGCATCAGAGCTCCTGAAACCTTCTTCAGTGTGCCCTTGCTCAAGTGATGAGTCTGTGTTGAGTCAGTATTGCTCAGCTCCCTTGCCTTTGGGTGGCTGTCTGTGGTTGCTTGCACAACACAGGAAAATTCATCTTATGGTAAAGATGTGCCTGATGGCCTCTGTCTGCATGGGAATTGGGTGCAGAGGGACACAGTGCTTCCTGGGATGTGTGTCAGCATGGCAGATGTGTCTGGGAATAAGATTTCATTTGATTTAATCTGTGGGTGGGCATGAGAACCCATTGGTGCTTATCACTGAAATAGTCCAGAACATCAGAGTGGGAAAAATAGCTACACTTTGTTCCTTTGCATCATAAAACAGCCATTTAATCCACTTCCCAGGAGTGACCCTTCTCAACAGCAGGGATCCCTCTCCTGCCATGACTCCCTAAGCACTGCTCTGGCTTCTACCCCAGAGCATTTGTCCTCTAATATCTGTGACTTACTGACACAAATCCCATGCTTTGCCCTGGCCCTGTGCAATGGTATCCCAATTTATTCTACTGTAGTGAGGGAGCAGGAAGAGAGTTATGTCACTTAAACCAATTTTGAAACCCTTTGTGATTCGTGGGATGTAAAAAATGCTACACTCTTGTCACTTGTGTCAGATACAGTGATAGGAAACAACATAATCAGTGAATTCTGAGTAGATGGTTCTTGAGCTTCAGTTCCAAACTTAATCCCCAACTGGCGCTTTGAGACTGCTGTAGAGGAGAGTGGACAGTATGGAAACATGTAAGAAAAACTGCAGAGTGTCTGAGTTCCTGTTCCCTTTCACCAGAGGCTTCTTTATACAACAACTTTTAGCATCTGCTGTTTTCATCCAAGAGCAGAAGGCAGGATGTCAGCCCAGGCAGAACCTCAGTCTGAGCTGTGGCAGTGGGTGCTGTACATTTATGGTAAAGCCAGGGGTGTTTCCATTTGATGCCTCTGTTTGTCTAACAGCAGTCACAAGGCCCCTCTTCCCCAGCCTCTGGGGTCAGTAACAGAACAAGCTCACTGGCCACTTCCACTTAATTATTGTTCTTTTTTGGTGAATCAAAGAATAAATGTCACTGTGTGACTGTGCTTAACTAATGTCTGTGGTTATTAATAGCCAGTTTTGGTCCCCCTTCCAGCCTGTGAGCCACAAAATACATTTGCCTTTGGTCTCGAGAATCAAATAGTCTGGGAAGCCACTGTTCTGGGAAGAGACTGGACAAAAAGCTTATTGAACAACCCTTCCTTTTGAACATAAGACTGATCTCTCTTTTTATTTTTAGGCTGTTTTAACAAAAGTTGCTTTATTGCTTTACTTTTCACAGTTGAAGACGTTCTCAATTTGGACAAAGACCTCCACAGCCATAAGATGCCCAGAGTAGTTACATTTTATTTAAGACGTTTTAAATGTCTTTTGGTTCCTTAAAACCTTGAATTCACAACTGGGGAAAGAGCCACACACTCCAAGAGAAATTCTTTTAATTTAGTGAGAAAGATAAGAAAAATAATTTTTGCAAAAGGTTTTACAGGAATAAAATACAACCAAGAAAAGCATTCACTAAAACACCTAGCACAAAGACCCATTCCAAAAAAAGCACCCACTACGAACAATCAATATATCAGCTTTAGTAAAACACAATTCATTGGTTTTAAGTTACCCCAAGATGAGGAAGACCAAACTCCTCCCTCTAAGCAATTGTAAATCTGAAATTGAGAGGCTCCAAGTGAGGAAGTATGGAGAAAGGAAAAACATCAGCCCTTTATTAAAGGATCTATGTGTATTGGCAGAACAACAAAAGAACGCAAACCCAACCAAACAATAATTCTGTACACAAAAATCCCCCTCAAAAAGGAAGAGTCCAGTACTCCTCGCTGTGGGCCGCAATCCCGGCCGCGGCCGGCAGGGGGCGCTGTCGCCCATGGCGGCCGTCCCGTGAGGGCCGGGCGGGCGGAGGAGCCAAAGTGGAGATTTTCCCACCCACCCAGAAGGGGAGAAGGGGAAAAAGGGGGGTCTTCCCGCAGAATTCACGCTGTCTGCGGCTGCGATTCCCCCCCCCCCTTCGTCGATGGGCACAAACCGCTGGCAAACACGGGAGCGGAGGAGGGGAAAGGGCGATCTCCTGCCCAGAAAGTCCCTCTGCGGATGGGTCAGGGCATCGCCCGTGAAATCCATTAAATTTCCAAATGGGTCTGATTTCGGCAGACTACAATGCTTATTGCAGAGGAAAGAACATTAAAGAATGTTTTCAAAATGTAGGAAGGTTTTCTGTAAAGATTTCCTGAAGTTCTTTTATTAAGTTTGCTGTTTTTTATTTACTGTTGGGGTACTGTGTGTTTAGAGTCAGATGCCGATGATTGGTGTCTGATTTCTCTGGGAAAATTGCCCTATACATAAGGTAAAACATTTTCTGTTGTTCATCATAATTGAAGAAAAAGGCTATCAGCAAGTGCAGCTGTTCAGGAGTAGGTAATCAGAATAACTACTGGTTGATAACAGTCTTTCAAGCAAAAGAAAATTCATTTTGAGTTTTTTTGTAGTAGAAGGATCACATTTTTCCAACATTTTTTCACGCTCTTGTGACTTTAATACATACAGAAATAATTTTGCATTCAACAAGAACGACAGTTTGTCTACATAGAAAATAGGTTATTCTCCAAATCCACAAACATGTTAAACAAATCATTGCTAGATCTTGTTGCTAAATGGCAGATTGCAGCTATTGATGCTGGACCCCTGAAGTAAGATATATTTTGATACATAGAACAGGTGTGGACAGAGGTTATAGATTTACATCCCTGTTTCTCACAGCTCAGGGAAAATTTTAGAAAATCTAGAATGTGCGAATGAAGGTTATGAAGATGATTTCAGTGTAAGGCTTGTCTGTCCAATTTACTGGTTTGTTTTCTTACTCTTAAAATAATCTAAGTCTAATATAAAAAAACCCCAAGCAACCCAGGAATAAACCATAACAAATTGTTTACCACTGAAATATATAGATAAATTATCTGAGCAAACCAGATTGCTAACAGTAACAGCTATTTTTTGTCAACTGCCTCACAAAACTGGATGGTAACTTGATGGCATACTGCAAACCATGAAAATCAACACTAAAATGCTTTGTTATTGTTGGTTTTGTGCAAAATGTTAAATGGCTGAAACAAGTGACAAACATGGTCACACCTATGCCATCTCTAGAATTTAAAAAAAATAATTAAATTATTAGATGGTACATTAAGTGCAAAAACTGCTCCACGTGCTTTGATTTGGATTGAAGCAACGTTTCGAAATGCATCTCCTTGTTTTCACTCTGAGGACAGCCAGGCATTGGAACAGGGTGTGCAGACGAACTGAGCAGGTTCCAGCTCCGGAGCTTTCCAAGCAGATTGGACACAGCCCTGAGCACCATGGTCTGACATAGCAGCTGATCCTGCAGACTGCCCGAGGTGCTACCAACACAGTGACCCTGTCCTGAGAGGGCACTGGGACAGAACTACTCTTAGGAAGAATCTACAAGCATTTCTGTTTGTAGGTTCACAGTCACTTATTTCCTTACACAAAGTACCCTCAGCTGGTGTCTGATCATTTACAAGCACGTTTGGTTTGAAAACGATCTGCTAGGACTGAGTTAGACCTTGATACTGTCAACTGTTGAGAGCCTGAAGGAAGGGCCTTAAAAATAAGAAAACAGACTGAAAAGCAGACAAAATTGTACACCTACACATCAAGCATCCTTTTCATATAAATTATATATTAAATATACTGTAAGAATGGCAAAGATGTAATCATTGATGCATCATCAAGCATGTCTTTATAGGAGGAGCAGGAACTTCTTTCCCACCTCCTAGTCATTTCTGCATTCCTCATGGACTGAACGCAGTGCTTGGAGGGCCTCCACTGTCACTGTGAGCTTTCCAATTACTGCACTGGCATCTTGTGAATCGACAACTAGAAAGGAAACATCAGAAAACATCATTAGAAATTTAATTTAAGGTTTCACTTTTATTCTAATAACTTCCCTTAGTGTTTGGACAGATTAAAAGGCACCTGGCATATGCTAGACAGAGAAACCTTCCAGTTCAGGTCCTCAGCCTACTAGAAACAAAGGAGCCAAGAACCAGAATGTACAACAATAAAAGTACTGCTGTTGGAATTAACTTTGAATTAAAACTATCGGTATAATAATTGCCTGTATAAAATAATGATTTTTCACAATATGTTCTTCCAAACTCTATTAAAGACATTATATGCATAGTTAGGAATACTTTTAAGTAAAAATATAGCGATTAATGCATTTGCTGCACCGTGTGCATGATGGGTCCAAATCAGTTATTAGTATTTAAACAGTAAATTGTTTTTTTTCAGTTGTTACAATGTAAGATTATTTAAATTCCAAGCTTCTATGGGTTGTAAAACAGTGAAGTGCAGACAAAGATGGTATACTGTCTTCATCTTTGTGTACATGGATTTTAAAGTAGTATTTAAAATCTGTATTTTACAGAAATTACCAATGGGATTTAAAATTGTACTCCTTTACAATATCTAAGCAAGCCCAGAGCCAGAACCCCTGCTGCTGTGATTAAAACATGATGCTCAGTCAAAGGTGGGGCTCTTTCCCAGTTGTACCCATCGGTCTGGGGCACAAGGTTTGCTGTAAATTCTCATCAGGCTGAACAAAGACATGGGAGGTGTGTCAGGGAACTCTCATGTTTTACTGTATTGTTGCCTTATCTCTGGCAACACTATTCAGGCTCAAAAAGTGCTGGCCAATAAGCCCCTAAATTCTTACAATACACTTCCACAAGAGTGATGGCTAACAAGTCCTTAATTTTGTACACTTCACTAAGTTCTCACCTCCCACACCACACAACCAAAGGTGTGCTGCCTCACAGGCCATCACACCACTGCGGAAAGGTGCTGGCTCACAGGCACACACTGCCACAAGCTCCCCACTCCCACAATAAATGGAGTATGGGACAGAATAATGAGAGCTGTTCTTTGCCTAGGCAAAGCAAGGGGGGAGAGAAAACAAGACAGAAAAGAGAGAGAGAAAACAAAGAATGTCACCAGTCCTTAGAGCCCATACTGGTCCTGCTGTGAGGATGGTCTGGAGCAAAAGAGAGGAAAAAGAGAGCAAAAGGGCCCAATCCCCTTCCTGTTAATCTGGTGCATCCTCTTTATGTAAACTAGATCTTTTGTGCCATTTTGCTGCACGTGCACAGCCCCTTTGAGCCCTCTAGGGAGTGAGCCTGGGGGGGACTGACCATGAGTCCCAAGGCAGAGCAGAGAATTGGCTCTGAACACACTGCCCCACGTCTGCAGGACCCTCTCCTTCCATCACCTTTTCTGTTTTAACAGTCAGAATGTTTGAGACAAAACATGCTCAGGCCTGGTCCTCCACACCAGTCCTACCTAAAAAGCAGGGAGGCTGCCTAATGTGACTCTAGAAGGAATTTGAGTAAAACCAAATAATCCTGACAGCACATCTCTTCAGAGCCAATTATACAGCTGACAAATGGCAAGGTTATGTATTTACTCTATACACTGGGATAAGCACTTCAGGACATGCAATGATGCTGCATGCTACAACTTCTGGGCTGCTGGGACAGCTCAGAAGAGGTTTAGAGAAGGAAAAACACAGCATAAACCTTCCATCATTTACGTGACTGAAAGAGCTATTATAGGACAGATTTGATGCTGTTCTTAAGAGATCTGAACCATTTTGTATATCCTTGGTGTAGTGAGAAAAGAATGAGAAATAAAACAGTCTTAAAAACACCTTCTCCCCCCTCCTCCTTCTTTCTCAGCTCTCTCTCCTCTCCCCCAGCGGTGCAATGGGATGGGGAAGGGGGGTTTTTGCAGTCAGGGTGTTGTTTGAGTCCATCCCTCAGGCAGCAGCTCTTCCCATTCTGTTGTCCTGTGGGTTCCTCCTCCATGGTCTGTAGGGGGACACCTACATCACCATGGGCTTCTCCACAGGCTACAGGGGGACCACATCACCGAGTCCTTCCCCTGTTCCTGTGGGGGTCCCTCCCACGGCAGACATTCCTTCATGGACTTCTCCAACGTGAGCCCATCCCTCAGGCAGCAGCTCTTCCCAATCTGCTGTCCCGTGGGTCACTCCCCCATGGGGTCAGTCCTTCACAGATAAACTGCACCGATGTGGGTCCCCCACAGGGCCACGAGTCCTACCCTGGAAAAACCTGCTCCAGCCTGGGCTCCCCTCTCCACGGGCCACAAGTGTCCAGCAGGACTCTGCTCCATCTTGGGCCTCCCACAGGAGGTCACAGCCTCCTTTATGCATCCACCTGCTCCAGCATGGGCTCCTCCATAGGCTGAAGGGGTGGGGGAGGTCTCTGCACCCCGATGGTCTTCCACAGGCGTCAGGGACCTCGGCTCTCAGCCCTTCCCCTGCTGCAGGGGGAGAGAGGGGGTCCCTGGGCCTCTCCTCCCCCCTCCTGCTGCACTGACCTCGGGGTCTGCTTGTTATCCAATGTTCTCCTCTGCTCTTCCCGGGCTGGAAGTTTTTTCTGTGCAACAGCCCTCTGTTCTTAAATATGTTATCACATCTAATTGGCTCAGCTGAGCCTGCAGCAGGAAATCTGTCCTGGAGCTGCCTGTCATTGGCTCCTCACAGGACAGGGGAAGCTCTAGAAGCTTCTACCTGAAGCCACCCCTGTGGGCCCCCCACTACCAAAAACCCAGCCACATAAACCCACAACACATGGACAAATCACTCACTGAACTCCAAAAGCAGACTTCAGGGAACAGGATTCTTTTTACTTACAAGAACAGTAGTAAAATTGTAATTAATTATGTCAGATGATGACGTTCATTCTGTTTTCTCAGTTTTAGTACTGTCACGTTATCTCTGAGACATATTGTTAGATGTTTTGGCTTTACTTCTACACCCATCCTCTTGCTTAGCCATTCACTTAACTGCTTCAAATTTCAGGTAGACCACTTTTACACAATCAGCAATAAAAGGGCAAGATATGAAAAAGATATATGCTTGCAGTCTTTAAAAAGAATGAAGGAATGTTATCTAACTTAAGAATGACTGTATCTTCATGTGGTAGTGTCCTATGAATGTCCCTGTGTCTAGGTTTATTATTTTTCCTTAAACCAATATCCCCCTCAGAGAATGTGTACAATATTACTTAGGAACTCTATTTATTGTGCCCTTAAATGTAACTGAAGGCTGTGTCCAGACTTAAGAACAGATCCTTTTATAATGATTTTGTTCAAGAAAATATACTGATACATTCTTTTGCCATGATCTGACAT
The DNA here is from genome assembly GCA_035041135.1 of Platyrinchus mystaceus. Lineage (NCBI taxonomy): Eukaryota > Metazoa > Chordata > Aves > Passeriformes > Tyrannidae > Platyrinchus > Platyrinchus mystaceus. The sequence continues at coordinate 19,890,649 of JAWWLV010000158.1, forward strand.
ATATTAATGTAAAATAATTTTCAATTCTCTGAAAGATCTGAATTTTCAGAAAATACAAAATGCTGTATGTTATGGATGCAATAAAACCCAAAAAACCCAGGATGGCATATGCAGGGAAGAGGAGAAGTGTAGAGGGAAAAAGGAGAAAAAGTATTTCTAGCTGTTATTATCACTTTCCTAGATATAATTCATAAAAATTCATTCAAATATCTGGTGATTAGGGGGAGAAATGTTCCTCACAGTATTGAAGTAGTTGGTTGTCATTCCACATCACTGATTAGCTTTTGACAGAACAGTAACTATTAACAAAAACCAGTCCTTTTTGTCCTAATAAAAATATATATTTGTAGTCCTACTAAAATGAAATATGTTGTAGAAAATGGAGAATTATAATAAGTGGCTTACATTTTACAAACTAATTACTGTGAGCTGGGAATGCTGTTTGGTTTTGGGTTTTTTAAACAGATTTTAAGGAATAACACTAGCAGACAGTTTTTGCAGACTTTTGCAAATAAATGTGGAACCAATTAGTTAATATAGAAGAGTTTCTTATTGAAACAATGTCAAACAATTACTTGCACAGCGAGTCTTGCAAAGAAAAGTAGAAATTCAACAATTTTTAGGCTACAAAAGTTAACAAGAAAGAGATCTTCAAAACTTACCATCAATATCTTGCTCAATGATATCTCTTTGCTTCTGGAATATCTCTTTCAAACTGACATAAGCGAACCCGATATCCTCACATTCAAGATCCTGTTCGTCTTCTGGGGGATCACTGACCACTGTAAATTTTAGGCTAAACACAAAAAAGCCCCCCCAAAACCCAACCAAACAAGATATTTTACCTTCAGAAAGGGTTAAAAATCAAATTAAAAAACCCATAAAAAAGGCAACCCCACACTATTTTACATGTGAATTATATTCAACATTTCCCATTGCAAGAATATTCTGAGATCATTTCTTTGGAATCTTTCCTCCTCTGTTAGAACTGTTTAGCAGCACGAAAAGGACAGAGACTTTGTAACCCCAGATCTTCAGGCTTATAGAACTGATTCATTTCCCCTCCTCCCCATCACCATAAGGTACATCCTTATTCAACAACTATACCAAATACTTGCTTTTCTCCTGTGAACTTACATTACACTCATTGCATCCAAGGACAATTTTTCTACAAAACACATAATTCTGTTGTATTGTGTTAGAGCTGACCTGAGTTAGTGGCCTGTGCTGAGGCCAAAAACCCTGAGATTGTCTAAATGACAGGAATTTAGAGCTAATATTTGCTATGTCTTGGCAAAGCTGGTCAAACTGTGAATGCTTGTGTGCTTTACAGTCTAAAAACGTGACAATAAGCATAATTTCAAATGGGTGACGTGAAAAATCCAAGTCAGTGGGAAAGGATATCTTATACAAAATATAAACAAATCTTCCTAAAAAGATTTTAAACACGTCACAGGTTTACTTGTTCCAAAAAAACCAGCTTGAATTTCTTTTCCCCCTGTGCCACTGTGAAAGTAAGTTGTTGGCTCTTACTAACAAGTATTTACTATAGAAAATATATATATAAATATTTGTCACTAAACCCAGAGGCCTACTGAAAATGTGTGTTTAAATAAATGGTCTAGAGGCAAAAAGGGGAAAATATCACAGCTATTTTCAACAGGTGGCTTGATTATAATTGATTTAACTTAGGATTTTGACAAAGAGCTGAGCAGAAGCAAAATTGCCAAAACTCAAAAAAAATACTTAGATGTGTAAGATAAAGATTAAATTACATAAAACCAAAAATTATAATAACAACAACTGATAAAACTGGGTAGGGGAAATAGATCTGTTTTGATTCAGTGTCAATGTTTAATCAAATCAATATGGGGAAATCAGCTTGGCACCTAAGACAGTGATAGAAGAGGAGATTAGTGCTGGAATAATTTTTAACTTACAACTATTACTAAAATTTTCAATAAAGCATAAATTAAAAGCAGGCAGAGTAACATTTCCCACAGTAACTTGTAGCCAAAGGGGAGAATCATTCATAGAGACCCACCCTGTGGTTCAAACCAAACACAGGTTTTTTACATGACAAGAGCAAATAAGAGTACCTCTAACCTCTTATAGTTCCAATATGCCTAAAAGATGACAACACTGGATTAAATCTTTGCTGCTAAGCAGGAAGGAGGAGATTTGAACTCTGGATCCTGTGGGAATACTCCAACTAGTGGACTTGCATGAGCGGTACCACAATCACTTCGAGTTTTGTAATTTTAAAAACTATTACAGGCTTAAGTTTAGAAAAATACTTAAATATGATATTTGGTATGCTTTAGCTTGTCTTCTTTATTTACCAGAAGCCCTCATTAGTTATGTATTAATTTCTCAGGGTTCCCTGTCAGTAAAGCCAAGGCAAACCATAAGCCCTGTAATAGAGATTTACAGCTCTAATCTGTACCTGTCAGCAGGCAGGTCTGGCTTTAGGAGAATCGACTTGAGATACTCTCTTTCTGCACCATTATGTGCCTTATCCACATTTATCACTGCAAAGGAAACCAAAATCAATATAATTAGTTTCTCCTTTTAGGAGAAAGAGCATGAAGAACAAAGAAAAACAAACCTTTCTCTTTTCTAATAAAAGCAACAGTGTTAGCATCAAATGTTAGAATTGTGATCTAATGGTGTGTCAACTGGCAGGCACTGTCAAAAAGGATCCAAGCACCATCTAAGCCACATAACTGTCATTTTCTGTTAATGTCAATAGCAGCCCTTTATTTAAAAACCAGTGGTCTTTATTGCTTTGTATTTGAAGCGATTTACTGCATTTCTTCCACTGAGGAAGGCTGTGATAATGGAAATGTGTGGCAGTGCTTGTCCTTTCTGACAGACAGCCTCAGTCATTTAATCCTCCTTTCCTGCCACAACATTTCAGTGAGAGAAACCTCCAGACCAGTGGACTGAAGAAAATCTGCAGCCTGGGGAGTGTGTGAATGCTCTGAAACAAAGTTTGTTTAAAATGCAAACACAAGGATCAGCTTTTTTGTACCATTAATATGACCTACAGTGGAGTTAGCCTTGGTTTGAAAAATATATTAAAAAGAAGGAAAAATATGGTTTTAAGATTATTTAAGAAGTTTTTGGGCATCTTATGCTAAGAAAGTACCTTCTTTCTTGCAAGTTAACTCTGTGGAATATTGTAAAAATTCAGGATGCAAAAACTGAAGAAGTGCTAAAGGAATTACTTTTTTTTTTTAAGAAAAAAAAAGCAGCTGAAAAAAATTTGCTAGGACAGAACTTGAGTGAACATATCCCTCCAAGAAACAAACACAGCTCTTTGGAACAGTTTTCATTTGCTTTTGAGGGAAGGAGGAGCTAGAAATGCATCTGTCTTTAAATTCCAACATTTTTGCTATTAATTCTCTTCTAGTTACTCTGCCACTGTACTCACAACTGCTCTTTTTCACTCTCCATGTCACACTAAGGTTTCCTTTTCCTGTGCACTCACAGAAATTTTAACGTATTTCCTACTGTCTTCTACTATCCAAAACAGACTTATTTGTATAAATAGAAAGTACCAATTTCCCAAGGAGCAGAGAGGACTGGAATACAGCAGGATGAGGAAAAATAATGCGGCCTAAATTCCTTGCAGAGGGATTTATTGAAGGATGTATCTCTTTGAAAGTCCTTCTAGAAAGCACACCCTCCAGAGCTACTGATTTTCCTCTCCAAGCTGCTCCTCAGCTCTTCCTTGGCCAGCAGGACTGTTACAGGGAGTTGGGTACTTTCAGAAAACAGCAGGTCAAATTGTCCTTCAATCGAAGGAATCTGCAATTTACCACGTTTTTCTCTGCCAACAGAAAGCAAAGCATTGGCGTTCTGTCTTTGAATCCTTTATTTCCACCTGTAACTTCTTACTTTCTCAGGTTAAAAGAAGCTGTTATTGCCATCTGCTATTCTTTTGGGTGTGTGGATGACTTTCCACACGTGCCTCTCGTGGCCAGGTGCTCCTGAGAGCAGCACAGGATGGTGAGGCAGCAGGGACACAGGTGGGCAGACAATGCAGTTCAGAGGAGCTGCCATATTAACAGACTCTTCCCTTTCCCAGAAGCATCCAAAATGGAATTTCCTAAGTTGACTAATTCTGCATCTGACACGATTTTAAATGGAAATTATTTACAAACTTGAGGAGTTCCAATTCATTTCACTTAAAGAAAAATTCAGATTACTAAGTAAAACATTGAGCAAAGAACTCCATTCAAGTCTGGGGAAAATGATTAACCATGGTGAAAATATATTTTTAGATCCTGATGAATTACATGCTTTCACATGTTTAAGCAACAAATCTCATGAAGCATTCTGTGTCAGTTAAGACCTTTTTAAAACAGTCAGGCTGTTCCAGATATAGATAATATAAAATGCTTGATTTATGAAAGGAATGAGTAATTTTTAGATGATTTATGGATTTACCCTGATTTTCTCCATAAAAGGTCTAAAGGACTATTAGTTTCCTTCTAAGTTCAAAGTACTCATGCAAATCTTATTTAAGAAAATATTCAACTAACCTCAAATATTCAGCATACTCCAATCTAATTAGACATGACCAGAAGATGCAGTAAAACTGTAGCAAACACACACACAGATTTCATTACTATAATCTTACTGGCTTCTCAACTGACTAAATTTAGCAGAAGGCAGACTCATTAGGGTTTTTTCCCCCCATATATGCAAATCTAATCTTGAGTAGAAATTAGATGACCAATTATCTAAGCAATCTCTGCAAATAACAACCATGTTAGTGTTATGCTGCAGAATACAGTCCTGAAGCAATTAATACTGAAACTCCCCTTTTTATACTGATTCATTAGGAACTTCTGAAGTTTAAACTGTTCTATACTCCATACTTAAGCAGCAAATAGAAAAATCAAAGTTATGAAGCCAGGCTATGATTAACAGAAACAATACTAGACTGGAAAGCCTTATAAATTACAGTCTCTGCAAAGCATGGTACTATTTTCAAATATCACAGCTTGAAATGTATTGAAGTTTCCTAATTGTCCTAAAAGTCTGAAATTTTATTTTCTATTCATCATAATTTTGCTCCATTTCATTAGTTTAACTTTGCAGAGTTGATATTTAAACAACTAATCTGGTTAGACTGTCCCTAATATACACAGGAATCAGAGTGTTGTCAAAGAACTTTTATACCTTCTAAAAGCTTGTTGTGTTCAAAGCAATGAGAATTCCTGAGGCAAGAGGAAATAAAAAGCATTTAAAAGCTTTTAATGGTTTATGGTATTATTTCAATGAGGTTTTAAAAATATTACTTCAGTTCTGTCTACCTATCTAGAACACTTGGAAGACTGTGACACCACTTCTGCAAAGCCACTTTTACAAAACTATTTTTAAAAAAGTATTTACTTTGAATTAATGGTTTGTATTAATGGTTTGTCAAAAATAGTAAACTGATTCACCTGCTCCAGGATATTGTCACCTAAAAGTCCAAGACAACAGAAGCACTCAGACTGAATCTTAAATGAAATAGATTTTAGCAGGAAAGAAAAAGTTAATGAATAACTGAAATATTAAGAAATAGCTGGGAAAATAATTAACAGGAGAATAATCAATTATTACAATAGTTCCATGTATGCCAGTAGTGTAAATATAAAGCATTATGAAGTAATTAACAGTGTATCAGTATTAAACATGGGTGAATAGTTTCCCATATTAAAAAGTTGTTACTGGTATTTGCAAGTGATGATAAAGTCCAGTTAATTCTCTTTTCAATTGTATTTTAGTTGTACATGGTTAGACAGAATGTTTTTCTTTTGCTGTATCGTCATGTACCAATAGAAAAATTAGCTCATCATGCTCTTTTAAAAACAATATATGAATTTGTTATGCATACTCTAAAATTTACATGCTACCAGCAGATTTAAATATCTTGTAATGTTATCACTTCATACACAAGCCTACTTCAATATTTCATTTCTTACTTGAAAATTGCATCTTTAGCTCATTTCTTAAAAATCTCCGTTAATATTTCCCAAAATATTTGGAAAATAGACAAAATGCAATTGGCACATAGATAAACACAACTATTATGTATTACTATGTATTCTGTAGGCTTTATTGCAGGCATTTTCCTATGGCACAGCTGAAGGAAGAAACAAGCCTGCTCAGGACACCTCCCACTCACCAGTGCTGTAGTTATAGTGAATCCTCTGACCACCTGTTGGTTTTGGAAGTGACAGTGGGGTCTCCTCTGCAAGGAAATTGTTTAGTCTGCACTCCACAAACAGCTGCTGTATAGTTTCATCTGATGTAATTCGTGATTCAGTAAGACCAAGGGAGGTAATTTTAATCCGGATTTTTTCAACTTCCTGTTTAAAAACGAAACACATACATAACACAAAATTATTTTTTGTTTTTTGAAGTGTTAACACAAACCAAACATTCATACATGTAAATCATCAGCTATTTTGTATGATTAATGCTGATTGATTGATTTTTACATATACACAAGGAGAATCTAAAGCCCCAGGGTTTGTATTTAAGACTGTTGTTGCAAGAGATACTGGTTTCTGTTTGATGTTTAAAATATTTTTGCAATAGTCATAGTCTGCTGGAGATTAGGTTAAAGTTATCTTTATGTACAAATACTATCTGAAGCAGAAATGTCAGCTGTCATCATTTTTAGCTACACAGCAAACTGACCCTGTAACTGCTTAAAACAGTTTCAGTAATACTGGGTACAGAAGTTTTCCAAATAAAAGAGAATTGTTAGTGCCTCCTGTAGACTAAATACAGTTTAATAAAAATCTGTCATGTCACAAATGGTTGGGCATATAAAGTAACAACGTATTTGTAAGGAACTGAACTTCAAATACTGAACTTCCCTACTTAGATCTAACGTACCTTTAAAGGTAAAAATTAACAATATGGTAATAAAAGTGACATCCTGATTGTTCTTCACCAGAGCCTTTTCTTATTATCTTTAACTGAAATTACATTTTTCTGTTCCTTATATGAAATTGTTTCATACTGTTCTGCAAAGTCCGGAGTATTTGTGCACTTTGTGATAACTTTTAATAAGTTTGATGTATTTAAGTGGGAATGTTAGACCCAACAGGAAGAATCACAAATAGTGCCCATGTTAACTCTGTAATTCAAAGCAAGAAAAGCTGCTATGGTATCAAAACTGCAATACCCAGGTGAGCACTCAAAGAGGACATTCTTCAAAGAGCAAACAGAACATGCTGAAGTGTCAAAGAATGTTTTTGACTTCTTTCTTTTCAAGTTCATAACTTTATTAGAAATATTTCCCCTATACTGAAATATTTGGACAATTTTTGATTGTAAACTTAAATTACTGGAAGTACTAAATCATATTCAAAAGATTAGCTTTCTAGACTCAATCAGAACTGCAAATCAATATTAGAATAGATCACAGAATCAGATGGGTTGGAAAGGACCTCTGAGATCATCAAGTCCAACCCCTGATCCAACACCACCACAGTTCTCAGACCATGGCACCAAGTGCCACATCCAGTCTCTTCTTAAACACCTCCAGGGATGGAGAATCCACCACCTCCCTGGGCAGCCCATTCCAATGCCTGAATATATTCTGAATATTCTTATTTATTATGGAGATAGCTTACATTTTTCCAAGCAAATGATACGATTAAACTGAAAAGCAGGTATATCCTATTGTAAAAACATCCATCATATTTCCATTGCTGTCAAGTTCTTTCAGTAACTGCTGAAGTAATTTTACCCCCTCCTTTCAAAACATTTTCTTTTATTATGTATCTTAAGCCACTTTAACTAAAATCCCAAATCTGAGTATTTTAATAAGGTTATTTAACCATGCAGTTGATTAATGGAAATTTAACTAGCAGGACAGAAAAAAATCCACTACTACAGGTCCATGGCTTTAGCTGGCAATATCACTGGGATTAGCACAGAATGATGAAATAGTTAAAGGAATTATTTTCCAATAATCTAGTAAGTCAAATGACTGCCAATTGTCATTAAAGTGATGGCCCTTGACTTGAATTATGTTTTCCATATTCAAATTTGTAAATAAAATGAAACAAACTGAAGTGTTCTATGATACATCATAGACAAGAAGAAGCAAATGGTACAGCCAGGCACTGGAAAATCTGTTAGATATCCCTTATGATCAGTATAAGAAATAACCATGAACTGTCTAATTTGCAACATGCAACCCTCCCCAGCATGATCTTAAATGGCTTCCACAGTTTGGCAGATTTACAGGATTTCTAAATTCTAAAATTTTTAGCACAATGATTTCTAAAAATCACAAAATGTATTGACAGTGTTTGATTACCAGAAGGACAGTTACCTTAAAAGATAAAAGACAGTGATTTTTAATCTTGACAAAAAACCCCCAATTCAATAACAACTTTCATGTGCCATATTCTATAATCAACCCAAGAATTCAAATAAACCAATGCATATTTTAAAACCCAACTTGTATCAAACATGTTGCCTTAATAGTTCATAGCTTTTATTTTATCTACCCTTCATGAACAGGCACTTTGTTCCCAGAGGAACAGACCAATGGAGAGAGGTTATATTCTTAAGATTTTGTAATATATTTTGTATATATGACTTCATGGCCTGAATTGCTGGTTTTAAGAAGAAAATCAAGAGATTAGATCCTGTCCATGTACAACTTCACTGAAAACTGATGTTAGATATAGCAAAGCTACTCTTAGAGGACATCAGGCTTAAAATATTTTTCTTAGTCTTACCAAATTGCCATATATACTCTGACTCAGCTGTTTAATATTTGTGGATACTGGACTTGAAATAATACAGTCATCACTGTCAGTTTTTATTGATTCAACAGCATCATCCTCTTGTCTATCATCTTGATCTGAAAAAAAAAAACAAACAATGTAGCTCAAACCTTTATTTTAGACAATCTGAGACTTGCTGAGAAATCTGATAGCAATACATTTCCTTTTTTGATAAATAAAGAAGAAGTGCCACATAAATCTTCTCTTCATTGCAGAAGATTAATACTGCAAATCAGTGACCTTTAGAGTCACATAAACTGTATTTTTTTTCTGGTTTGTTAAAAAAATAATAATATTTACCAGATGAGAGGTGGCAAATGGAATGATATGAGTCCTGTGATGAACTGAGGTATGAACAAGTGTTAGCTTTATATAAGAATATGGCCTGAATGTGTGGATCTCCTCCGACTTCCTTTAAAATCATGCATATGTAAAAGAAGAGTGCAGCTTTTTAATAAAAAAGTAATTCTGTACACAGGTGGATTATTTTCTAGAGCATTCAGGGTTTGTTTTTTTTCTCTGAAGCAAATTACTTATAAAGACAACAGGTGTTCAACATCAAGGTTTTCCAGTCTCTCTAATGAATTCTTATGCAGAAGCTGAAAACAACTAAACATAAAAGTACAAAACCATAAAAGTAGCATTACACTTGTGCTTTTAATTTGCTAAGGTGGATTTGGTTTATTTCAATACTAAACAGTTTAAGCTCAGAGGTGGAAGGGGATGACCCAGCTTATATAATCTTTAAATAAATCTGCCTCTAACACCTTTGTGTTCCAGATGTGATAGGGCATACCACTCCTCTCACTGTCTGAAAGGATTTCTGATACCAGCACTGGCTGTTACCTGCACACAAAAGGAGCATATTCATTAAAATAGCCTTTAGAACAGCACAGTTCTAAGGGAGCATATAAATGTCCTTTAATATTTTATGAATCTAGGTAAGATACCAGATTTTTGCAATCAACTACAGCACAGTTTTTCCATTTGGGAAGATCATCCACCACACAGCTTCAGCTCCAAAGCACTCCAGAATCTAAGTTTCTCATAATGAGGCAGCTCCCATGGCTAGTAAGAAATGCTTATGAAAATAGACAGAGCCACAGATTTCTAAAATACAGCCACTTATTAACAAAAATGAATTCTACCTTCTGGTTCTAATTCTTCAATTACTTCTGTCTCATCTCCAGAAGGAACTGATGTTTGGGCAGGTAACTGCTTCTCAGACAGATGTGAGAGCTCTTCTTTTTCCTGTCCAATTTCTTCAGCTGTCTCCTTCACCTTATCATCTGACAGCTGTTTAACCTCCTGTACCGCATGCTGTAGAAAAAAAGACACTTTACAGTCTTTATAACACTCCTTGAATAGTAAAAGTTACTAAAGTTCAAAACTTGAAGAGTTATGGCCCACATTCATTATCCACAGCCTTTAAACAGTTGTATTGCTTGTGCAGTGCAGGACAAAAGAAGGTGTCAACTGCTGTAACATATAACTGATACAGCAGAAAGACAGTTGTCTAATTATGTGTATGTCAACATATATACAGCCTGTTAGATTTCCAGATTCATTTATATTTCATCTTGTCCTACAAATTCTACAAGACTCAGTCAAAAAACAACGAAACACACAAAGAACACCACCACCACCTTATTCAGTTAGCAATTTTATAACTTAAACTGAGCAGTATTTTCTGTTCCAAAAGCAAACTAATATCACGTAAAAGAAGAACCAGCCTTGCTACACACTACAAACATGTTATCTAAGGTAAAATATCTCAAGTGCATAACTTATTCTGAAGTAATCTTATTCCCTTCTTTCTCTTTGAGTTCAATTACGTAAAATATTATCTCATAAATGGATCAGCATTACAGTCAAGGCATCTTCCAGGAAAATTTGCTGGACACCTCTGCATTATTTATTATCCAACCCTCCCACCCTCAGAATCCATGAGAAAACTTTCAGCTATCTGCAGAACATCTGGGCTTTCCAAAACTTGACCTGAAGAGTTATTTCTATTCTAGCACATTTGGAGCCTCACAAAGCAAAGTAATATGAACAAACACTTCAGAGCCTTATTCTATAAATAAAGGTTATCCTTGAAGTTTTCAAGTCATAGAAAATGATTTTATGTTTCTTATGTTCCTTCTAGGTATAGATGATGTGTCATAACCACTGTGTTTTATACAGTGTTGGGCCATTCTTTTTAATTCTTTCAGTGACAGATTTGTGTTTTGTGTATGAAAGCTTCAGAGAGAACACTTTTTGATTATTCTAGCTGACCAACACTATCTGATGTGGTAAGAGGAAGACTTTTCTCAATCAAAGTCCCAGATGAGCTTTAAAGTAGAAGAGTGAAAGGAAGGTAAGAGTCAGTGATTAAATGTGGTGTTACAGCACTAGAAACTACAGTTTGCCAATCTGCCAGAACTTACTTTCACCACCAACTCGACCAATACAAATTACAATATTTAATACTTTTCTCCTCATAATGCTACATACTTCAGTGGTGCACACCCCACCCCTACATCATCCTCAGGCCTGCTCTGTGATCTCAGATGGTCCTGACAGGCTGTGACTGAACTGGCTCAGCAAAATGTCCCTTGAGCAGATCAGCTGAACTGTGAGGTTCTCCCTGACCTTACCAGAAGCTCTTGCATGGTAGAGGTGGGAACAATCAGAACCAGCAGCTGCCCAGGCAATGCAGAAACAAACAATGAGCAATTATCCTTTGTAGGCAAACCATTTACCTGAGCTGTTGCCCGAGTGGAGCGGCACCGTTGGGAATTGTAGCCCAAGTGGAACTGTCCCACTTCTACTGCACTTTGGGATAAAAACCCAGTAGTTACTGACTTGGGTTATGGCCAGGATGGAAACTTACTGAGACCAATGTCAATCATCTTGCAACCCTACGAACAGTGGTCCTGAGTGAGGCACACTGAGCTCTCCTGGGCTGCAGCAGCTGCTCCAGCACCTCCCTCTAAGAGAGCTCACAGAGCCTCCCATCTGCAACACCCGAGAGCGCTGCTGACACTGCACAGCTCCACATTCCTCCAGCTGCACCACTTGCCAGGTGGGAAGCACAAAGGGTTTTGATGTATTCCACTGAACCCAAGGGGAACTTTTGACAGGTACATTTATGCATATAGAAATAGGCCTGCACGTAATTTTACCTCTGTTTGTGTGAACTGATTTTGCTATGAATGTTACTATCTCAGATCTACAGGTAAGTTATTGTTATAATTGTAGCAAACCCTTTGGAATTGCCTTGGAAATGTTAAAGTACTTCCATGTTATTTTCAACAACAGAGCCCCAACAGGAAGCCTTTAATATTAGTAGGCAATCAATACATAAAAGTAGGTATAACTGATGTTAACATTTCAAAAATAAATCAAGGCATTTAAAAAAGGAAAACTTATCACAGCTAGCTTTTAATTAATGCAACACAACATTATTACTACACAATATTAGTACTCATAATCTTTGAAAAACCTACCTTTGCTTACTAAAGACAACCTATTCTTAGTTCTCTGAAGACAAAACTATTTCAGATCAAATGAAAATTTACACTGTGCAGCAGATATGTTTGAGTTAGTTCCACACAGACTCTTCTAGACTCTGGAAGGATGTGCAGATGACAGTGTATCCCAAATTTAGGAGTGTAATTGTTTTCACAGTGTGTGCAATCTCAGCTGATAAATCTCGTTTAAGGGGTGACTCTTTCATGCTTCAACATGCATGACAAAAATAATCAGAACTTTCTGCTACCTGTATTGGATTCAGATCCAGGAAAGAGACTCTCTTGTCTGCTTGCAGTGCCCTCTGCCTCCGTTTGGGGCTTGGTTTCTGTAATAAAAAAAACACATGAAGACCATTTATTGCCATATTCTAACCATCTTGGATGACAGTAAATGAGGAGAGACCCTCATTTTTGTCAAAGCCAAGTCTAATGGCACTAAAGTCTATTCTAAACAGGCAAGGTGATATATCAGAACTCGTACACGACATATTTCTCAGGTTACATCATGGAACTCATTGAGATTTTAGTTTAATATAAACTTACACTATGAAATAATATTAAAGTTACTCCAGACCTAGAGTAATTTAAACAGCTTAGATTAAAAAAAGCCCATTAAAAACTCTAGTGTTTTAATTTATACATTTCAGCCTGATTGCTTTTATTTCTTAAACAACTGTTATGTTTGAAAGTCCCTTCTTTTTCTGTGACTCTTATTTAAACTCAATTGTACTGTGCATTATATTACCAATATTCTCTTCAATATCCAGTAAAAAAACCAATAAAAAACCCAAAGTGAAGTAATACCACAATACTCAAACATTTCTGAGTATTTCCTCAGAAACTTTTCTGAACAACCCATTCTAGTTATCTGACACCTGGCTGGTTTAAAATTCATGAATATCATACTAGAATAAAATGTTCACAAAATCTGGTACAGCTTAAAGAAATTAAATGTAATAATTTCAGATGTCTGTTGGGGTGTCTGGGGAGGGCCAGGAGCTGGACTCAATGATCCTTGTGGGTCCCTTCCAGCTCAGCATATTTGATGGTTCTACGACTCTCCAAAGAATTTCTTCCTGCTATCTAATCTAAACGTACATTCTTTCAGTCTGAATCTATTCCCCCTTGTTCTGTCACTCCAGGCTCTTGTAAAAAGTCTCTCTCCACCTTTCCTCTCGGCTCCCTCAGGTACTGTAAGGCCACAATTAGGTCACCCTGAAGTTTCTCCTCTCCATGAAGTAATTCCCTCTATGAAGTACAGACCCAAACATACCTGGGATGGTTGTTCCTGTTCCCTAAAACTGGATGTTACATATCCCAGAGCCTTTGATGTCTGTTTGTAAGGAATAATAGCTTGATCCATAGGAACTTGTAACCTGATCCAGTATTCTATGGTACCGTAATTTTGAACATGTCCTGTTTTTCCTAAGGAATAAATATGGGATTGCATTAATTTTTGTTTCAAAGATAAAGCCCTTTAGTAAAAAGCTAGGAAGTGCCACAAATCAGAGATTACTTGACTAGTGCCTATGCATTATGACAAGGTTTGTAACAAGAGATCTGTAGCTCATGTTAGAAACAGAAACAACTCCTCTGGCTCCATGTGAATGATCCAAAATCAAAATATGACTTTTTCATACTGTAATCTGCAATATTTATTGTGTAAGCTATAGAGTAAGTTCAAGTCAAGTTCATTATTTTAACAGAGTAAATAAAGCTTAGGATAGTTGTTTATGTCAACAGTTGGAAGTGTCCCAAAAAGTGGTACGCAATTTAAATTACTGGCAAAAGTACCACTTTATAACGGCTTATTAAACCAGATTCTTTACAAAAATGGGCAGTTAGAGGTCACTGAATATGCTGATCTGACACTTCTAAAAGTAGAAGCAAGCAGCACAGAAAGTTCAATACTTCTTAGGAGTGTCTTGTCCAGCGTATCTTAAAATTATTTATAAATTATGCACATAAATGTGCCTAAAATAATGCAAAAATGTAAACCAACAGATTATTCATATAATATATGAAATATCATAATCTCCATATTCTGCACCTTTTTGATGCTTTACAACTATTATATGTACCAGTTTAAATTACAACATTTTTTCCTTTATTTATTGATAAGGAGTGAGAGGATATATTGACGACATTTGGGCCAGACATAAAGCCCTGATATTTGATGTGGGTGAAGTGGGGGTGCCTCCCAGTTTGGTTTTTTCCCCCCCTTTTTACCCTAAGGGCAAAATTGCAGCTGCCCAAGCTTTCCCACAACTGCTGGCAGAGTCACAAGAGTGTGTTGCACATCCAGCACAAAGCAGCATTCTGTATAAACCTTGGGGTTTTTTTCCTTTTGAAACAGTAATACACAAATTCATTCTTTTGGCAAGATACACATTGCTTCCACTTACAATATGGTATCTGACAGAACACTTTGTGACATTTTCATTACCAACTAAATCTGCTGTTTTGTAGATCTTCCCGTTGTTCTCCAGGACCTCCTGGAAGTTGAGCTGACAGGCGGCAAAGGTTTCATAATCGACGCCGTACGCGCGATGGAGCTCGAGGGTGACGCTGTTCTGCTGCATGTAGTGAAAGAAGGTGTCATCAGCCTGCACGAGGTACTGAGAGGTGAAGTCATATGATGGGGCACCTCCATGAACCACTGGGCTTATCTGCAGTTCGAAGTCGTAGAAGGCATAAGTACAAAAGGTTGCGGGTTCCTGGTCACCAAAAGCGTGCAGAGCTTCAGGAGAGAAGGTCACTTTGCTGATATGGATTTCAAAAAGGTTCTCTCCTCTTTCTAAATGAACAGTCTCAACAAAGCCATCCATGGGATCACCTGGTAGTATTTCTGGTCTAGACTTAGGTGCTTTTGCATCATAGACAATATCTTTTAGTTGGGCTGCAACAGATGAAACAGAGCTTTAATATGACTGTCTTTTTTAAAAATCAAAAATAATGACTAAGTAAAAAGAAGAAATCACACTTTAAATCATACATCTAATGCTCAGTGAGAACACTGACAACAATCAAGAGTATTTCTCA